>JAHXMQ010012338.1:2260986-2332378 GCA_020466415.1 Ammodramus savannarum pratensis | reverse complement strand
CCTGTGAACACGGTCACAGCCCTGAACAGACCTTGGCTTTGGGCAAGCACTGCTCAGCACCAACCAAACTGTCAGGGTGTGATCAAAATGATTCTCACACTGAATCCAAAACTCAGCTCTCTATCATCGACCAGAGAGAAAATGAACTCTATCCCAGCAGAAAACAGAGCATGCCTTAAAGTTCAGATTTGAACTATTTATTTCTGAAGTTGGGAATATGTTGTCCGGTAGGTTGGTTTTGTGGGGTCTTTTTTTTGTTTTGTTTTGGTTTTTTTTTTTTGTTGTTGTTGTTGTTCCTCTGTGGTGTTTTTTTTAAGAGTAAAACCTGGAAAAACTTGTGATGTGCATGGCCTTCCTGGAAGGTGAATGTTTCTCCACATTCTATGGGATGACTGGGTTTGTTTCTGTTCTGGAACCTCTTGCAGGTGATCAGAATGCTCTGAAGCAGCTGCTGGCACTTTTGGAAGGTGTTAATGCCCTTTGCTGCTGAGCCATCACGTGTCAGTGACACTTTCAGGCTGTTAAAGAGCAATTCTTTAAATATTTTTTTCCTAAAGGGTTGTTGTGATATTGACCTTGTTGCGTATTGAAAAAAATCAACAAAAAAACCAAAAAATAACTCACTCTTACAAGGGATCTGAAAGATCTGATATTTAACATCCTTGTTGACTAAAAAGACTCCCCAAGTTGCTTTATTTTTGGTGGCTGCAGTGTTTCTATTAGGACAGCTATAGAAGGTTTCTCTTAGGTAACTGTAGCTTTCTCTTTCTATTTTCATCAGTACCGGTTTTTTAGCTAAAAATTGAATGCTTTTCAATAATTCTAGAACGTAAATAATAGTGCGGTTTTAGCTTTAGTCTGTATGAAAAGAAATCTTAACATTTCATTGTTTTGGTTGCAGTGTCTATTTTTATGCTAAATTGGCTTTCTGAAAGGTACAAAGAAGCTCCCAGAAGGGACCTTTTACTTCTGAAAAAGGCAAGGGTTTCAGTGTACTTATATTTGCTTTTAAAAGCTGCCTTTCCATTTTAGTTTTTAATTCTTTTTTCTCTAAGTGATTCATTTCGCTGTTTATTTTTTTCATCCTGCCTCTACCTAGCCTTTTTTGCTGTGCTGCTTATCCACTGTGTGTGTTAGGACTCCCTTTTTCTTCCTCTGAAGCATCTGGAGTAGATTAATGTGAAGGTCAGGCTGGTAAAGTGTGTGAATTTCTGCTCTGCCTAAAATACAGGCAGGGAATTAATTTTCATCAGTGATTCTCTTTGAAATATATAAACCTCAGCCCTTTCTCAGCATGGTGTTGCTCTATTAGTGTGCAAGTTTTTAGGTATATATACCTTTCTAAAAAACAGATTAGCACTCAAGGTGCAAGATGTAGAGTAGCCTTTGCTTGAGATTCAAAATTTTGGCATTATAGCTTAGAATTTTCCTGAAATAAGGAAGAAACAAGGGAGAAGGGAAAGAAGGTGTAAAAAAGATGTATTCAATTTGTCAGTTTTGAGCTTTGGGGGGCTTAGCTGAGTTATTTAAGACTTCTAATTGTCAGTAACACAGAGGGACTTGTCCTGAACCTGCTCTGTGATTATTTATGCAGAAATGTAGATTGCTGGGGTTTGGAGACGTTTTGCCCTTGTAGTTCTATTGCATGTTTTTGTTTCCATGGATACAGACAGCTACCTCAAAGGTCCAGAAATATTATATAGCCCAATTTGATGGACCCCAAACTAATAATTTTGAACCAAAATGACCTTGATTTAATGGAGTTCTCCTCAACACAGACAGTGAAGTTTGAGCTGTTATTCATCTGAGGGTGTGAGCTACACTATTGCAAAGATATACTGATCCAAATGCGTGGTTATGAGGATTTTATGACCCACTCATTTCTTTAATATCTTCAGTAGGATGAGGCAATTGGCTGAGTAATGAGATCTTAATGGGTGCAGGGGTCTGGGTGAGGGGAGTGTGGAACTGTCTTCATTGAGGCTGGATCTGTCCTGCTCAGAAATTGGCTGTCCTGAGAATTTTTCTTGTAGTACTGCAGAACTGGTACTGCCAAGATTACCAGTGTGTGTAATGGTTAGAGAAGGGGGAAAGACAGCTATAGAGAAATTCATCTTAGCAAATGGAGCATTGCTGGTGAGGTTTTTTGAGGAGACATGCGTAATGTCAGGAACCAGACAGAATTTTCTTTTGTCAAACCCCAGGATTTTAAATCTCTTTGGCCTAAGAGACAAACTTAATAAATTTCCTAGTTAAGGTAGTTCCTTTCCTTTTAATTTGGTACCAGAGATGCAACAGGATGTAGGAGTGTAGGGAACTGAATTTTCATTACATGGGCTTTTGTGTCCTCTAATCTTATCTTTTAATTCACTCCTATTTCTTCCTGTCTTCCCCCCCTTAACTTCTGATAAGGCTTTTTACTTGAACAGTTTACTTTTAACTGATGTGTGTTTTCTACTTTAAAAAATTGTTTTTGCTCTCTTTTCCCGTCTTATCCATTTCCATCTGATTCTTCCAAGTCTGTTAGCACACCAGCATAGGAGCTGACTCACAGTTTATATTTACTTTCATTTCCCTTTTGGTTTAAAATTGCCTGCACGGAGGCCTCTTTTACTGCTGTGTGTTTGGAAGTTTAACATTCTCAGGTCAATTAGGTTTCTGAAATTTATGTTGCATTTGGTTGCAGCAGCAGTACTACAGTAACTGTTATGCTCTACAAGATTTTGGCTGGAAGCAGCATCTTGGACCAACAGCAAAGTCTGGAAGGAAATCTGCAGCTTGCAGGGATGTGTGATCTTCCTGTCTGAGAGAGAAACAGCAATCATTAAAACCAAATACCAGTTGAAAACAATTATTTTAACTTAATTAGCTTTGTTACTTAGACCATGTGAAAATAGATAATTGGGATCTATAAGGAGGTGTTAGCTATGCCTATTTTCCTGATTTAGAAAGAAGAATTCACCATCTCCCTATCATCTGTGGGATGCTGTTGGTTAACAGAGGGAAATTGGGGTGTTCCATAAAGGCAGTGCTTCTATGGAATTTCTAGCTGTGAGTATCCTCTAGTGTTATGGATTCCAGTTTCTGGTTTTTCTGTGAATTAGATCATCCTTGCCAGGCTTTTGGGGAGCATCCTTGGGGTGAAGGAGAAGGGAGCCAGAGCTGTCTCAGGGTGAATGCTCTGCCTGTCTTTGCTATGTCAGTGAGGCTGTTGATCCATACAAACTGAGGAGCATTTCTGCTGCTTTGGATGGTGTACCCTGCATTTTGGAAAGGGTGTGGAACTGGGTATGGGGTGATTTTTTTTTCCACTGTGAGTTGTATCTCTCATGGTTGTCTAGATCCGTGCTTTCTTCCTCCTTGCTGTGAGCAGGTCACATTTGATGCATATAATATATTCAGGGAGTGTAATGATAAAAAAGGCAGTTTGAAAGGGAGGAGTTTCTGGGAAATATCTTTTAAGATTGGCAATTCTTCTAGCACAGGCTGTAAGCTTTCAAATGCTGTTTTTTGTGAATAAGAATTGTCCGTTGGAGGTCTTTTCCAGAAATAGTGCTCTAGTCAAGTTAATAATCTTTTTAGGTAGCTAGGTGGTATCACAACTGCTCTCCTCAGAAGATATGCTGGTGTTTAAAGGGGTTTCTCATATTTACGTTTTATCTCTGTTATTAAGAATTAATTTATGATGACTGATTAGAACTATTGCTACTTTGATAGTAATAGTATCAACAAGTAATAATTCCTGTTCACAATACCTGTGTTGATTTCTTTTTCATCTGGTTGGAAAGTTTGTTGGAGGTAGAAATTATTCTGGGAGGACTCTTGACTATTTTCTTCTGGATGTCATCATCTAGAGGGAACAGGAATCCTAAGAATCCTAAAACAGGCTCAAGATTCCTCAGTCTCCTGAGGGTTTTTTAGAATGACACTTTGAGTATAGACCACTGGTACACAGGAGGGATAGAGATATAACACTTTTTAAAAGTTTGTTGTAGTGAATAATCTGAGCTGCTTGTCAGCATCATTGATGTGCTCTTTCCTTTTCATGATTACTATCTCCTTTCTTTTGTTTGCTGTTTTAATTGCTATTTGGTGGTTATGGAGAGTATGGATTTTGCTCTCTGAAAGATAACAGCATTTTCTGCTCTCTAGTCAGAAAACATCATTGAGATGGACTGACTAAGGTGTGCAGTTAAGTAACCATTTGCAATTTGTATGCAGCTTTGAAATTTCCTCTGTTTTAAATCTGAAGCGCTTGTTTACCTCCAAGTCTACTTTCTTTTCCTCCAAAAGGCTCTTTTTCTGTGGGTCTGGAGTGGGACTCTGCCTCTCAGGCAGCAGCAGAGATGGAGGTGAAGTTGATGGTATGCTTTCTGTGTGATTACATATTAGCTGAAGTGCATAAACCAGTCTTTAGAATGGGCCTGCAATTAGAGTCCTCATCTTTCAATAAGATTAATTTTTTAATGATGAAAATGAAGGGTTGTGAGTTGTTTTCTCTATGGTGAGGTCAGGCTCTTTGTTGCTGTGAGGGCATGATCACTACAACTGGAGTCCAGAGAACAGAGTAGGAGAATAAGGGCCACAAGGGCAATAATTATTCATTTTGATAATTCTCTTCCCTATGTAGAATTACCGAGTTTTATATTTTAATTGCAAGTACACATCAGGAAGAACAGCAACCACTTGAAGAAAACCAAGATGGGCATCAACACTTATTTTCCTGGAGGTAGCTACAGGTGTTGTGCTGGTAGTGTTTTGCAGCAGAAAGACGAAGTCTCACTCTGCTATTGGAAGTGGAGAGAAAAATAGCAGTGAAAACAAGAACAAATTGAAGGAAAGGGATTTACAGTAGCAGCTATTCTTGTGGGAATACAAGATTGGACAAGGGTTTGTCTTCCTTTGATCACAAGGGCACCAATGTGCACAGCAGGCAGTTAAGGACAGGAGAGAGAATTCTTGTTTTTCATGTGTTTTAGGCCACTTACAGCAACTCTGCTTCTTGTGTTGTGTTTTATGTGCCTTCAAACCTTCCCAATCACCTGCAACAGAACCTCTTGAGGGGAGAACTTCTGCTTTATGAGTTCAAAACTGGAAGATATGTTCCTTTTTCCTGGAATAATAGATTAAGAGTTAGAAAGATTTTTTTTTTAAGGATTTATTTTTTTTATAAATTTACCTCTAACTCCTTAAAAAATTTTGTATGTATCTGTAGGATACATGACTGCTCTGGTACCACTCCTATTAGTGAGGTTGCTGTAGTCTTCCAATCCATTTTTGTTTTGGCACTCAGTTTGCAGCTCTATTTAGCCTGTCAAACCTTTTGACAGCAACTCCAAGCATTTGCCAAGCTGGCTATCTTTAATCTGAGGAAGGAAACACTGATAGAGATGATTTTCTCTGCAAGTGTTAATGATTTCCTTCAGAAGGACAACTTCCAGACAATGACTCATGCATGCCTTTGGGAAGCAGTCTATACATCCAATTAACCAACAGGAGTTACTCCTTTATCAGGAGTAGGATGAACTTTAATGTTGCTTAAAGCTGTTTCTAGAATTTTTCTTTGACTTGAGTAAGCAATAACCTTAATTTTATATATTACACATTCTACTATAATATGGCAAATTAAATGTGTCATCTTGGTATAGATAAATTTCTTTCATGTTAAGAGCCCTGATGTAGCTGATGTAAACTGGTTTTTATTCAATGGAGTTAATGATACTGATTCCAGATCTGATCTATTATATTCTGCTTATGTCACCTTGTAAGAGGAAAATAAAAAGGACTATATTCATAGCCCAATGTCTCACTAAGTAAAGCAGCAGACATAAAAAAGTTAAGTAGGTAATAATTTTATTTAGCTAAGCAACTTGTCTCTGGTTGAAGATACAGGTAGAATTCATACATAATTGACCAGAAAGGAAAACACATGCCCAAGAGGGCAAGTTCAGCATAACCTCAGGCATGTGTTAGAGTTCACTCAAACTCACTGTTAGGAGTGATGGGGGAATGTCTTCATTTTCACCTCACTTGAGGAAATGGAGTGTACTGGGACAACTAAGCCAAAGGAAAAACTTTTTATGCTAACCCATAGGTCTTCAAATAATGACATGAACATCTTCTGTAAGTTCTTGGTGATGTGTTTACCCTTGTCACTCATAAGATGTCCGCATTGATGGACTGTTTGATATCTTGTAAAAGTATAATGTGGACAGGAATGGGACTTTTTTAATCATAGATGATGAGAAAGCAATGTGCTTTTGGAGATTTACCAACATATACTTATGATCATTTTAGGTGTTTGAGATGATAAACCTAAATGCTTTTGTGAATAAGACTAGGATTAGTTAAGGGTTGAAATTTGAGCAAGTTAGCAGATTTTGTGTTGTTGCCTTGATATAGGCAAATATGTAAACAATATTTTTTTCCTCTTCCTTGTAGAAAGATAGAGTGCTATCTGGTTTTTGGCTTGAGCTCCATCATTGTACTTCTCCTCTCTGCCTTATGTCTGTAACAAAAAAAGTAACATTTATTAAAAGTAGTTATTGAAAAACTCAAATTAGCCAAATTTTAGAATTATAACCTGGTTATTTTGTGGTTAGTGTTCTTGCTTGTAGATGTGAATTATAAATTCTCATTATGTTTGCACACATGACATTCTAGTTTATGTGCAACAGTATTTCTCAGTACACTGCTCACTGTGCTGCCAGAGCTGCAATTTTGGGTAGGCAAGGCTTCCCTAAATCAGCCTGAATTAGTCTAAACTTTGCTCTTTGTCTACTTGATTATATATGCAGGAAACAACATAGCAGAGAATTAAATGCATTTTTGAAGTTATTTAAAAGACTGAGATTTGACTTAATGGTCTTGGAAACCTTGGTTGCTTTATTTTCTTTATGGCACAGATGTGCCTATATCCTGTGTCTGCCAATATCCTCTGTTTGCTAATTATAAAGTTAATTTATATTTCAGTGGCTAATCTTATCTGAGTAGATACACACTGTCCAAGTCTGTGTCCTTCAGAGTTTGATCCCAAATCCTTTCTGCCATCACTCTAAATCTAAATGATGACTTTATTACTAGTATTCATTCCTGGACCTACTTTTGCTCACAAGTATGTGATCTTTTCCAGTCTTTTTGTTCTCCCTTATTTCTGAATTAAATGGGTACTTTTTACTCTTGCAGATGAAGTGATCCAATAATATCTGTCTGTAGTGATCAGAGTAATGAGCAAATGATACTTTTAATATAGGTAGCTTTGCTTTTGAGCTTCTATTCAAACTAAGTGGAGTATTAAATTAGACAATTATTGAATTTTGGGGAAAGCATTATACCAACTAAATTTTAAACTGGCTTTTAATAATGTATTCCTAGTACAACTTCGGAAGAGCTAATATTTTCTGAATGACCATAGACACATTAAATGTCATTTTAGGCTGCTTATACTGGTGAAATTCTCAATATTGCTTTTTGGATAAAATGTGTACCCTTGATTTGAGTTCACTTTGTACATCTTGTGCCATAATCTCTTCTGGAAAACAGATCAAAAGGCACTGATCTGTGTATAAGATTGCAATTTGGAGAAACCTGGTTTCTTATTTGTCTTTGGTTTTTGATATTTTTCATGTAGCCTTGTTTAAAGACAGAGGTACATTTTTCTATCTGTATAGCTTGAAATCTTTTTCCTAGGAGTGTGGATTCCTTATTTTTACTAGTGTGCTAATGGTTCCTGAAATAAATTCAAGTATTTTCCTTATTAAAGGCTGTCACGCCTTAGAGACGTCTGAGGACACAAGCTGAGTGCTACAAATTTGAATGGAAACTGTTTGTGGGGGTGATTTGATTCGGTGGGGTTTTCTTGGTCAGGTTTTTTATTGTTTTGTGGGTTTTGACTTTTTTGTTGGGGTTTTTTGGGGGGTTTGTTTGTTTTTTGGGAGAGGGGCTTGCTGTGGGTTTGTTTTTTACCCTAAGCTGGCGTGGAAAAATTTCAAGGCAGGAATTTAGAGCTTGGGATTTTTTTCCACTTTGAAATGAGAAGACTGAGGCTTGAGGAATCCTGGTGGCTGGCCCACTGCCACCAGTCATGTCAGTCACTGGTGACAGCAGTGACAGAGGTGCTGTGCTCAAGACAAGGCATTTGCTTGGCTAGAATGCCTTGGAGCTGAAAGGTGTCTGCAGCTTGAATGAGAGTTGACTCCTCTCATTTTCTGTCCAGAGAAATTATTAATGGTCTTATTCAGCCTGCTGTCTAGCTAATATCAAAGATCAATAAAAATGTGTAGTCTTATACGCTCATCACCCTTCTTGAGAAAGGCACTATGTTTGATGAAATCAAGAAGGTTTACAGACAGCTGGAGTATGCCAGTTTTGGGAAGGATGATGGGGTGCAATATAGATGGCTGTGGAAAAAAACAAACCCAAAAGGTAAATAAGGGATTGCTAAAATACAGCAGCAGGGTAGGATGAAAGCAGGTGCAAGTATGTAAATCCATCTGGAGACAAATCTCCTCAACTGTTTACTATAAACTTCTAATGTAGCTGTAAATATTATTGATAAACCAAGTTGGAACTCTGGTAATCGGGGTCCTGAAAATTTAAGGAGGTTAATGTCTGGGATGTGAAAGTTAGAAATGCCCTTAATAATTAAAAATAACGCAGTGTCATATTTGCCATTAAAAAATGAAACACATTATTTTTACTCCCACTTGCAAGGACCAGCGGATGGAAAGGATTAGCAGTAAGCAGCAAAAACTTGAGGGGAAAAATGACCAATGTCACCTTTCAAGCCACAGAAGCTGCAGCAACTGAATTTTTATGTTGCTTCCCAGCTCCCCACAATGACTTACAGTCAACATTGGCAGCAGGGGCTGCTGAGAACCAAAGGCTGACTCAGCAGAAGGTACCTGAGGTGAGCACACGGCGCTCGCTCGTGCGGGGTCAGCGCGAGATGAAAATGCCTCACACCCCACCACCATCAATATTGCCAGATAGGGAGGGCAAGCACACGATAACAGGGCTGCCTGTGACCTTGGTGCAGTGACAAACACCCCACATTACAGCAGCTCACAAGTGGCAATAAGTAATAGGGCTCACATATAAGTAATTAACCGGAGCGATGCAGAGAGAACGCACGAGCCTGGGAAATGGTCCAAGGGAGAAGCATGAAAAATACCCAGACAAACCAGAGGAAAGAGACAGTTCTGTTTTAAGACAAGAGACTTATGAAGGTTGCTGATAGTTTCCTGGACTGGCTGGGAAGTGAAGATAAGTTGGATGAATGCTATATAAAGAAAATAAATACCTTGCATGCTTTGGGTAGTATCACATCTGCAGAATTGGCATTTTCTTTCCTGCTCACAAATTAAGGATATAGCAAACGAATACATTTCTCATGGGAAGGGGGAGGGAAGGGTATGTCCAAACTGGGGCTTAAAACATAAATACATCCAGGGCCAGCATCCTGGACTTAGAGTAAAAAAATGATTGCTTTCATTTTAAATCTTTTGTTTTTTTCTTATTCTCACCCATGTAAAAAGAAAGAGATGAGACTTGAAACCATCTCCATGGTTTCCAGCATGTAATTGAAGTAGAGGTGCCCTCCTGAGTCAGCAGCTGAGGGGTGTGGTGGGGAAAAATGAAATTAAAAGGGATTATTGCAGTGCAGAGGTGTGTCAGAGCTACAGGTCACACAGAAAGAATTAGTCCTGCAGAGGTATTTCTACCACTGAAGTGTATCTTGTAGATTTCTCAAGCATGTACACTGTTATTAAAAGTATAAATTCAGAAGAAAGTCACTTTGGCTAGCTTTGTCTCTAAGCATTTATCACTTTTTAAAGCTTTGGACTCTTCTGTGAGGGAAGCTCAACCTTCAAACTGCTTCAGTCTCTCACTATAAGGAGAGAGTGGCATCTTACAATATAGAAATCTTTTTTATTTTTTTTCAGCAGATCAAACTTTATTTTTCTTCATCATATTCTGCTCACCACTTTTTCTAAAAACCAGATGTTACTAAGTAGACAAAGAACATTTGAGGTTTCTTGCAGTAGGGAAGAGCCACACACTATAAACCTCTGAAATCCAAGACTTTATTACTCCATCTTGTGCCATGTCTGGAGAACACTTGAGTTGAATAATTGAACAGAAATATAGCAATCTTTTTCCCTCTTTGTGCTTTACAGGTATAGTTGCAAAATAGACCATTTGGGTAATCAAGGTCTGGGGCAAATGATAAATTTCCAAGTAGATCATTCATTTGCAAATTTTTTTCTTTTTTTCTTGTGTTTGAACAATCTCATTGTTTTGGTGGGCAGCAAGGACTTTTGTGTGCAGAGAGATCTCATTGAACTCTTGCTCCACTTTTTGAGGAATTCCATAACTGGGCAAGGAAGCAGGAACTGTTCCCCACCTTCATGTTTCCCCTTTCAATTGAATAAGCTGGAGCAGTCTTAATCGGGTGCCATGGAAAAGAAACAACAACTGTGTCAGGTTGTCCTGTGGCTCATATCAAAGGTGCTTCTGAAACTACATGACAAGCAAGGAGATGTGAGCAAGAGACAGAAATAGAACTTCTTCAGAGGCTGTGATTGCAGAGAGGTGACCCAAGGAACCTTTGGTCAGTTCATAATCATAAAGAACTGATTTCCTTAACTGGAGTAGTAGAATTTTTCTTTTATATTAGATTTTTTTCTTGAAATCTGTCTTGAGGATCTGAAGATGTTCAACTTTAGCAAATTGGCCATAATGCTTTAACTGCTCAGAACACAATGTGCAAATTCTCTTCAAGAGGAAACAGCTGTTTTTGAAGATAAACCAGTTGAGTCCCCTTAAAAGTCAAGCCCAGACCCTTACAAAATAAGGACAATTTTATCTTACATGCTATAGCAGCACAAAGACTTTGAATACTACAAAAAAGTAGATCTTGGTGTCCTCAGCCTCGTGTATTCCAGTGTTTCTTAAAGAAATAAAGAACAATAGTAGGGAGGTTGCCTATTAATAGGTCTGAGAACAGTAGAGAATTGGAATTAATTATGGTTGCCCCGGAAATCTTCAGTTTTGGATTTTCTGTATGTTAGAAGACTATGGGTTAAAAAAATGAATATGCCTGACTTTGACTACTGATTGTTTGAAAATGCTTTATCAACAGGTCAGATGCTTTTTGTGGTGCTTAAACCCAGCAGTTAACAGCAGATATCAAAATTGCTAGAGGATTTAAAAAGACAATTTGAAAAGGACTCTAGAGAATGAGATGTTTATAAACATTATGCTTTTGAAAGACTGCTCTTCAATACTAGTGTTAAGAGATGTATAGAGCATGTAAATAAAAAAAATATATGCGATTTTAAGGTAAAGTCCATGAACAATTCCAGAGTGCTATCTAGCAAATAATTGATGTATATTTTTCTTTTGATGGAGTATTCTTCTGCAGCTACAAACTCTTGTTCTCATGGGGTTTTTTTCAGGCATGTACCATATTTGATAATGAGTAAGTTTCTATTTTCTTAAACACTACTGGCTGGAAATCCCATTGTAAACAGTGTAATTGACCTTGTTCACATCATCTATGGAATCATTCCTCTGCTTAGGTTTAAAAATTGCCTGGTCATGTTGAGTACTACTCTGGTGTAAACCTGTGGGAAACTTTGGAATTGTCATGGAAACCTTTCAAGTGAGAGCTTTAAGCTGCTCCAAGCACACAGTTTTCACTGGCTGCTTTTAATTCCTGAATTCCTGACTCTCTTTTAATTAAACCAGTTCCCTAAAATGTAAATTTCCCTAAATGTTTGGACTTTGGTGGATGGGTGCATAGGGTTCTTTCCAAGACAAGCACCTTTTCAGAGAGAGAAGCCACAGTTTTGGGATGAAACCACCCAGAACAGTTGCTGGAACATATTTCCATCCACAGCTGATGGCCAGCTGGCAGTGGCTCCTTGCTGGCTGCGGATATTTGCCAGGACTAAATGTGGTTTTGTCCTCCCTGCCTTCCAGTTTTGTTCTCTCCGTTTTAATATTCCCTTTGTTTCTCGCGTTTCAGAACCAGCTACCCTGTGACCCTTTGTATATAAGGACACACAACCTTTTATTTAATGTATAATAATATATAATAATGGGGCCAGACAAGTATTACTCAACTAGATTGGAAGATAAAAATTAAATATTTTACACCCAGATTTGCACTTCCTTTATGTTCAATTCATAGTGCATTTTGTGATAAAGCTTCTACTGAAATGTTTATCAACTATTTCTCTAACTAATATTCTGTTTATCTTATTGATATTTTTATAACATATTATCTATCTCTTGACAGTTCTTAGGGGTGCAGTATATATTCAATTTACAGAACTCATGTTATCTTTAAGAATGCCGAAGAGTGCCACTAGCATAAGTTAGAGCAAGGAGTGTAAAACATTTTAAAAACCAATTTAAACCAGATTTATTTTGCTTTCCCTATGGCTAAAAAAGTAGGAGTTTGGCTATTGGTAGGAACTACAATTTTGAAGGGAAGTAAGAATTGATACAGACTGACATTGGGTAACTTTGCTTGTTTTGGGGGTTTGTTCCAAGTATTTCAATTTTAAAAAGCCTAAATAGCATTGCTGTACTAAATAGAAACTTTTTATAATGCACAAAAGTGCAGTTGCACTTCTTATGCCTGTTATATTTTGTATTAAATGTGAAATTATGCAATGCATTATGCATATTACTTTGGCAAATTATCTTTGTGTTTTTGCAATGCGCTATCTGAAGAAAATTTGAGTGAAAGTTTTCCATATATTAAATGATGTTTCATCTGATAATATATTTATCAATGTAACTTATTAACTTTTTTTTTACAGTCTGCTTCATTATCATAAATGTTTATATGCAGCAGGAATAAAAAGAACATTAAGAGCATCTCTAGAACGCTGTTGCCATCCCTTTTGCTTCATATAGAGTTATGTACAGGTATTTGCTTGATTTTTTTATTTCTTGGCTGGACCTATCTTTCCTATGCACTCATAAAACTATACAGTTGAAAATAACAGAAAACAACAGTTTCTATGAAAAAGTTCACTGTATTTTCTATTAAAAAAATCTCACTGTTTTCTTGTGTTATAGAGCTCTTCAAAAAGGACATTTTCCAATAGATATTATGGGGAGTTAACAAATGCTGCAGTGTACTGAACCTTGTCTTTGAAACATGTTTCTTTTAACCTTTTAAGTAAGTGGAAACATTTTTTTCAGATAAATCCCCTGAAATTTATTACAGAAAGGTGAACAGAAAACGGTAGAACTGTCTCATGCAAACTAGCTGTAGCACAGCTGTACTCTAAAAACTAAGTTTTAAATTTCATATTAACTTCATAGAAATAAGCATAAAATCAATGCAGTGTTAGTTCTGGAAATTTGTGGCTGGTCACTGTGTTAATTATTTCTAAAACAGTTTAAACATTTTTTTGCTGAATGCTCAGGGTGTTCAAATCCCTTTCTGTGTGGTAAAATAAGTTATGTTCTTCAAATGTTATCTAGATTGGAAGTACAGATATCAGGCATGGTGTTATACTTCAAGTAACATTGACTGTCTAAATGTAAATCTGGGAAATACTTTTACTATAGATTAATTTTTTACAAAAGTTTTTTACTTGCAGGTTATTAAGTCTGTGACACATGCAAGAGGCAAGTTTTAAACTGTCATTCTATAAAATTTTATCTATGGCTCTCCTGATGAGTTTTGAGATGTACATACAAAAAGAGAAGCTGCAAGGCTGTTAGACTGTTTGGCTACTCAATTGAAAATAAAAGGGGCAAAAAGGGGAGTGTTGAATCTGAGACTTGCATGCAGCAGGGCAATGGGATTTCTTCTGCAGGGAATCAGGGAGGTAATGATCCCAAAAAACCTCCTCTGTGCATGAATAAGGAGATATCAAAAAGTAGTAATGATGAGTGAGGAGAAAGGGGAGAGGAAGCAAGGTTATTAAGGAGCTAATCATAAATTAGCAGTCAAGATTGATAACAATGTGCCACAACAAGAGAGAGGAGATAATTCACAGAATGATGATGGAGGCAAGAGAGAAAAGGTCAAGGTTTCCTTCTCTCTCACACATTAGCCTTGGTCCCTTTGCTGTCCATGCCAGGTTTTTTGGGAGGTGCAGCCTTTCTTTGTCCTGGTCTGGTGGCTCCAGCAGAGATCCTTTCTTCCCCATCCTTCTTTGGCCTGTGTTTGCTGAGGTCTGGCACTGCCAGACATAATATACAAATAACTGGGAAAAATTCCTGCTTTTGGCATTGACTCTTTTGGGATTTTGAATTCTTAATCAAGATAATGATAAGAGAAAATTTAATTATAAGCATCAAATTATAAGAGATATTATGAAACCAAGTATGTGTTTTTGAGTGTTGGCCATGGGAGGTGGCACACACAGGGAGAGGCCATCAAACTTGCTGTAGTCAGCCCCTGCTCAGTTTGGAAGTGGCAGATGAGACCAAGATGGGGACCAAATCAAAGCAGTGATTTGGAGCATTCCACATTTCCTCTCTAGTCCAGCATCATGTCTAGCTCCAAATATTTACCTGTGTTTTCCTATAGACTTGTGAATTTTTGGTGCTCACTGGTGAGGGTATGGAACAGATGCCTTCTCAGAAAGATGTTAGTAATGATCAACATTTGAAATAAAATAAATAATAATAATTCTGAATAAATGGAAGTGTAAAACATTAACTTCCAAGACTTCACACTGTATTATTAAAATTAATGCTAAGGTTTATGCAGTTCTCAGTCATTATATTTGTCTTGTGTTGAGTAGTAATGATTACATGACACTGATGCATGAACTAATATTCTAATAGATTTTTAATTGAACTGGGGAAAATACTTGTGGGGTCAAAGTTTTTAATGAATGAGCAGATTAAATGTCCCATGAAAGGAACCATATGGTTTTTTAAAATCCGAAAATTAGTTGCAAAGTCACAGTTAATTTAATTATATGGCCTCTCTGTCTTGGGATAATAAAGTAGACAGAGTTATAATAGAGAATGAAACCTTTGCTATTGAGAGACCTTTTAGAAAAGAGATGTTTGGATAACTGCTTTTAAATTACTCATATTTTTGAGGGTATTATTTTAAAGATACTGTATTTCTGTCATAACACAATAGTGACTGGTGGTGTGTCATCTTCTCTGCTGTACCTCCTTGCTGTGCCAGCTATCCCTCCTTATACATGCACGTTTTGTTCACAGTATAGCTAAGATACTCTCATAAAACCATGGGAAGAAAATATTTTGGGCCACTTACAGGGTTTCTTAGTTTTAAGTACTCTGACCAACCTTTTTGACCAGTGTACACTGACTTTTACAGAGCATCCTTGTAAGGAAACCTCTCCTTTCAATATACCTGCAGCTTTCATTAAAATGCTTTGGAAAAAACTTTTGTATGCTAAACCCCAGAATTTCACAGTCTTTCTTGACCCCCAATACATTCCTTGTAGTCCTTCTGGATCTCTGTTTGGTTTATGCTCATAATTGTTGAAATTTTCAGATGTCTCTTCTTTACAATGCAGTGGTAATTACCAGCTGTGATCACTAAAAAAAAATGTTTTCTTTAATATAAATTCTTGACCTGCATTGGTTTTCTTCCTCCCAGGTGAATGATAAATAAAGTCAAGTCTTTGATTAATTAATTTGAATACCTATGAAGTTCATGAGCCAAAGTTTATCTTGTCTTGAAGATTTAATTCCTGTGTAAGGTGTTAAATGAGATTATTCACAGAAATAGTTCTCTACACCAGTGAATATTCTGCTTTTAATTGAGCAGGGAAATCAGAAGTCTATTCAGCAGCCAAGTCAGTCACTGGTAAGAAATAAGGCTGATTCTGATTGTATTTTTTCAGATGTAGTGTTAAAAAAATCTTTTAAATGCACATTTATTTTTATTCTGGTCAAGTAAGTTTCTTGAAGATTTTTACTCAAGACACTAAGATGTGAAATAATAATATTAGTCACTTTATTTATGGTGCCTGGAGAAAAATAGCCTCAGAAATCTTATTAATAATTGTTAAAGAACAAAATATAAAAGAAGACAAAATGAATTTATTAGACTGCTTTGAGTCATCTATTTAAAAAAAAATTCATAGAAGTAGATGGAAAAAATGTCAAGTAAAATTTCAATTAGCAAGAGTTATTTTCTTTACTAACAGCTTGATGAAGTGTGTATCTTTTCAAATAGATTGATCAGAGTCTTCATGTATCCATTCTGACTTCTTATATCAAAATGAAACAATAGGAAAAGATTAGAAGTTTTCATGCTTCACCACCTCTTGAATAGAAAGAAACCCTGGTTTGAAATAGTGAATACCCAGAGGAAGCTGGAATAGATAACCTGAGTCATTGTTAAAAGAGATTTAATTATTTTCTTTTCCTTATCTCCTTTATTTTCAGGGGCAGAGGTGTTTCCACAGACCTGTGATATTGTCTTGTACTTGACAATTTCCTCCTCAAACCTATTAACCTTTCTTTTTTAAATGAGCAGGTTTGAATACTTTCATTTACAAGTGTTCATGGTGGGGTAATATAGTGAATCTTATTAATTATATTTCTGGTGAAATGTTTCCTACTTCTTGTTATATTGTTCAATTATGCAGCACAGGACTTTGATGACATAAAGGGAACAAACAATTTTTTTGCTGATCTAAATGACTGTGCTACTGAGTATTAAAAGTGTATTTTATGGGTGATAAAGGAATTAGTGTTCCTCTGTGCAAAATACTTTTTTTATGTAGGAAACACTTCTTTTTTGCTCCCAAAAATTTCATGCTGAAGACAAGATTTGCAGACAGATTGATTAGCATAGGAGAAGGGTTTGGGTGCTTTTAATGTGCCCTAGGATATAAATCATTCTCACCTACCATTTGCCTGAACTTCAATTCCTTGAAACCTATACCAGAAAAAACATTAATACTAAGCACATGAAAAGGTGAGCTTAAACCTTTCAAAACCTTTTTCCATGGAGCTGGTTGGATGGAAACGTATGGGAAATGCTTTAAAAAGCAATAGCTTAAAAATGAGAATTGGACATGATTTATTGTCTGTAGAGCTAGGGAGAGAGGAGCAGTGGTAGGTTTGTGCCCTGAAGCAGAGATATATCCAGCCCAGTTATGCCATGAAAGTGGAAGGCCCAGGTCTCCTCTGGCCTGTAAATGCAGGAGAATATAAAAATCTCATTCCTGAGCTTATTTTGACCTTAATTTTTTGTTGGGGAGCTGTGCTTAAGACTGCAGTGCTGGGTCTCACTCAGTGTCCAGCACCTCTGATGTACATTTGCTCCGTAAACACCTTTAACCTCTAAGTTGTTTTTGTTTTCAAACTATAAGACTGGAATAAAAGTAGTTTTTAGGCAGTGGCTTTTCAGTTCTACTCCCCTTATAGTGTTTTGAGTAATACCTGTGACAATGAAATGTAATTTTTGATTTGATGTATGCTATTTGCAGTAAAAGCTAGAAGGCTGAAAGTAGATTTAAATTGACCAAAAATAGATAATTGAGGTTTTTATTGGTGAACTACTGGTTTTATCGTTTTTTTGGGGGGGTTTTTTTTGTTTTGTTATAATTGAAATTTGAGATAATTCTGGGCATACTTTTCTACCTCTGGGAGGCCCTTGACGAGCAAAGAGAATGGAAACGTATTTAAATCTGGACTAGAAGCAGATAAAATTTCAGGAAGATATGAAAGAGTAAGTGGAGGAGATGAGGAGAAAGTTATTTTTATTTTGACATGGCATGTGTTAATATCCAAGTGTTTGGTATTGATATAATTTTACTGTGAGAAACAAGGGCTTGGGCTGCTTCTGATCCAATAATTTTATGTTAAATCTAATATAAATCATTCTTAAATCCTGATTTTAAAATGAAATAGATGAATGAACAACCAAAATGTAGTATTTAAACCTTATTGGAATAGTTTTCATTCTCTGTTACTTTTAAAATTCATTACATTGGACTGTATCTGTTGATAGCCATAAGGAAGATCACCCTTTATGATGAGCTATTACAGGTATGTTTTCTTTATATTATTGATTTTTGCTTTGCTTAAATTAGACTTGGAATTGTTCAGATTATAGATCTCTACAACTAAATCTGAGAGATTCTGATAGGTTTTGTGTGTTTTCTAAGGATTCTACATAACACCAAGTGCTCTGCCTATAACTGATCATAACTAGTTGGAGTAATATATCCAGTAAAAAAATCCCCAAGCTATACTGTAACAATGAAAAAATAGACAATTGAGATTTTAAGTAATTGCTGAAGAAGGTGTTCTGGTGAAATTACCAGGGTTGGAGCAGTTGGGTTGCAACCAATAGTGAGGAAAGATGAGGGGAATTTATTCAAGCGGAACTTTCTTAGCTGAAAAAAAAACCCCTGAGAGAACAAGGGGGCAAGTTTTTATGCTTTGATAAAGACACAGTCTTGACTCGGTGACAAAGAGTTGTGAAAAAAAAACAACACAACACAAATGTCAGGTTCTGATTTCTGCACTTTTGCCTGTACAGAAGGTAAGGGAACTGATCTCTCACCAGTCACAGGTATGAGGGCAATGACAGTGAGTGGCTGATGGGGACGGTGCTGTTGTCATCTGCAGTGTCACCCTCTCCCAACTCCAGGGACATTTTGCTGGACTGCTCCTGTAGCAGCTCTTTTTGTTGCCTTTAACTCCTCTGGTATTGCAGAGAGAACTTATTCAGAAGCATCTGCATTTTTGGTGTCTGATCCTGAAAATATGGACATGAATCAATTCCTACATGAGGCCTGTCCCACTGGAACGAGATGCTTAAAGTGAATTGCATGGCTAGAACTATTCTTGTGAGCAAGGATTTGTGAGTGCAAAGGATGTGGTGTTTTCCATGCCCTGTGACATCATGTTTAGTATATAAAGCAGGGGACAGGAGGAAGGGAAGGGTGTTGGGAGTGATGTTTTGTCACTGTCATATTTTCTGCAAAGATTCCCTTGCGGAGGATTCTTCTCCTGGGAAGTTGAAAAGCCTCAGAGAAAAAGGAAAACAATAATGATCTCATTTGCTTCTGCTGTGTTTTGCTGCTTTGGAATGTGATTGGAGATTGTTTATCTGACATGTGAATTGTTTTAATTTAATGACCAATCATGGTCAGGCTGTGTTGGGGCTCTGGAGGGAGTCAAGAGTTTTTCAGTATTATCTTTTAGCCTTCTGTCTGCATCCTTTCTCTGTTCTTTAGCATGGTTTTAGTATAGCATTCTTTAATAAAATATCCTAAGATACTAAATTAGCCTTCTAAGAACATGGAGTCAGATTCATCATTTCCTTCCTGCCACAGGGTACCCTGAAAATACCACAATGTTTGTACTCCCAAGTCAGTTTTGTGTGATGGAGCCCTGTTTTCCTATGGATTGCTGAGCACCTGCCAGCCCATGGCAAGTGGTGAATGAATTCCTTGTTTCACTGTGCTTGATGCCTGGCTTTTGTTTGGCTGGTTAAGCTGTCTCTCCCTCAGCCTGTGGGTGTTCTCACTTTTATTCTTCCAAGTCTTTCCCCCATCCCAACACGGAGGCAGTGAGCAAACAGCTGGGTGGTGCTGGTTTGCTGCCTGGGGTCAAACCACAATGCTTTTCCTGTCTTTTTATTTTTAAGGAAAAAAAAAAAAAAACAACCGACCAAAAAACTACTGCTTTTTATTGAGAGGGTTCATTTCCATGAGTCTATTAAAAAAAACAAATGAAAACCAAGAAGTGACATTTCACAGGTCACCTGCATAGCTGGAACATGCCAAAGCCATTTTATGGATGTTTGCCACTAGACCTAACAGGGGAACTAATAAGAGGAGCAGCTTACCGTTTTTGTGTGCAAAATGTTACTGGACTTACTCAGCTGGTGCATTTCATAAATATTTGCTGATAGCTTTAGGCAAATGCTGCAGTAAGCTTCACTTTGAAGCATTTTAAGTGGATGTTCTGGTGGCTGCACATCTCAAATCCTGGTAATAAAGCCAAAACATTGCATAGAAAATTGGTGTGTTCATAACTTTTATATTCCTCTTTTATGGATCTTTGCTTCTGCAGCTCCAGCTTCACAAGGAGCACATCAGAAGGTGCCTTTTTTTTGGGCTCTGCATTTTGTCTGCATCTCATTCAGGTTCTTCATCTCAGTCCTTGTTCAAGATTTTTGCAAAGCCTCATTGTCTTCTTTTCACTTCCTTCTCTTTCCTGCCCTATGGCCTTGTGCAGCTGTTGTTTCAAACTTCAGACATGAACCTAATCTTATGCTTTCTGAATTACTACTCCTCCCACCTTTGTATTTACCAAATTTTCTGTATTTACCAGATCCATGGATCTTTCCTGACGTAACTACCATTTTTCGCACCAGCTATCAATCCTATTTTTCTTCTGATAGCTCCCACCCAAATCCCCTTTTTATTTGTTTACAGCAATGACTTTTTTTCCCTTTATCACCCAAAGACTTGTGGGACACTTTGCAAAATTCAATTTTTCCAAATGAGGCTGTTATCCTTACTTACATTAGAATATTAATTTCTCAAATGCCTTGGAGATGCAGTTTATTTAAGAAAATGTCCATTAAGCATAGTTTTTTTTTTCCTTTTTATCCCATTTATCATATTTCTGCTAGGTACAGTGATATTACTTGTCACAGATATTTTCTGAAAAATCCTTTTGTTAGGGTTTTTCTCCTGAGTAGCTGAGAGGCCTCAGAAAGTAAATGTAGACAATAATTATCTGCTGCTGTGGAATGTGGTGAGTGCATCTTAGATTGGTCTCAGGTGGTTGTTTTTAATTGATGACCAATCACAAGTCCAGCTGTGTCAGGACTCTGGGCAGTCACAAGATTTTATTAGCATTCTTTTCTAGCCTTCTGATGTCTCCTTTCTCTTTAGTTTTAGTATAAAATTTTCTTTTACTACAATGCATATCATAAAATAATCAGCCTTCTGAGGCAGGGAGTCAAGATTCTCATCTCTTCCCTCATCCTGGGGACCTGCAAACACCACCACAATTACTTGTGAAGAAAGCAGCAGCTTGACAAGTTTGAAGCAACTGGTGTAAAGGTATGGCTCGTTTCTGCTATTCTATTTCATTTCACGGTGTGTCAGCATCCAAAGGGTATCTTTTTTTCCTTTTTATGTGTTCTCTTTGCTAACTGTGGAGGATTGCCAGCAGCAGCTCCGCGTTTGCTGGCGTGGGGAGGACAGGCTCAGCAGCTTTCCTGTGCGTTTCCAGTTCACCCCAGCAGGCTGTCTCTCTGTGGCAGGATGGCACACAAAGTGCACCGTGGGGCTGTGGTGCTTTCTGCTCCACAGATGGAAAAGAGAATACTTGTGTCTGTGCTTCTGATCTAGGGCTAGGCAGAGCCTGCCTGCAGTCTCTTATCCGTGCATGCATTGTGAGCCATCTCGGGGGTACAGCGCAATCCAGAGGTGCTCTTTCCCTGCTGAAGAGCCCATGACTTGTTCTGAAAATCAAAAAGAAAAACTGTGCACACACTGACAAAAGAGTGAGATCCTGAGAGTCAAAGCAGATGAAATGATCACTTCTGAAGTTGCCATAGCAGACTGGCTTCTGTTTTGCCTGGCACATCTATTATTGATATGCTTGCTGTGCAGATGCTGTTCATGTAAATACAGGAATGAATTGCACTGAGGGATCAGAATTGCTGCTACCTGCCCTGCTTTGATGAACAAATTACAGCACTAATTCCTGTTATTGCTAAAGAAGGGCTAAATGAGACACTCACATGTACATTTACTCCTATAATATCTGTAAATTATTAACTATCACAGTACAATTTAAGGTTTTTAGACAGAGGGCTTCTTAATCAACACTCCTAAACTATCAAATGATGAATGATATTTTATTACAACAGAATGTGTTTCTTAGAGAGTGATAGTGTTATGCAGGGTTTTTGAATTTTCAATGAACATTTGCACATCTTTGGGACCTGTTAATGCACACCAGCTCAGAGCCAAATAGCCACGAACAATTCAGAGGCAGTGTGACATTTCTGCCATCTCTTGTTTTCTGCTGCAGTCATATTTGCAGAAGAGAAATCAATTAACACACCAAGCGTTTTCTCTGTAATGATTTTTTCATTAAAACTCCTGGAAACTCCTTGGAAAATTCCTTTTAAAGGTGTAAATGTTTTTTCCAGTTTTCATATGATGTTTAGAAAACTGTAGATATTACACCTGTATAATGATTCAAAATTAAGGGAGTTTTATGTATTTATATGTTCCATATATACTCCCATAAAAGATTCAACTCTTTTCTAAGTATTTACTTGCCTGTGATTTGGATAAAAAGTTCACATTACCTCCCCAAATCTGCTGCATAGTATAGAGTATGTAATTATCTCCTGGGGAGGGGAAAAAAAAAAGAACCTACTTGATCTTTGATATATTAGTGTTCTGATAGATCAAAAAAATATATCGTAAATTAAAAATGTTGCTTTGAGATGTAATTAACAACAGCTTAAACCTTTCTCTGCTATTTAAATATAGGTACCTGCTATCTAGGGTTAGGAAACAATTATTTTTATGAATTATTGCACATTCATTACTGAACTGTGATCCCGTGGTCTCATTTTTCAGTGAAGGTGTATAGGAGGTGACTGAGCTTTAGAGGTGAGAGCAGGATATTCCATTCAAAAGGGAAACTCGAGGCTTCAGCACAGTGATAAATAAATATTCTTGCTGGTAACAGCAGGGAATGCTCTTTGTTGTGTTCTCTGGCAGTTCAGTACAGATGGGCCTATCACGAATGCTGATGGAATTGAAAACTAGAGGAGTCAGCCTGGAGAACATCTCCCCTTACAATCCTGTTTTGGCCATGGAAGTAGAGCATTTTATAAATAAGGAAATAAGTCAGACAATCCAAACTTGTATTACCGGTGTGTACAATGAGTAATTTTCAGAAAATGCTATTAAGATCTCTCAGGGAGAAAAATTTATCTTTAAAGGCAAAAGTCCATGAGCTTTTTGAATAGTGCAATTGTAATCTAGCCAGAAACCAATTTTTCAAAAGGTATATTTTCAGAGAGGACAAGAAATTAAGATTCACATTTCTCATAAAAACTTCAAGATTTATTGAAACTATTGATGCTTCCTTAATATTGTCCTGGGGTAGAGCATTTAAAATAAACAGATCTGGAATTTTTTTGGTGTCAGCTTGGTGAAATAAGTTGAGAGACTTTAGTTTTCTATATTATAATATTGAACATAATATAATGTCTCCATGTACTTTCCTGATATTTCACAACTTGTATTGAGTATCTTTGTATGCTATGCTCATCCAGGTAGATCTCCTAATATATGAAATGTATTAGGAAATAGATTATTCCTCCATTTACATAGACCAAAGAATTTTGCCCCACACCATGATACATGTGCTTCAGCCAAGAGGAAGTTGAACGTAGTAGATTAATGAAAAGTTAGGTGTCTTGTAGCCAAAAATATTCTTCAACCTCCAAAACATTGTGGCCTTTAAATGTTTAAAGGGGATTTATAAGAAAGATGGGAATGGGTGTTTGAGCAGGGTCTATTGTAACAGGACACATTGCCATGTTTTCAGACTTATAGAGGGTTGATTTAGACGAGGTATAAGGATGAAATTTTTACAATGGGGGTGAGGAAAATGGCACAGCTTGTCCAAGGAGGGGTAGATGCCGTGTTCCTGGAAACATTCAAGGTCAGGCTGGACATGGCTCTGAAGAAATGTCCCTGCTCCTTGTAGGGTGTTGGATGAGGTGACCTTTAAGTATTCTGTGATTCTATCCAAATACCAATATAGGCTTGAGTGAGAGCAATATACTTTACATTCCATGTAGAATGCATTTTTTTATTTATGTGTTTTCTTGGCTACATAACCATACAAATGGAATGGCTTGGAATAATTTATTTGAAGGATAACATATATACACCATCTCTAATTTATAAATGATAACATTGTACAAATAGCAAAAACCAAGCCACTTGCAATGGAAATTGAACCTGGAAATAAAATAGATGGAGTCTTGTCCTTGGGGAGAAGTTTGGATCCCATGAGTGCTCTACTGCTTGAGAATATTTTACTACAGATAGAAATTATCCTTGCCAGGGAAGCATCACAAGATCAGATTTTAGATTTTATCAAATTCCACATTACAGAGAGGGACAAGGAGATAGCGGTATGAATTTCACTAATTTTTGAAATAATTACTGCTTGTAAATTCAAGTGTTTTAAAGAAGATTAAGAGGCTACTCCTGGCTGCCAAATGTGAGCTGTCCTCAAGTCCAAGTGCTGCTGACCTACACAGCAATAGCAGGAAGCCTTGGGTTTAACATTCCCAACCCATCTTGGGAAAGAGAATTGTCATAGAGGGAATATGGTTCTGGATTTGAAATTTACACATAGTGAAGAAAAATTGCCTTCATTAACCAGAGGAGTAATTTTGATGGATTTATTTTTGTTTTCCCATGGGTATGTGGATCACATTTCAATTGTAGTGACTGGAAGTATGATGATTATTAGACAACAGAGTCTGTTCTACCTCAGTACAGGATTTTTTGGGTTGATATTTTGGCTCTGAAATTATTCAGGCTATTAAAAGATGCCACTTACAACATCTATTCTGAAGAAAAAGTATTGAAATGTGGAAAGGAGTGATAATAAAAGGGAAAAGATTTAGCAGTTCTTTCTACTTCATTGAGAGTTTCAGAATTAATTTCTCCTTTTTTTGCATTGAACAAGCAGTATTGGCTGGAGGAGGGATTGAGCAAATCCAAGTTTAGTTTTTCTAATAACAAACTCATGTGTCAGCAGTTCTGAGTGATGACAGTTTTACACAGCTGGATATTTTAATGTAGTACTATTAATACAGCTAATATTCTCCTGACTTTGGAGAAGTTGGAGGAAAAAGCTTTCCTCTATCAATTTCTCACAGTGCTTTGCCAGAAGGAATCTACTTAATTATATCTTAATTTGTAGCTTTAATGAATGCCATGAAGTTGCCTTTTTTTTTTTTTTGGCAAGACAGTACTCAGTATATTCTAAAAAATTGAGTTGCAACATGCATGATACTAAATTTTCTTTTTTAAAAAAGGGTTTGATAAAAAATCATGTTTGATACAAAGTCTATGCTTTAAACAACTGCTCTAAAGCAACTCTAAGGAATTTGTAGTCTAAAGATTAAGTTTCATATGCAGATTAAAGTTTGGCTACATGTCAATTAAGAAAACTATTCAGATCACCTTGAAAAAGTCAGGCACAATAAAACCCAAATTGTTAACTTACAAAACCAAATAAAACCAACAAAAATAGAAAGAAACTAAATAAAACCAATAAATTTTTCATATCACTAATGACTTTAGTTATATATGTATTTGATTGCACATCCTCATGGAAACAGTTTTATAGTATTGTTTTGTAGCTGTGTACTTTCTATGGTTTTACAAGATGTAAATTGTTTTAGGAATTATTTTTTTTTAACTATTGATTCCAAAAATTTTTCTCTTATTGTTTTCTTATACTCATTTTAGGGGGGTGGACTGCAATGAACTGAAGGTAAGGTAATGCCATTGAAATCAGTCCATGCTAATTTTCTCAGTATAAGAAAAATAGGAAGCATAAACAAGACTAACTTATGGCAATCTGTTATTTTCATCTATCAACACATACTCCAGAAAAAGGCATTGAAGCACTAGAATTTATTTGCAGGCAAACTAAAATTATCCTTCAGATTGATATTTGCTATTTCCTGTTACTCTCTGATGAAAGGAAATATAGTTCCTTGCTATACAAAATCTGTAATATTCATTCATAGTATAAATGGCTCCCAAATGATTATTTAAGCCAAACAAGGTTTCATTGTCACCAGGGAGTGTCAAGCAAGGTCTTGGGATTTGCATAAAAATTGGTTTGAAACAAGTGATATTCCATACAGAACTATGTACACAGAGAGTAATGAATATGGTAGCCACAGTCTGTGAGATGACTATCAGCACCATAATGAAAACTGAATATTTTTCAGCCTTTGGAGGTTTTCAGACATCCATAAAGCTAATGAGCTAATTTAGATAAGCATTAAACATGAATTTAATCACATTACTGGTAATTATTAGCAGACACACAATATGAAGGCCTTACAGTTTCCTTCAAAAGTTGTAATTAACCATAAAAAAATAAATTGTTTGACCTAATGTACTGCATGTAAATGACTCAACTAAATACTTTTTGGTTTAACAGAATGCTTAGCTTAGGGTTATTTTTTTCTTATATATTTTTCAGTTAAAGTGTGGTTTTTGCCACATGTTAGCTTAAGAGCAAGAGCTCATATGACTACAAGGGTTACTCACTGAAATCCTAAACCCCTTTCCTAAACAAACACAACACAACTTTATCTGATCTAGGCCTCCTTCCTGTGCTGGTCATGAGTTAGCAGGTAAGAACCTGCTGCCAGAAATCTCCCTAACTCCTGGAAAATAATTGAAGTTAAGCATGTGGGCAAAAGTCTTGAGTTTTAAAATAAAAACTGCACTCAAACAACATTTGGAGTTTTGCTTGGGAAGCATGGACAGGAGCATCTGACCCAAAAGTTTTGGGAGACAAAAAGAATTTCTTCCCTGGCTGCCTACAGCTACATTCCCAAAGTATTTCAGTGATAGAAAGCAATGACTGGAGCATAAAATTGTAAGTGTATATATTTTTTTTAAAAGGAATTGAAATAAAGTTTCCAGCTCTAGAAATGTGTGACCAGATAAATATTTTTAGTTTGCCTGTGTTAAAGTAAAAGCAGCTCTTTGGCAAAGGCTTAAAGCTGGAGTATATAGAGTCTGGTCCCTGAAGTTATGGCTCTGGAAAGTAATGCTTAATAATCTAATTTCAAGTAATGGTAGAGAACTGCTTTTTGAAAGCTGGCAAATGGCTGTGACTCCTCAATTTCTCTCAGGCAGAAGGAGAGGGCTTTCTTATTTAACCAGAGTGGTGAACTCATCTACTTTTTCATTTTTCAATGGGCCATTGCTCAATAACACATCTTCCATGCCTTTACTCATGTTTCTCAGAAGTTACACTTTTTCAGCAATATTGAAAAATGGAGATTTAGATAAAAAGAGATAAAAGGCCTTTTTTCCAATGGATTATCACTGATATAAAATTATTATCTTTTCAGAGGCTTGTCGAAATCCATATTTTTCACTGTAAAATTGGCAGAGAAACCATTTTCCGTATAATGAATTTTCAGTAAAACATGTTCAGCCACTTCTCTGCCTAGCCATGCTAGGTATGCTCTCTGTGCCTGTGGTTAAGCTGAAGCCTTTTTGGGCTCCTGCAGGTCAGCTCTCAGCCTAGAATGTTCTTTTGCACATGATGTGGGTAGAGGGGAATCAAGCCAATTTTTCCTGTCTGAGGAATGAATAACCAAATGTGCCACGCTTAAATCTCATATGGGCTTTTTGTGAAAACTCCCTTCCAGCTCCCAAGCCCCACGATGTTTGGCATTGGAACAAGTAGAATTCCTTGGATAGAAGAGTAGTTAATGAGCTGTAGGGATCAGCAGTCACCAGGTGCAGGGTCCCTATGTTGGGTGAAATTCTCCTGCTCCTTTCAGCTCTTTCTCCTTCCTGTCCTTCACCCAACTGCTCCTCGCTCTGCTTGAGAACGTTGTACTCTCCTTCCACTTCTCCCTTCCCCTGATATGGCCACAGTTTCTTCTTTTGTTCTTCTTCCAGCTGGGTAATCCTGGCTAAATAGAGCACTCCTGAAATATTGTGGAGCTGAGATGACTCCTGCAATTGCATTCCTCAATTTATTTATGTTATACATCTTTCTCTTATGATATGTTTATGCAAGCAGCTACAACAGTGGCACACGCTATCTATAGACTAATTAGAATTTACTATAATAAACACAGCTCTAAATCACAACTTTCATTATTTCCTGCTCTAATAAACTGTTGATAGAATCCAGGACAATGACAAGGAAATGACCATTAATAACAAATGTTTGGTATTTACTAATTAATTAAAGCTGCTCATTAATTTATTTGTAGGATAAAGATTCAAGGAACAGGCCATTCATGTAATTTACTGTAAATGGAAACCAAAATATCTTCTCTTGGAGTTAAAATTGTGCATATTGCATTAAGGACTTTGTGGGTGGAAATCTACAGCTGTTTAAAGAATAAACTTCCTCCTTTCCTTCTCAGTCAGAGCACTTGGAAGCTGTATGGTGTATATGTGAAATTATATTAAGCTAATTATAAAAAGATTTTCTTGTGCACATTGACTTCATGGAAAGAATATTTCTTGCTATGTTTTTGTGCTTTGTCGACAGCAAATGGAGTTGTGGTCTTATCTCCATGTCTCACCTTGGTGTCTCTTGGTTCTGTTGTGTTTAGTGAAGGTAACACAAAAATAAAAAATATCAGCTCTTTGCAAGAATATAAGATTGGGCTGAGACAGGGATTTTAACTTTGTTGTTGTTGCCTCAGGCACAGCTTGAGTTAAGTGGCTCCCATGCCTATGGAACTGGTTTCTGCAGCCCATCTACTGGAATGACTTCACACAAATATTCCTGTCTGCTTTTGCTGATGTCTTTCCCAGTCTGTTTTGTTAATACTCTAATTGCACTTGGGCATTCTCCTCCTGTTGTTTTGCTGTGTCAAAGTTGAGTATGAGAAATTTCTACCTGTTAAAGACTCAGGTTTAATTAACATATGATGCTGTCTTACCTCTTTCAGAGTATTTATCAAGAGCCTAAAGCATTTCACGTCCTGTGTTGATGCAATTTTCCCTGATTTTGATGTATACTGGGAAAACGTGAAATGGAATGAGAAATGGTGATAAGAAAGAGGATATTAGAAAAACCATCTTTAATGAGAACTCTGGAATTTTCCCTGTTTATAGCAGGGGTTGTCTCTCATTGTCTTGAAGGGCTGCTTGTTGCTGCTGGGGAGGTTGTGGAACCTAATGTGGAATTATATATTATATAATAAAAATAATATATTATTATATCAATATATAGTAATAATGATAATGGATAACAATATATTAGGACTACAGCTTCAGGAATATTGTCACAAACTAAGAAAACTATTTTGGAAACCAAAATAATCACAACATAACCACAATGGATGTCAGCAGAAGAAATACCGGATTTTGTTAGTGCTTCTTTTTGTTATAAGTTATTCCATGTCTATAATATCACATTTACAGTTTTCCAGTGCCAAAATTCTGACTTTTGTGAAATGCATTTTGAAACTTATTTGGTTTTGGCCTCTCTGAATTCAAATTTATCTTTTCGAGTTGTAAAATTTAGATATGGATTTATTCAAGTAGTACAGCTTCATTATGCTTTTGGAATATGATTTTTTGTTTTTAAGCCCTTCATGGTGGGACTAGGGCATTCTCTTAGATCATGGCAGAGGAACCATTGCACTCCCAGCTGCATTTGAGGGTTTTTTTTGTAGAAATTAGTTATTAAATTTTATGACTTGCAACTGTCATTTTTAAGCTTATTTTTTTTATAAACAAGGGACAGGTATATTCATCATTAATCTGTGAGAGAGATGCATTAATTTATGTCTCATGATATTTCAAAAAATTAAGGTAGCTTTTCTTTTTTACCCAATAGGAAAGGTACTTGAAAAATTATAGTAATTCTTTTTGTCTCAGTGAATCAGAATGGATTATAATAGATAGAAGAAATATTCTTATACCGTGCTTACCATCCTCCTTTCTTTGCATTTTCAAATAAGGTGAAGAAAAAAAACTTTAAAAGAATAACAAAAACCAGCATAATTTTGACCTACGTAGCTCCTTCAGTCAGTCATTTCTTTTAAAAAAAAACCACTAAATGAGAAAAAGATGATGTGCCTGTGGAAGCAGAGGGCTCCAGTGGGATCTTGTTGGCTCTGTGAGTTTTTGTGACCTGTGGATGAGCAGAGCACTGCGCATGAATATGAACCAGCCAGGCAGGTGCTGCACTGACTGCCCTTCACTCACCCAAACTGATAATCAGTTTGGCTGTCATTCATTGTCCTTTGGAGGCTTTCTGGCAGCAAATGAATGCCAAGGAGACATATTTGATCCTGTAGGTCCTGCCAGGAATTAGGTTTGGACTTGGATATTTTGAAATGAATCTGAGTCGAGTTTGACAACAAAGGGAAGGCTGCTGCAGTAACATGTGCAGGTGATGCACTTCTCAATCTGTTTGTATTCTCCAGACAGGGAGAGATCAGGGCCCTTCCCTGCCTTTTATTCAGCTGTGGCTATCAAGGCCAAATACACAGTAATGTCAAAACATGTAATTTATTTATTTATGCAGACAAACTGCTACTGAAGTTGCACCTGTGTAACCTAATGAATGGGGCATCAGTGTTTGAGTTAATAACAGGCAAAGAATTAATTACCAGCAGCAGAAGTCTTCAGCTTTGTAATTTGGAAATTAGAATGGGGTGAGGACACACATTAAATATTAAGATTAATTTTTTTTACACAGCTAATGGTGTCTTGCATACTGTAGTTGCCCCCTGCATAAATAATGTTTTATTAAAAAGAAAATTTTGTACATTTTTAATGATTTTTGGCTTTCTTTCCCCCCAAGTATTTCAATGGTTTCCAGAGGCTCTGCAGAAGTAGATGAGGATGAGCAATACTGCACCTGCTTGTGCTGGATAGAAGGAATGTGGCAACAGAAGAATAACAAGGTTTAAGAATCAGAACACGTGAGGATTTGTAAGGCTGCAGAAGCTGCAGTGGGACACAGCTTCACAACCATCCAGAATCTAAGAAAAGATAAATATACTGAATGTGCTTTTAAAGTGGAATGAAAAGTGCAGGGAAAAAAAAAAAAAAGAATAAAGAAATTTCATAAGTAGTAATCAGCAAAGATTATGTTGTTACATACTGGAATTTAGACTGTAGGGCTGTAATTACAGCTTTCAGCTGAGGAGCATCCAGGGCAGCTCATCAGGAATACCAGCTCGCTCTCTTTTCAATCTGCAGGTTTTATGTGCTGGTTTATTCTTCTGCCATAGCTTGTCCAGAGGGTGATGATGAACAGGAAAGAAACCCTGGACAAGCAACCCCCTCCCTCTGCCTCTATTTGCTCCAAGGAGAGCAATCACAAACCAATATTCTCTCAGGAATATGAGGGTGATCCCTTGATTGCTTTACCCTTCAACTGCCTTTCCATTAGCAGTCGTGTTCCACCAAAACAAAGGTGTGAGGAGAAGATGCACAATCCTGTTCCTGAAATCCTTCAGTGGGCTCCTGGGGCAGCACAAGTCCTGAATGGTGCCCAGCTGACCCCTGGGTGTCCCAGGGCCCTTGGGGTGGTGCTGGCCCTGCTGTGGGAGGTTTGTGGTGACCTGGGCTCCTCATAGCACACATCACCATTTTCACAGAGGAGCTCGAGCTTTTTGAGCACTCTCAAACCATCTAAGTGCCCGTGCCATTCACTGACCCAAGATGTTTCTTATTCCAGAGCTTTTAGCCTTTGTTTCCGTGTCACTGCTGAGTGCGGATGTGATCCGTGCTGGTTAAAGAGGTGTTCAAAGAAAGATGAAAGGAAATGAAATGGCTTTTTAGACAAGGGTGAAATGGTATCTCACTTGTGTCCATCAGTGTGTTTTTCACTTTGAGAATTCACATGATAATTTTAAAAAAGAAAAGCCAAACCTCACTGGAGATTTTTAAGGTTTTTAAAGACGTGAACAATATATAAAGATGTGAACAACATATAAAGTTCATAAAGATTATGAACAATATGTCTATTTTCACTGTAGTTACTCTATCCATAATTCCATGTGGGTGTAACCAATTCCTTTTTTTTAAAAACTTTCAATTTTCCTTTTTTTCAACAATTTCAACCATTTTCTTAAAATTGACAATCACATGTAAGAAGTTCCATTTCCACATTGACTTTGCTGCTTTTCCAGTTGTGAGTCCCAGCTGGAAAAATCTGCACTCTTAATGGCAACTAAAATCTGATCAGCAGCACAAAACCATCCCAGAGTGAAATAAAACCACTGAATCCTTTGAGTCCTGTCCTGCCTGAGACCTTAATCCTGGCTTCAGAATGAACACTTTTAAAATATGGAAGACAATCCCATCTCTGAAAAATTGTTATCCCAGGGATTTCTACGACACAGGTTCTCAGTTCCAAAGGAAAAAAACAGGAAAACATTTCTGACTCTGTGCAGCTGAAAATTAGGAAGCAGGTAGGGCAATAAGGGGAGAGTCTAAATTTGCAATTAAGGGAATTTTCCTGGTTATTAGACTCAGAAAAAAAAAAATAACATAAATCCCTGTGTATGTTTATTCTCCACGTATTTTCTTTTTCAGGGTGACGTTTAGTGTTGGTCACAAATGTGTGCAGAAGTTTGCTTTGTTTGGTTTATTTTGTCAGGAAAAAAGTACTAGTTGGCTTGTGCTTTATCAGCAAACTGTTATTGTTGGGCTTACACGTGCAAGTAAATAAGATATAAAGTGGCATAATGGAATCTATTCAGCCAATTCCTGTTTGTTGAACCGATCACCATTAGTGGCTGTGAATGGGTCTCATTGTGCTGGTGTCAATGAGGTTGTGCTCATTGACACTGTGAGCTTGAGAACAGTTGGTTATGGCTGAGAAAAAGCTAAATAATAGGATTTGAAACAGTGTTTTGCAATTACCAATGCTCTGCTGCTGAATATTAGTTTTTCTCTGGAGAGGGACTTTGTGTCCAAGCAGATAACCACAAAACTGAATGTGCAGGATTGTTTCAGTCTGGGCCTGGGAGATCTGTAGGTAATTCTGTGCTGCTGTATGAGGTGCTATTTCCAAATTCATGGTTCTGAGTCTTTATTGGATTGCCTGTTTTTAATATAGCCAGGTCTCCTCCAATGTGAGTAACTCCTTTATTCGTGCTCCCCCATTGCACAGATCCCAAATATCTTTAGGTCTGCCAAAGGGGTGTGAATGGAGTTAATAAGAGGAAGCCTCAGATCTTCTGCTGAGCAATGATGATTCAAGAGATGGTGTTTTTATTTCAATGGTTAGATGGACACAGAAATAACTGTACAATAAAAACATGGCTTTAATGCAGAGGTACCTTATAGTCCCTTGGTAGATGAAACACTTTTCTTGCTGGGGCCTAAGGAAGTGATGGGAAGAGGGAATTGTTTCACTTGAGGTGCTGGAGACTGAGCCTTAGAAATCAAGTCATTCATCCTGCCAGAGGGTGATCCTGGCCTCGAGACCCTCATCATTTGTTTGGTGTTCCATGGCCTGGCTGTTCCCTTGGGGTGCATCAGGGCACGGGGAGGAGCTCAGAGTCTGCAGGTTTTGTTCCTGGCACTGTGTAGACAATGCAAACAGCTGCATTGCAGCCAAGAGGGATGGGAGGGCAGGGAACTGTACCCTGGAGTGCCTCTTCCTCTCTCTGATGGACTGAAGAATAGCATTGGCATGTACATTTCCCTTTGTTATCACTGGTCATACTTAAATTTGTCATAATCCACTGAAATAAGTTATTGGGTGTGTCATTACCCATCATAGGTGACAGGAAGCAAAGGACACTAAGAAGGAATCTGGAAAGGATATCAATTTTGAAGGGCAAAGAGGAAGGCTACAGAAGGAAATGAAAACAGATTTACAGAATGCCTCACCTGCTGTTATTAATGAAAAATATCAATACACCAGGAATGGTAATTTGGTACATTGGTATGGGAACCAGTGTCCTTTGTTTCAGTACAAATTGCATTATGGACACAGCAGAAACCTATGGGAAGGTGAGAACCTCCTATTTCCTGGCATTTGTGAGGTTTGGTAGAAAACAGTGTTGAGGACAAGATAGGAGTGTAGTCATCACAAAAGACCAGTGTCACAAAAACCTAGAAAAAGGCTAATTCCAGTACCTATGTGCTGAAAAACACAGCCCTGTTTAAATAGAAGATTGTAGTCATGTGAACGTACAGGGAGCAATTATTTTTTGTCAGCTGTGTTGGTCTGTCAGCCTAAAGGCACCTGCTGAACTATTCCCACTCTCATTTAAACCCAGAAAATTCACAGGTGGTTCATGTTAGATTATGGGGACCTTCATGGCCATCATTTTGATGTTATTCCTCTGCTCACTGCATTTCAGTGCTTTGATCAGGGGGTTGGTTTTCCTTATAGTCACAGATGGTTGCTGTTTGACAGGTTGACAGGCAGACAAAGTAAATGGGCATGAAAATAAAATATTCTTTTGTTTTGGTGAGTCAGGCCGATATCATGTGGGCACACACTGCTCTGTAATCCCTCTAACTGTGCTAGGATGGGGACAGGGTATTGTCCATAATGGCACACAGGAATCTTTCTTTCCTGGACAGTCTTGTTGAGGATTTGATCAACAAATCTGAGCTTACAATGACATTTCACTGTTACCTTTTCAATTAAGGTGGTAAGCATTGCCATCACAGAGCACTGTGAAATTTGGAGGGGTTAGTCTGGAAAAATCCCATCTGGCAAAGATGTACCTGATCCTGCATATCAATGGGAGTTTTGAGCAGAGATCAATAGCACAATGGAATGCTACATAATTATTGTGTGTCTGTGCCTGTATCTGCTTGCCTGCACTCAAAAAGAAATAAAACACTCAAAAACCCCCAACCAAACAAAACAATACTTCAGGTCACCAGAGACACAGCTCCTAAATTAGTTACCCAGGCAGTGTAAATGCTTTTATGAAATATTTCTGTATTATGAAAAGAGAAATCTAATAAATCAATAGTGATTTTGAAATTGATTAAATACTTTGGATTAAGGACTGTTGCACAGCATTTGTGGCAACTCCTGACGTGACATCTGGTCAGTGAATTCTCCTGGGGTAACTTTGTGGGATTGGAAACCTGGTTTTCCATAAAGAAATTGTTACTGCCCTATTGATGTGATGTGACATTGCTTCCTCCTGCAGCAGCAGCAGAGAGAGTTGGTCCCATCAGCCCTTACACTGATCTGGTGCCAGGTAAACAAGAAAAAGAATCAGATGGGGAGCAAGCTTGACTGCCCCCTCTCTCCCCTCAGACCAAATCAAAAAATGAAAGATAAATCATGATGTCATCTTTTTCTCATTGTTTATCAATTGAAGTGAATCTGAAGCTGTGTTTTTGTCATTACCTTTAGTTTTATTCTAAAAAATGAAGCTACTAATGACAAGGAGTTGGCTTTATTGATACGTTATCAAGTTGAAGGCCAACTCTTAATATTCAATGCTTAAAATAAATTATTTGGTTATTGTAAATAATTGAAAGCAAGGTCTCTAGTAATGGAGATTTCTATAGTTTTTTTCTTTTCTGTGTCCTGAACAGTTTGGCTGGATCAGGTTTGCCTGCTCAGTTAAGATAAACAGTGGTTTGTTAAGCACTTGTGTTGAAAAGGAAAAGCCAACATATTATTCCTAAGGGCATGGGGGAAAAAGAAATGTTGATTTTTTTTTTTTCTTTATTATTTCATCCATTTTGGAACCTAGTGGTTTTCAGGTCATAGTTTCATATGAGGACCTTTGAGAGAGTTCTTGCTACAAAGACTGCATCTCCCATCAGCCCAATATTAACAGGGTAAAACTCATTTTGGGGCTGGCTTCTGATGCTCATCTTCTGCTCATGGTGGGGCAGGCACTCAAGAATTTCAGAACTTTGGTGATATAGGAGGAATGCTAGACCAGTCAGGAATTCTGGCCACCAGTTTTGGAAGAGATATTTTGGTTCACTTTGGGAGCTTGGATTTGTTAATCTCAGTTTACAAGGACAATTTACATTAATTCTGTTGTCTCCAGCTACTGAAAACAATTGGTTTATTTAATGAAAGTATCTTAAGTCATTCAATTTCTTAAAAAATGGTAGGTGTTGTGATTTTAAAATAGGATTTGCTTTGTTCCATGGGTGTACAATTGCAAGAGATTATGCTGCAGCAAGAAAAAGAGTAGGTGAAACTTTTAAACCTATGTATTCAGATATTTTCCTTAAATTCCTCCTATTTTCAAAATACTAATTTACATTCTGTGTAATTCTACACTGTAAATTTGTATCAATAACTTACTCTCAGCTGAGTAAACACAGTTGGGTAAATCTCAGTAATATGATACGACTATCAGTGGAAACAAGCATAAATATAGACATGAACAAGATATTTTCACAAACAAAATTACTTGGTGGTTGCTTACTGATGCTTTCTCAAATTGAGATAAATTAAGGTCAGGCAAGACAGTATCTCAAACAAAAATAAGGTGAGAAAAGAGAGCACACAAAAACTCGTGATGAAATAACCACCAACAGTATTGTAAAAGCATTCAAAATTACATATGGAATGAAGGTATTGGGTTTTAAGGAAGCTGCTGGGTATTTGAAGTGGATGCTATTGATCAAATTATTTTTGATACTGAGTACTAAGAAAAGCTGAAGATGTTTCTGTGTAGCATTTGAGGGTCTGGAATAAGGATGGATCATGACTACATCAGTCTGTACTGGAAATATGTTTCTTTTCAGTCGTACCTGTGTTAGATTCTGCTGTTGCCATCAAGTTCTGTTTCTTCCCCCAGAATCTGCGAGAGGCCAATATTTATTTCTTCCAGCTCTGTGTTATGAATCAAAGGATGGATTGGAAAACAACTGGAAATGTTAATGGTTTTATCACTGAATTGTCCTTCAGTACATGTGAGGCTTTTTGGTGAGCTGTGTGAAGATCAAGGCACAGACACACAGTGATCCATGCAGGCTCAGGCTTCATTTCTGAGCAATTCCCAAGCTTTTGGTTGTGTGCCACTCCATTGTGGTGTCTCTATAATGGATCTATGATGGCAGCTCCCCAATCTGCCTTCTGAAGAATCATACAAGCTCTCTACACTGCAAACCTCACTTAGATCTGTAAATCTGGCTGATAGACATATTGTTCAATGTATCCCATTGTACAATTTTTAATTATTTCCAGCTCCAGAATTACTACTGTTAATTTTCTCTCCCTCGGTTTCCATAAAATTTGTCTTTTTTGAATTAGGAAAATAAACCCAAATGACTAAAACATTCTTATTATTTAAGTTCAAATATTATGACTAGGCTGTTAACTTTGGTTATGGCTAGCAAGAGTAAAATCATCCATCCTCCCTTCCTCTGCATTGAATTAATGGCCAGATTTTTATTCATTTCAGCTGATTTTTTATACTTTTCTCCATGTGTCTATCACTTCAGGAAAATTAATGAGTCAACATTGTACCAGTTCTAGAGAACTGATAAATGAGAAAAATCAGTCAGCTTGTTCAGCTTGTATCTTTGCATTAAATCAATCTTGAAATAATTTATCCTTCCCACGAGCCTTGCAGATACACAGATCTCATTTATGCAGCTTCTGTGCAACTTTCTTCACAGCTTTCATTTGATTTGCTCATCCATGTGCTTCTGCTGCTAATGTTGGATACTGGGCTTAATAGGATGGATGGCAAGTCTTCGTGGTGTTTCAAATACTCTGAGTAAATCAGATCATTAAAATACAGCTTAACCTAATGGATCACCCTGGAGTGTAAAATAAATCCTTCTCTACATTAAAATGAACATAAATGTGGTTTTTTTAGCATCTTCCACACACTGGAAAATAACTATTAAAATGTATGTGGAAAACCAGTATGAAATACTATGTTTGACTTATAATTCCCTAAAGCTCAGGTTTTACTCCTCTGTCCACATCTTCCTTTGGGATTTCACTTGAGGGAGGGCCCATTTCTTTGCATTTTGTTTGCACAGGGCTCTGACACATGGTTGGGTGCTCCCTGTTGCACGAATAGGCTCAGTTTTTAATCAGAAACACCATTAAAAATCGGTTTATTATGCAGTATTCCAGTCTAATCAGGTTTATATATGCCAAGACCTTGCTTGTGGATCTAAATGTATTAAAGAATGAAACAGAAATGTCTGTGCTTTGTACAGCACATTTTAATGTTATTGCTTTGTCTGACAGGTGAAATTGTCTCAAAGCTCATTTGTGCCTGGGCTGCAAGGGCTGGAGCAGCTCTGGCCCAGGGTCTAGTCTCCAATTCAGTCTGTGCATGTTTTATTGGCTTCTGTTTGTATTTTATTTTGCAGTAACTGGTGTGTGTGCAGAGGGACTGGTGCCAAACTGGCTCTGCCTGGCATTGGGAGGCAGCAGGGCCATGTCTCCAACCTGGGAATGAAGAAGTGTCCCTGGGGTAAGCCAAATGTCAAAGAAGCATGTTCTGGAGAGAACTGATTGCAAGAATAGAGGAAAGAATGACACTGCTACACTTCACTATCAGAGATTGAATTTCAGGTCAAAATGCCATCGTGGATTATTAGGACACTGCTAAATATGCGTTTCAAGCAGAAAATCAAGAATCCTTCAAAAGCCCTTAAACATTCTCTCTAAATTAACACCTGCAGCAGGTATTTTTAACTAATTTTGCTGCCTACCCCACTGCTCTCTGCCATTTGATGCAGCCCCTGCTCAGCCTTGCTTTCTTTGCTCTGTTTGGCTTATCTCTGGCCAAGGCTTTAATCCCGTAACAGCGAGCTGGGGCCATATCAGCACTCAAATGCTGCTGTGATGTGCAGGCACTTTATCAGTGTGAGCAGAGCCTCCCTCCCTGACCCTGGGGGCTGCAGCACAGGGCTGCACGTGTGCCACCAGCACGCAGGTCACACTCAGCAGCCAGCCCCAGGCACCAGCCCTGAGAGCTCCAGCAGGGCACATGGAAGGGTCCAGGTGAGAGCAAGAGCCAGGGCTGGAGCTGCTGCTTCACAGGTTTGAGTTTGCTGCTTCTGCTTGGAAGATAATTATATGTTTTATATGCATTAAATGGCTGCATCAGCTGAAGAGTAATTTTTGCACGGAAAGAAATGGTAGTTTAAAAAAAAATCAAAAGGTAAACAGACAAGATGAATGCTCACAGTTTTATTGAACGTAAACATAAGCATGAATAGTTAAGAAAAAACATTAGAAAAAACCCTGATAGATACCAAGTCTTTGTCTACCACCATGGCTTCCTCCAGGTCTGCCAGCTTGACATTAAACCAACATCAGGCCTCAAAAAGGATTTATAAATCTAGGATGTGAAGTACTGCTTTCTCTAAAAGCTGAAGAAAACATAAAAGCAGACTAGAACTTGAAGGCTTAAATACTAAATTTCTTAGTAGTGAAACAGGAAAAAGCCAAATCTCAACAAGTACTCTGGCCAAGTATTTGATTCCTTTTTAAAAATTCTTTTCCATAAAATGCAATACAAGGTTTAGAAAGTACAAAAATGCTGACTGGAAGGTGTTCACCAGGTCCCCTTTACAAAGAATATTTCCAGAAAGAATTTCATGGTGCAATCCAATTAGCCTTTATGTAGCTGCAAAACTCTTCACAAAACCAACTCTCAAAGTTCATGTGCATTGAGCAGTTCAAGTGAAAATCTGTCAGTGGAACTGAATTAAAACCACAGAGCTCAGGTCTCCCCTAGTATAAATCACGTACATTGCTATAATAAAACAACATACAACAGAAGCAGTTCTTCACACCACTGAGTTTTTGGCATGGGAGTTGGTCCCAGAATCCAAGTCTTTCTGTTCCAGCTTCCACATTTCATAATGTGTCGGAAAACCTAAACTCCAATATGCTGTAGTAATTTTGTGACATTTGAGAATAGAATAAATGTGACGTGGGAGCTGAAAAAGCTAAAATAAGTTGGGATTTATCTTATTTTTCTTTTTGAATGGTCTTGGTCATGCCAGTAAATGGTACTTTCTCATGTGTAAAATGAAGTGGAGGTATTGTACCATGTCCTGATTTTACCAGTTGAAGCCTCTTTCTTTTTCCAAAGTCATAAAGTATATGTCAAGCACTCTGAGCAACTCCTTCATGCCTTGCTGGCAGTGCTGCAATTAGCATCACACTGTGTCATATTCCAAGCTCAGTGACTGTTAAATGTGCTATGCCTGCACCACACTAACTACTATATCAGTCACTTCAGATGACCCCCTTGAAAATTGCTGCCAAAAGTTTATATGTCAGAAACCACTTTGAAAATGCTTATGAAGTGAGGAATTTTCACAGCTCTTTACCTACTTAAATCCTAAAAACTGTCAGTCAACGAAATCAGGCTTGACAGTTTATATTGAGACTCACTGTTCAAAGATTTGCTTGAAAAATTATTCCTATCATCTGTCAGCAAGTGGCTCCTGCGTTTAGTCAGGTGCTCACTTTTATATTGTAATGCCCACTGTAAGTTGCTACAAAAGACCTGCCAGAAGCCTTGGTGGTGTTATATGGGGTGAGCCAGGGACATCTACATCAGCAGCATGCTCAGTTCCAAGTGGTTTCAAAAAAACATGATCTGGAGATTTATTTACAGAGCAGTTAACAACTGATAGAACTTTTAGAGAAAGGAGGTGAGGAGTTTCTTAAATTTTAAGAATTTGAGCGATAAACTTATCCCATACATCCACTGCCAAAGGCAGGGTTTGATTTATGGCTGAGTCTCTATTTCTTCTAATTTCCTGGAAAAATATACAGGTGGACCTTAAGTAATATGGCTGAGGCCCAAGTCTAAGCTCACAACATCCATAGGCTGGATTTTAGTCTTTATTTTATAAAAGCTGTCTAGCCATCAACATAGTGCTGAGTCAATATCTATGATGAACTGCTATTAATTAAAATATTTTATTTGTCAGTTAACAACTGTTACACGGAATGACAAAAGTGCACCAGGACTTTGTGTGCCCTGTTGCCTACTTGAACCAAACCTTTTCTTTTCCTCATAACATTGAAGAGATTCCTCAGTGACATTGGGCTTTTTGCTCAGCCTGATGAGATGAGTGATCTGGGTGTTGGGATTATTCAGAAAGGAAATTTATCTGTTAACAGGACCTACCCAACAGACCTGCTCAAGGCATAATAAATGTCTGTCCCTATGACTGGGTTCTTCACAAAACAAAGAAAAATTGCCTTGTGGTGATCTGTCTCTTACATGGCAGAAGACAGGTTCAGTGCTCTCTTCACTCTCAAAGGATTAATTTCCTTTTGCTTACCTTCCATGAAATGACTCCAGGTCAAGAGCAGGACTTTGTGTCCTGTCCCAGGAAGAGGGAAATTCAAACAGAAAAGGAGGATATCTGTGTCCTTGTCTTTTAATCGCTGCTGTGTTTCACATTAAACTCTCACTAGGTGGAAAAATAATGATGGGACTGAGAAATAACTGTAACCTACCCTCTATGTGTTAAATATTGAGATTTTTATAGCTTTAATATGGATACTGCATCATTTTCTAACAAGGCATACTGTCACTGAAAAAGAGCTAAAAGAGCTGGTTTAAAACTTTTTCTTCCCCATTTAAAACTGTCTTTTTCTCCTGTGAGATGGCTTTTGTAGATCCAGGAGAATCAGTCAGCCAGCAGATCACTCTGTCTGGTGCTGCCTTCCCTCCTGCAGAATGGAGATGCAGCTTCCATGGATCCTCCCCACCAAATGCCCAAAGTGACAGCCAGGGATCTGCCTGCAAAGGATCAACTGTGTCACAGAGCTGCCTCTTAATAAGGTATGTCCACATAGTCCTTATAAACATCTGTTTCCAAATGTGCTTAGGTATAGAATTATTTATGGCTATAACAACACAGGCGTAAAAAACCCCACTGTAAATGATGTTAAATGAATGCAGAAACCATGCCTAAAAGTGTCAGTGGCAAAATCTTCACTGAATTTCGTGGGCATTCAAGGCCCTTCCCAAGAAAACGAGGTTTTGGGGTTCCCTGCTGGGTACAGAGAATTCTGGGAAACAAATAGACTTGGGACAGGAGCAGAGACAAGAGTGTTTCCAGCAGTCTGTTCTGGTTTTGCTGCAGTCTGGGGAGGAGCCTTTGTGCTGTCTGGCCTCACCATTTCAAACACCAAACCTCTGGAGGGTGTTTAAATTTTAACCTCTAGCTTTGTCCTCATTTCCCTGATCTTCTTCAGCATGCTGCTATCAGAAATACTCTAAAACAAAGGCAAAAGATCTCTCTTGGAGATATTCCTCTGCCCTGTAGAGGAATTGCTCTGTGAATGGAGCTATATTTTAATTATACGACATGAGAATTAGTTGTATTTAATATTCAATTTAGACACAGCTTCCTTGGTGTCATAAATAAGTGTGATCTTCTATAACAGGCAAGTGAAAGCATGATTTAGGCAGAAATAAAATATGTTGCAAGGGAGTGACTGCCTTCAAATCTCTTTTACCTATATAACACCAATCTAAAATAAAAGACTGCTAAATAGACACAGTAAGGGAGATGAGAGTAGGATCTCTGGATCTCTTACTGGTCTATAGGGACAATACTGCCTGGGATTTGGTAAAATTTAATTTAATTTATTGCTGAATCCAAAATCTTAGTTCTATTGTTATGAGTTCTTTTTTTTTGTGGGTTGTTTTTTTTTGTTTGTTTGGGTTTTTTTGTGTTTTGTTTTGTTTTGTTTTGTTTTGTTTTTTGTTTTGTGGGTTTTTCTTCCCAAAGAATCCCAGAAACCACCATGGAAGGTCTGTGACCATGGGATTTACTAGAAAGCTTTTGTGGTTTCCATTGTCTGTCAAGAACACGAAACAAGTCAGAGTAGAATGTTGAATCTTAATAAAACTAAACTTCTTAGCCACTTGCTGTGGTATCTACCATTGCTGGAGTGATAAACCTGCTTGAGAACACAGGAATAATTTTACACTTTCTAGATGTTTTTCAAAGACTTATGTGCCAAGTGCTCAATAGAAAGATGTGATGCTTTGTGTGTTTCCCAAATAACACAAAATGATTATAATTTCAGCATGAGGAGCATCACCAGCTCTAATCTTCAGGCTAAAGCAGGTGTGTTTGGGAAAATGTCATACTACGATGGTAGAAAAAGGTAAGGGGTGCTGAAGAAGAATTTTGCTGTGAGTAGTGTAGGCTGCTCTGATATGTAATTTTTTCTTGATGAAATTGAATAGCATAAATAAGCTTCAAATAGACTGGGATAATGTGTTAATAGGACCTGTAATATTATTAAAAGTGATAGTTCACAAACAGAAATACTCTCTAAATAGTATTTATTGCGTTGCACTTCTGGCTGTGGGGCTGCTCTTATCTTTGTTTCTATTTTGATCATACCTCAGTGGGGTTGTCACTGATGCTGATAGACAGTGCAATTCCACTTATAATTCCTACAGTTATTTGCTATGTCAGATTCCTGGATCAGTTTAAAACCCTCCTGCTGCTTCTGGGGTTCATGGCTGGTGGAGAAAATGGTGACCAGACAGGTGTCTCCAACTGTTGTTTAATGTTGGGAACACAGTACTCTCTATGGGTCATTTGGACAACAAAAATATCTACATTTGTGATTTAACTTGGATCTGCCCACACCCTGCTGTGGAATTCAGGAATTTGTTGGGGTTTTTTATCAACTGTAGGAGTGATCAGTGAGCTTTATCTGAGCTCGATTTCTGAAGGAATTTCTTAGCAGTTTTTGTTGTCCAGAGCAGGATTTGCTTTCCAAACCAGTTTAAAATCCTTTGCCTTCTCATTTTCTCCCTGCCTTTCCTCTTTGACAGCCTGGTGGGGTGAGTTCAAGCAGGGGTCAGCCCTTGTGCTGCTGGATGGGAAGGGGCTGCATTCCTCTCCACTCACAGGAACCAGCCCTTTGTTAAATTAATGCTTTATATTCACTTACATTCAGCACTTATAGCACTTCTGCCTTATTGAGAAATGCCTCTTGAACCTATGTGCTTATCTACTGCTCCTTACAAGCGCTGTCAAACCTTGCTATTGCAGTTTAGGTTTGTAACTCCAGGTTTGCCTTCTGTCCCAAAAGCTTTCAGTCTCTCAGCAATGTTAGCAGGAGGAAAAACCATGTTTTACCTCAGATATTCTGTGGTTCAGAATTTCCCCTGACCCTCTTGTAATTCTGGTAATCTGTGGCAGAGTAGGAGGATGCTAATTTCTACAGCACAGTTTGCTAGAATTATCTGTCAATCCCAAAGTGTCAGAAGCTTTGTATAGGATAAAAAAAAATAACTATTTCTGTGGTCTGTTTCAGATCTAACAGTCAGACTGAATTCTTTACTGAGTGCTGCACTATTCTTTCTTGCAAAGACCCCTGGATAATATTTCAAAAGAAATAAACCAGCCTACTTCTAAACTGTGCCAATCTATATTTTATCTAGGATCATCTTTTGGCTATATCTGGTACCTGAGGCGATATTCAGGGTCTTTGTCCATCAGCAAGCACATCCTTTGTCAGTGCTCCTTTAATGGTGTAACCTTGCAAGGGCACGGAATGGAGGAGAAGGGAAGAAGATCCTTCCAGAAATCACTTTTCAATTGCTGGAGTCCCCAAAAACAGGTTATCTCTTGTTGGTGCCTCCCCTAGTTGTAGAAATGTCGTTTTGTCCCCTCAGATCTCTATGGCTGCTGAAATTCCAGCCTTGTTAATCTATTCCCTTTATGCCTTGACAAATGTTAAATCACTATTTTCCTAAGTATGTTTAAATTAAGTGAATAAATTAGTTATTTTCTGATTACTTCAGTTAGCAGTTTGTTCAGTTGCTGTCTTGATGCAAAAAAGGTTAAATACATTTGTGTGGAGCTGGCAGTTTATTTTTGACTTATCTTGGTTCAGTGTTTTAATTCCCCCTATCTGTGGTTTATGATCTTTTGATACCTCAAGGAGGAAAAAATTCTGGTGGATTTTCTTTGGTGTTTTTCCTTTTTTCCCCATGTTATTTTGTGGTTTTCTTATTTTTTCCTCCCTGTTTTTTGGGGGTTTTTCCCTTTTTTTTATTCTTATCATTTTCTTTTTGTTGTTGTTGTTAATGTTATTTTTCTTTTTTCTGCTCCAGAACTTGAAGGATGTCAGATTTTGTCAGAGGAGAAGAAGGAATGCTCTATACTTGCCAGAGAAAAGTACCCTTTTACCCTGTCCATTTTTGCAACAGGCAGAACAATTCCTGAATTGCTTTTATTTTGACCTTACTTTTGTTAAAGGTAACATCCAGCTGTATCAGGGAGGACCAAGCACTGTGCTGTGCTTTCCATAAAAACCAGATTTTTATGGGTTGTCTCTCTTTTTTCTTGAAGGAAGGTGCTCCTTCCGCAAGGCAAAGGAAACAGGGCCACGTGGCTGACTGGAGTATTTGTGAATTGAAACCTTCAGCAGCTGAGAACTGAGTGAATTCCAATTCCTTAGCACAGAACCAGGTTAACTGATTTATGCAATAGTATTGCTCCATGTGCTTCACAAGGCAATTTAGTACTGTGCCCTCCCAAATGGAATGTTAAAAAAAATATTTAAATTGATCATAAACCTGAGAAAGAGTTTTACTAAGTGCTTAGCTAGCTCAGCTGTTGCTTGTGATCCTTGCTTCATGCTATAGCTCAAATTTCATTAGGAGCTGCTTTTCATTCAAGTTAAATAATCCCTCAAAATCCTTAAAAAATCAGAGTACACACTTGCTTGAACTGTTTTTCTCCTACTGAAGCACACATTTCACAAATGAAGCTGACTTTCAGATAATAATTTGCACTGTACTATATAATATAAATGCATCTGAAATTTATATTACAGCCACGGATTGTTTAATACTCAACAGTTGAACTGCTGTGTTTCCACAGCAAGCTGTAATAACTGAGGGTTTAATACAGAATCTGGTATATGGATATATTAACAATTGTTTTCCTAGTGTTTTACTGCCTTCTTGTAAACACCAGTTTATTGAAGTGTATCTACATGGTCATATAAACTGTGAAAAAGACCACGTTGCTTTCTTGGCCAGAGGGTGCTGCAGCTGTAATGAAAAAGTCCCAACCTTGAACTTAAACATCCAATCCTAAATACACAAACAAGTACATCCCTTCCTAGCACACTGTTCTGACCTTGTGTAGCTGGACAGCAGGCAGCTTTTGACAAACAGCCAGAGGAAGTTGCTGCTCTGGAGATCTGGTTTGTTTGAGTTAGGTTATGAAACTCTGTAATTCCCTTTAAAGAACTAGGGCTCGCTCCCTTCCCCCTTTATAATCTGTAAAAAGGAAGAAGGGCACTTCAATGTACAGTGTTATTTTTACTGCTGGATCTTGTGCCAACAGAAATGTGAGCTTTAATTTTATTAGGCTGTAGAGATTAAAAATGCCATAAGAATCTCAGTAAATAGTTATGAGTCAATATATTCATGCTTCAAAGTATCTTCTCTGATCTTATTTAAGTATATTTTAAAACTTGTCTTTTCACTCTTTATCACCTTAGGTAAAGATTTTAGGTAAGGCTTTAGCAGCTTTGCAAAAAAACCCCAACCAAATAAAAAAAAAAAACATAGGAAAACTGTTGTCAAGGTGTTGAAGCCATTGAAGTGTAATACTGACTGGCACAAGAAATCACAGGTCATCCAATAGATTCAAAAATTAGGGTGGGTGTTAAGGACTTAGCTCCATTTACCTCGCTGAGCAAAGCCTAGCTGAATTGACAGAGTCAATCCCTATCATCCTCCACTATGTTGGGGCTTGGTTTTTGGGAAAGAAATCTACCTTGTTCCTCAGCAAAGGGAAAAGTGAAGAAAATGAGCTGCTGTTTTGGGAGGGAGGATGTCATGACTTAAGCTTCCAGCTCTGCAGGGTTAAGTCCAGAATCTGTACAAGTAAAAGCAGCTTTCATGTATTTTTTGTACAGACCTTCACTTTCTAAGGTTAAATTTATATTTCCAGACCTAAAGTCTACAAGAGCTTCCTCTGTAATCCATGGCACGTGTTTCCCTGCTCTCCAGCCAGTATTCTTGGGCTGGATCAGATGTTTCAGAGCCCCTTCATGGATCACTTTGTTCACAAAGGTAAGTACCTGGCAAATGGAGTCAGCTTCTAACCTGGTGAAAGATCCTTCCTTGTTGCTTATTCTCTGTAGAATTTGCTCTAATAGGAGAAATTTCTAATTAAATTAGGTCTCCAGCTAACCTCAAACACTGCACATGCTTAATATCTATATCATCTGTATCTATCTATATCATCTATATCTATATCATCTATATCTATATCAATATCTATATCTATATCAATATCTATAATCTATATCATCTATATCTATATCTATATCTATATCAATATCTATATCTATATCAATATCTATATCTATATCAATATCTATATCTATATCATCTATATCTATATCATCTATATCTATATCATCTATATCTATATATTTCTGTCAGAATTTTTAATATCTGAGTATTAAAACCTATTTGATGGGGGTTTAGATCTAGACATAAACATATCACAGATATGGCAGAGAAGGCATTATCCATTCCTGGTCCCTTTTGAAGAGTTCACACACACAGAGACACTGTTGGTATTTTGGATAAATTGAACCTTTTAGAAAAAAAAAAAAAGTAGCATAACATAAGTATAAGAAGTAGAACATTAATAAAAAAGAAAGTTAGAAGACCTAATAGGTTTCTCACTATTTTCATAGACTTCTCATGCCAAACATAAAATGGTGGTCTGTTTTTATTTGTTTGTGTGTATGTTAATGCCTTTTAGATGGAAAGGAAATTCCAAACAATTCTTACTGGTCCTATTTTTTTTTTTTTTTTAATTCTACATTCCAATATTAGAAACTGTCAAAAAGACCAAAGAACTCCCTGTGGAAGAAGAGTGTTTTATTTTTAGCATTATGGAACTTTACTATTCTTTAAAATGACAATTTTTTATTGCCTTTTAGATGAGTGGGTATTTTCTACATTTACAGGTAGAATAGATCCTTTGCTGTTTCTTTTACTACAGTTTTGATTTATCCACTTGTATATGTCAAGAATGAGCACAGAATGATTCTCTCATTCAGCCTCTGGTGAGTGTATCTATCACTCATTCTGAGTTTTTACCAAATACAGATACCAGAGGAAATGTAGCTAAAAGACTAAAAATGATGCAACAAAGACACAGAGCACTTCATTCACCAGTTAATAGCCCTGTTGCCTTTTACCCTTTAGAATGACATTTAAAAAGTCCTAACAAGGTCTAAAAAGGCTTCAGTAAATCAGTTTTGTTGGGTTGTTTTTATTTTTTTTTTCTTTTAGTAAAGCATAGAAGTGTCAAAAAAAACAAAGTTTAAGTGAAACATGAGAAGGCAGGATGTGATTCTTTTTAGTGAACTTTTTTTCCTTCAAGTTTCTCTTCCTTGGCTAAATAGATCGGCTGATAGATAAATGTATCATAAATACACATAAATATATATATATATATGTATAAATATTTATATATTTTTTCCTATCATGTAGCAGGAGATATGTTTCAAGACCAGATATTTATTCTCTATATTCCAGCATGACATGGGGTCTCCCATGCACGTAGGAAAGAACGCAGAGAGGCTTTGAGCACAATCCAAGGGTTTTAGTGCTCCTCAGCTGCTCTCCAGCACTGCAGCTCATTTCCCTTCACTCTCAGATGCCCATTCCATGAATGTACAGCCAAAACCTTATTGATTTTTTTTTTTTTTTTTTTTGTGCAAAGTCTGCTCTTGCTCCAACAGGATTGTAAGAACAGTGGCCAAAGTTCTGATAGCTCTTTTAACACAGAGTTGAAGTTTGCAAACCTTGGTTTTTCCAGCCTAAGGTACAATTAAATAGCCATGCCATTTTTTAAAATTACTGAACTAGGACTTAAATGAGTGTAGCTTAATACCTGAGATATGTTTTTGGACATCCTGGACTTAGGGTAAGTAATTCTGTGCTTTTAGTAGGCTGGTTTGATGGCGTCATCTGGCATAAATGGGCTAATTTGTATCTCTAAATTAAAATTCCCAGCATGCTGGTGTTTTCCTCTGCACATATATTTAATGCAGAAAAGTACTGGTAGGGATTTCATTAACATAAATGACAATGGTACATGAAGAATTAGAGCCTGCTGTCAAGGTAAAGACAGTACTGCAGGGAGAAATCTTTTTCTAACCTACCTGCATAGGAACCTATCATAATTATGCAAAAACCTATCATAATTATCTTCACTATGAACTCATTTTTCAGATCAGCATCTTATTTTAAAAAATACAGGCATGCATAAAGAATAAATCCAAGCAAAATATGCAAAATATCTATTATTATGGCTCATTAGTGCTTGATGGTCATTCTAAATACAGAAGTTGCCATCATCCTGCTTCTGAGGACCAAAAGGAGTTTGGGCAGGAAAGAGAGAAAGTAGGAACAGGGTAGGCTGTAAAAGACTCAGCATCTCCTTGATCACTCCTTTGGGCCATCATTTACATTTCAAATCCGAGAGCTCAAAACCTTAACGTACAAGAAAATCTTGTTTCTTGGGTACAAAATGTGCACATCCCCCAAGGCACTCGGGGTCAGACCACACCACTTGTGCCTGAGCTGTCCATTTGGAACACTCCAATCCTGTATGGCAATGGTGTATTTATTCTTGCTCTGTGCAGTGCACACCATCACCTGTGCTCACCAGGAATGGCCAAGCAGGTTCCCCTTTGCTCAAGCTCCTTGGATCACTTCTATTGCTGATTCTCAGCTTTGCCTTGAGCCTTGTCATCAGCTACAAAGGATAATCCATCTGTGGCTGTAAGGGAGTAAAAATGATGTGAACTAGCAAAATAAGATATTTAAAACTACTGTAGCATGTGTGCTGATATTAAAAAGTTACTAGCAGGTTTTTTTTTTCTAGCTTAGTTATTGTTTTCAAAGCTCTTGTAATTATAAAAAAATGGTACTACGCTAACGTTTTTTGTTTTAAGACCAAGACTTTTCTTGACTTTGTTATCATGTCTAAAAAGAAGTTCTTCTTACTAAAAAGTTCTTATTTCTTACTAAAAAAGAAGGTCTAGCTGGCTGATGATTTCCTCACTGTCAAGTCTAACCTTCACGAGAGAAGGTTAAACTTAGCACAGGTGCACATGTATAAATTTTATGTGGAGGAATATAAACATTTAACAGAGAATTCCTCAGTCTACTAAGAGACAAATATGTGAAAACAGACTCCCAAAAATAATGAAATCATCATTCACCTATGCTAGCATGGATTTCTGTGTTATCTTGGAAGCATATGAAAGAATAAGGGGTCTGAAATTCCATTTGCATTTATTTTCAATGAGCATAACCATGTGAACTAATGTATGAAAATTAAAAGGATACATAAGTCCAGCCCAATCAAGCCACAAAAGTAGACCAAAGTTTTATGCATCTGCAGTTTTAATTTTATTTTTCATGTTGCCATTTTCAAGATGAAAAAAGTTGTACAATGTAAAATTAATTATCCCCATGTACTTAGTTGCATTAGCACTCCTAAAGGTGTATCTCTGAATAAAAATATAATAAATTATCAAGGCACCACTGTGTGCTTGAGCTACCTATTTTCTGATAATTTACAAAATAATGCAGTAAAATAAATATTATTAAGTAGTTTGATATTGCTAATATATTTATTTCATTATACTTTTTTCCTGATTGTTCCTGTTGTCTTTTGGCTTAATATTTTCTTGAAGGTTGCAAGGACAAGAAAACCCATACTGTAAATCTGTTGGCTCTTACTTGACAAATTATAAAAAACTTTTGATCTTTTGATCTTGAAACAACATAACCTAAAAGCCTTTTCCTTTTGGCTGGAATCCCAGACTCCAAATGGCATTCAAAGGATACATTTTCATGATAAACTATTTGATACTCAACATCCTTGTGTAAATTTGTATTTTGTTGTATTTTGTTTTTTATATTGATGCTTACCATGAGCTTTCTCATATTCAACTTCAGTTATTTATTTAGGGTTATATAAGATTAGATATTTTAAATGGAAGATTTTTTTCCAAAAAATTAATATCAGAACTTAGAGAAGACTAAATTTAAAGGGGAAATCAATCTTTCTCAAATTTTAGATGAAACCAAATAATTTGAAATTAAACATGTGCCACTATACTATGAGAAGAGAGATGGATATTGGAGAGAAAGAAGGGAAGAACAAGAATTAATATTAGAAAAATTATTGTGTTCAAGATTACTTGAGTAGAGACACATTACTGAAAAAGAGATTTTCATTTCCCTTTCTCTTTATGGCTTATTATCACATCTAATTTGTGGTTTTTTAAAGACAAATTTTACAGTTGGAGACAAATCAAATTTATTTCACAGTAGTGGAACACATACTGTGGATAAATAGTGAAGATACATGGTGGTGTACACATGTAAAAAATTACTAAATCCTTGTCATCCAGTATGTCATTACATTTAAGTAAAGAAAATATTTGACTTCAGTAACTTTAATTTAATGGGAAGAGTAGGAAATTGATTTACTACGAATTGTTTTAATATTACTGCATAATATAGCCTTGCAAAATTTTCATGAAAATTTACTGGTATGGATGCAATTATTTATTTCTTTTCCTTCTTTTTCTCAGTAATCAATCATGGTGGTGAACTAATAATTCTTTTTTTAACTGTATTGCATAATATTATTCATTTCAGCAAGTTGAATGAGCAAAAATTTGCTAAACTGCTAGACTATAAATACATATTTCCATAAACTTGTCTTTTGTAAATAAATTGTGTGTTGTAACTCTGTAGCTTTCTTGTGTGTTGGGGATGTAATCAACATTGAAATTGAAATAGAATGCCGGAGGGTTACACAAAAAAACAGTTGTAAAAGGCACAAACTTTTTAGTTTATGTTTTTAAATTTAGGAAACTTACAGACATAAGATCAATATTAACTGCATGACAGGGCATGTAATACTTGCTGGGTTTCTAATTTTTATAGAGATATAGTTTATAGATATTTATGTAGTTTATAGATATTTTATTTTATGGATATTTATAGATAAAGATTTTGTACACTTTAAAACAGATTTATGGCATTTTTCTCAAGAATTATATGATGATATTTAAATTCCAGGTCCTCTCAGTGGTGCATTGCCAATCTTTCACTCATCTCTCTCTATGGACGCTTGCACAGGAGGCATGAGACCAACAGGTGGGTCTGGATTTCGTTGAGACAAGGACTGACAATGATTTCACTGGTCTGATAATTTGGTTTGAGAGCATTAACCTATCTATTTCCCCGTTGTTTTATTTGTTTGGATATTGGCCTCACGATTCAAGCTGAGTGACAAAGCAGTGGTGTGCTGTGGGGGATTTTGGGTTCCGTGCTGAGTACAGCACACTCTGAAATGGAGGAGGTTTTTGTTTATGGAGCCCAGCCCTCACCAAGCAGTTCTGTGCACTGGAATGATTTATCTCTGTCGTGTTCTGGACCTGGAGTGGCACTGCAAAGAGTCAGAAACCTAGAAAATTACATCTCTATTCATTCCTTCTGTGTCTTCATCCAGTAGTAGTGACGTTGCTACGTTATCGGAAGAAGTCTGTATCTCACCAAAATTAACATCATAATCCAGTTTAATACAAAATAATTTTTTTTTAAATTAATTTGCCATTTGATTGTGTAGAACTGGCTGAGATGCTGGAGAAGGATTTTGTTGTGGGAAGATCTCTGTCAGTGACAGGGCATTGAGGTGGGTGACAAACTTCTGGTTTCTTAAGACAGAGAAGACTGAAAGTAGGAAAAATGAGATGGAGGAAACAGAGGGCAATTTTCAATAAATACTTAGTGGTCCTGGAGTTCATGAGAATTTTCAGAGTTGTTGAAATTATTAATGAAAATTGAATCACTCTAAGTAATATACTCTATAAGGCAACAAGCCAGGTTTGCTGTTAAAGAGGAGGGGAAAGAAAAGCAACAAAACCCAGCCTCTTATTTGGACAAACAGAAAACATTTTTGTTGTGGAATAAAAGTCAATGACTGAGAAAATAATGAAGGCATCTATATGAGAGTTTATGGCAGCAGTTTCATCTGCCAGTGGGTGGAATATTTTTCCATGTTCAGGTGGGTGATGCCAGAACTGAAGGTTAACTTTTGACCAGGGATGTGTTGTACAATTTTCTTTTTGGCATCATTGATTTAAATATATGAATTGAGCTATGCAAGAGTGGGAAGCAGATAAGCTATCATTAGCATCATTCTAGCAACACCAGCTGCAGTGAATACCAAACAGGTTTATACTTAGCAGGGGAAAGTAAATGTGGCTGCACTGAGATTTGAGCATCTATTCACAGCTTGTCCAGTGGCTGAGATTAGAGCAGTCTCCTGTCAGTGGGTCTGTTTCACTCACAAAGTGTTCTGCTTAACGTTAAGATAATCACTGTTTATGAAAAGACAAAAATCAAAAATACATACAATAAATCAGGCTGCCCTATAGGACACTGAGTCCATGCCTGGTCATATATAGAATTTATTACTTCCTTCCTCAGCACACAAGATTGAACTTTGAACAGATCCAGCATTTAAACCTAAAATTTAGAGTGTGCTATTGCCAAATAGTCTTTTGTTGGTGTGGAAAGCATTTCAGCTTGTGATGAAAAAGCTAAAAGCTCTCCCAAATTTTCCACAAAACAAATAAAAAGGTATATTACCCAGAATTTGCTGCCAGGGTAGAACACCTCTGCATTTTTCAGTATGAATCAATGTACAGTAACATATGAGTTACTATTGTAAATGTAGCCATTCTAATACCATGTTTGTTGCATTTTGAGGGTTTTGGGTGTTAGTTTCTTTTGGGCTTTGGTTACTGCTTGCAGCGTTGAGTGGTGCACAGTGCCCTGTCTGTTCTGCTGCTCCCATCTGGAGGCTGCAGGACTGAATGAAAATCTGAGGCCAAGATGTGCAGAAATCAAGCATTCAGAAAAACCACTGGAAGTATATGCTCAAACACAAGTGATTTCTTTATGATTTAATGCCTGCTTAATGTGTTTCCCTCAATATCAGCTTTGAGTTTCACTGATTAAAAAAAAAAAAAAGCTGAAAGTGTTAATTGCTTTGTGTGATTTTACCAGTAATTATAGTGTTGGAGAATTGGCGGACTTTTTCTCACAGGAAAGCAAAAAACAGTTAAAAACAATCTCCTTCCTGGATGTTTCTTAAGCTGCAGTAGAAGCAGACTGAACTTGAGATTTTCAGGGGCTGTAACTAAAAATGTATTGACTTCTCTGATTCAAAGAGTTATATTTATATACCTGGTAGAAAAAAATCTAGTTCCAGCGTTGACTCCATTGAATAGTGGAATCAGAGGTTAGATAGGTTTCTTTAGTCATGGTGCTAAAGAAATTCAAGTAACTGAGTTTCCTCAGATATCAGTCAACACATGGTAACTCATTGGGAATCTGCTCCAAGAAATGTGTTCTAACCCTTTATTTCACATGGATCAGCTGCAGTGGTTCTGCAGAATGCTGTGACAACTTGATCAGTTCTGAGAATTTCTTCGTTAAGCAAAACAGCTTGAAAACAAATAACAGAGATGGACGTAAATTCAATTATCATCTCAGCTATTTCATAAGACTAGGATATAGTCTTATGACTATATTAATATGGTTTCAGGCATATGTATTTCCACCAAGAAAAACAATTGGATGCTGCTTTCACTACTATCTTAGTAACTTTCTGGATCCTGTCCTTTGCTTAATCTGATTGTCATTATTGGAACAGCACCAAAAGTACGTCATGCAGCATTTTTCTGTTTTGCTTCTCTAGAGGCCTATGGAAATTAAAAATTATTTAGCACAAAAATGCTGTTATGTCTGAAAAGAACAAAGAAAAATGTATTGAAAAGTGGATCTTCTCTATGCATCAGTTCTGGGTATAATCTTGAGAAATTTTATGTAGTAACAAGAGGAAAGTGGTAAGTTATACATTCAATGTAGAGTTCAGATGAAACTGGCTTGGCTTCCTGTTTACATTATGTAGGTGAAATTGGAAAAGAAGATTGTTCCGTTCCTTTTGCTGTTTCAGGATATAATTAAAATAGCTTGTCCCTGGCTTTTGAGAGTTTGAGGGGTTGTAAACTTCAGGCTTCATTTCCAAGCATGATGGAAACTCTTTCAGCTGTTCCAGCAGATACACCTCATCACACACATCTGGGCTAGCAGAACTTTTCTGAAAAGAGTTGATGCTTAATTGGAGTTATTATGGAATTGTTCAATCTTTGGATCACAAAAATTTCCTTTAAAGCAGAGTGAGCTGCAAATTTTAATAAAAATAAAAGATGTTGCCCTTACAAGAACAATAATTTTAGTCCTTCTTGTATCTCTGAAAGTCCAATAAGAACTGTCTTCATCAAACCTCATAGTCCTAACTATTAAAAGCGATGTTTATAAGAAACATATCTAACAATATCTAAATTTGATATTTCTGGCCATGTCTTCTATTTCCCTCCCTTCCAGGAAAACCTGGTTTAGAGGAATAACAAGAGATAAAAAGTGTAAATGCCACATTCAATCTCTGCTGGAGACAGGAATATCAAAGTCTTCTCTCATCTCTGTAAAAGTGAGTGGAGCTGCTTGTTCTCCAGTGGTAAATTTAACACAGAAAACACTGCTGAAACAAGCAAGTATATTGTGCTTTGAAAAATGACTCAGCTTTACCTAAAAGTAATTTTTCATCTACTTCAGTCACCAGTTCACTTGTGTTTGGTCACAGGATTAAGGCAGAAATATCAAAGCATGATTGTTGCTCTGATCACTCTTCAGCTGTTTTCCATCTCATTTTCTGGGTGTTTTGCACTGGGCTGGCTGGGGGCAGCTCGGGCTGTGGTCAGTGTGTCTGTCCAGGCTGGTGGGCAGGGGTGTCCCTCGGGGTCCCTTGATGTCCTTATCAGGGACACAGTGATATCCCCACAGGTTTGCAGGCAGCCCCAAGTTGCAAAGTGCAGTTGGCACAAGAGAAAGAAGGCATTTCATGGTTTCCCATGAAATTATCACCATAGGGCATTGCCAGCAGTAAAGCTCTGGTGGATACGAAGCTCCACAGCTCCATGTCCCCAGCCATGGCCAGGGACAAGGCTGAGCATGTTTCACTGAATACACATTTACCTGACCATCTCTATTGGAGAATTTGCATCAGAGCAGTGAGTAAAACACAGTCCAAACCCAAAGACTTACTGTGTTTTGAACAGCTAGTTTTGGGAAAATTAATATGGGCACTAGAAATTATTACATTAATTATTTGAGACACAAATACAGGACCCTACACTTTTCTGTTGCACCACTGAATCTCCATAAAGGAAACAAGCAAAAGGCAGTGGGGAATGTGTTCCAGAGCTGACATTTATCATGCTGATAAACTACAGGCTTCACCTCCATCACATCCCAGAGTAGCCTCTTCTTGTTGTGGTCATCTGTAGATATTGGACAACATTAACATTCAGGAAAACAAATGTAGTGAGATTGATTTTTAATGTGATGATTTTCTGTATTGTGATTTTTTTTTTTATTGTTGTCTCATCACATGCAAACTGTTTGGGATGTATATGATAAGGCTGCACAGGCTTGCATTTTGGGAACTGAGTAGAAAATCTCTATTAAGACTGTCAGTTGCAAAATAAAATTCCTGTAAAAACATTATTGAAAACAACAAAAATTTATATAATAAAATCTAAGTGATTTTTCTGTTAGAAAAGCATACAAAAATGGACAAGACAGATCTAACTGGCAAGGTTAGAACATAGTTAAGTAGGCTTTCCTCATTAAAATAAAATAACAACCACAAAAATCCTGTAAATTAACCAGCATAAATGATTTCTGGAACCTCTTTTCTCTGCTGGCAGATGATAGTGATTATACTAATTATAGTTATATTTTCTGCAGAAGTTTACGAATAATGCATGAAATTAAAATACTGTTTCAGGTTTTGTTTGTCAGATGTTAAAATTACAAAGACTTTATGTGAACTTTTCTGAGAGCAGTAATCTCAGGAAATGGGCAATCCAAGCTCAGCATTGTTTTGGCATTACATCCCTTTGCAGTAAAATGCTGAACAGCTGTATCTGATAGCAGTTGTAACCCATTCAGAAGGAAGCCTGCCAGTGCTAACCTACCACTGGTAGAAAGCAATAAAATGTCTCTGGAACCTGCTCACTGCATATGGCTTGCCCGAGGTTACTGTCTTGCCTTTCTTACAATGTTACCCAATAAATCACAGAAAATATGGATTCATTTTGAACTTAAATAAGACAAGGAAAAAAAAAATCAAAAAAACCAAAGAGCAGACTGTGAAGACTTGGATATTTTCCTTTCAGACATGAAATCAGTTATTTATAAGACTAAACTATTTAAAAAAAATACCTAGTGTCACTAAAATGTTTCTATTCTTGCTTAATTTACTTATTGCTATTGCAACTGACACTTATACAACATCTGCTGTGTTAATTATCAATATATTACTAAGCCCTCAATTTCCTTGCTCAAACATAATTCTTTGAAACATCACAAGAAACAATGGATTTAGGAGTATATCACTTGGGGATTTGATGTACTGTTCAACTCAGATTCCATCATTCTGGCCAGATGGAGTTCATAAGAAGTTGTGGGGGAGGAAGCCTCTAAACTGTTGCCAAAAAATCTTTACTGCACATGCAAGGCTTGCAAAGATGGTGAAAGAGCAGGTTATCCAACCAAGCAGCAGCCTGTAGGGAGAAAAAGCATGGGTTTTACATATAAATCATTTGTGCCCTTAATGCAAAATCAAAGGTAACTCTGCTTCAGACTGGAGGAAGCCTGCACTCATATTCTGCAGCTGCTATTTGAAATGAGCCATTTGCTTAATCTGTGCCCATATCAGTTTCCACAAGGGCAGTACTTAAAACAGATAAAGAGTTGGAATCTTCCTGTGATATGAATCAAAGAATACGACTTAGCAAGATAAAACCAGGAAGAGATAAACAGTCACAAACTCTGCACGTTTGGTTTTAAATTACTTACATTTGGAGGGGGGGGAAAAAAAGTATATTTTCAGTTACCTAAGGTGGGATTTGTACATCTGCATCCGAGCCTGGCACCTTGACCTGCCTTTAAGACAAAAGAGATGAGCTGCCACCTCTAGTAAGCCAGCTGACTTGTGTTGATGATTTCTGTGCATGAGGAGAGCTGCTAATGTTTGTGTTTTTTCCCCTGATGCTCCAGGCAGCCCGAGAGGCAGCTTCAGTTTGCACTGGCCTGTATCATCCATCCCCCATGGCCACGGGTAGGTCATGGTTCAGAGTTTACACTGGAGACAGAGTGCACCTCATTGTTTTCTTAATTCATTTCTGCACTCGCTCTGCCCCTGATCCTCTTCTGAGAGTGTAAGTTGTGCTGGAATTCAGCAGCCAGGCCCAGGCCAGATGGCTCAAATGTGTGCTCATTTGGGTAATGATTTACTGAGAGACCCATCTCTGGCTCCAGGTGTGCTCGGGGTAGGTGAACCCTGGACTACCTTGGCAAACCTGCCTGCTTATCAGGCACACCTTGTGTGGAGGAGCCCTTTGGATGTGCAGGGATTTGATGGGAATCTCTTTGACCTTAAGGCAAATGCAGACTTTTTCCCCAGGAAATATATTAATTTATAGCACCGTATCGTATGTAGTAGGACACTGTTTAAAATATGTATAACATTCTTTAGGCGTTCAGAAAATGTTTATTTAAAGAGGATTGACTATCTAAATAAATTTAGAGAAAATATGAATTTATCAAATGCTACAATTAAGGTTCCTTTGCTTTTCTTGGCAGCTCTTCCCAAGGAACGAAATTTTTGCTCTTTTGGAACAATGAGCCTCATTCCTAGGAATCATAAATCAAGCCAAAGTAGCCTGAGGGATTTGTACCAGAGAATGATCTGCAGCACCAGGTAAAATTATTCCCAAAGGAAGATTCTTGGTGTAATTCCAAGGAATTCACTGAATAAATGTGTCCCTTTAATCATATATGAAATAATCCTGCTTCCTCACATGCGCTGTCACTGGTTTGCAAAAGAGATTTCTAATGTGCTATTTCCTATCTATTCACTGGCTGAATTAAATCTAATAACACCCCTTCAGCTGATTTCCTTCTCTTTCACAGACAATATCATTACTATGTTATTTTATACTACTTTTAGAGGGGTAAGTAAATATTTTGACAGTAAATAAGGATTAGGTTGCCTCAGGCTTAAAATCTTTACAAGATTTTATTAGAAAATATATATACCTGTACCAAAGAGTTGTAAATGCTACAGACCATAGAGTCTGTAGTGCAGCTCAACAAAGTTGTGTTCTTTATCTTTTAAGTTATTTCTGTGTGTTAACCTAGTACATAACAAAGAGATGGGAAAACCACAAGCCTTTGGAACAAAATAGGATGTTAAGATATATGTTAGGAATTAATTTGGTTTTCCTTTTTCTAGTTCCTAAAGGAAGGAAATGGAATAATAGAATATATTATAAACATATTCTTGAATTTTTGTAGTGCTTCAAAGCTGATGTTGTTTAGAAACACTTCTTCTGCCTCTGTTGCAACAATTCAAAGCTGCAGTAATAATTTTTGCCTGAAAGTTATGATCTTATTTATACAAAGAAACTGAGGCCCGAGCAGAGCATTTACTTTCATGTCAAACTCCACAGAGATATTAACTGTCACCTATTTGTCCTGCATCAAAAAGTAAAACTATAATATGAGGCAGATCCACAGATACAATAAATAACAATTTTGATAAAGTATTTCTCCAACAAAAACAGATTTTTACCGCTTTCTCCTAGAGATTTAGTTTGACCATGTGTAGTTTATAAACGAAATACCTGTGTTTGAAAACAGAAAATGTTTATTTTCACAGTTTAGTAGGAAATTAAGATTTGCTGCTAACTTTCATTTGAAGAAAACGTGGCAAAGTTCAAATGCAAGACATGGACCACTTAAAACTCATGCAATTTTTTTCAAAACTATTTTCAAAAGGTTCTGATTTTACTGTTGATTCTCATTTCAGTTAAAGGGTAATATACAATTAAACTCACCCAATGTTTAAGGAGCATGAAGGTTGTGACACAAACTGACAACAGACAGGAAATTCAAAGTTAAGGCTATAACTCTGGTTTTAAGTCATGTAATGGAAAAAGAGAGAGCATTATAGACAGTGTCAGCCTTAGGTTTCAATTTCCTGGCTTTTGTCAGTTTATGTCACAACGTTAATTATGTTTAACATAACTTTTCAATTTAATTTCCTTGTCTGTTTTCCTGTAACAACTTCTTGTTGCTGTTCTTCGTAGAGGGGAAAATAAATTTCATTACAATTTAAGAAGGCACATGTTATTTACCAGAATTATTATCTTTTTTTTTTTCCCTTAAGTAATGCTGGTTTTGACTGGGATTGAGTTACTTTTCCTCACAGTGGCTGTGTTTTGAAGTTTGTGCTGGAAGCAGCATTGATAACACAGGGATGTTTTGTTTTTTGCTGAGCAGAGCTTGCACAGTCAAAGCCTTTTCTGCCTTTTAAGCCACTGAGCAGTGAATGGACTGGGGGTGCCCAAAGAGTTTGGAGGGGCAGAGCTGGGACAGCAGACCCCAACAGGCCCAAGGAATATCCCATACCAATTTTTATATATCTTGTTATTGCTAATTTCAAATTTCTATGATGAATTTGTTTTACCTACCTATAGAAGATAGAGGCCTATGTATTTTTACAAAGTCCATTTGCATAATGAAACTATTTGCACTAAAACAATTTACTTATTAAAACTAAAAAAATTTGCAACCTAGCACAATTTTAAGGCCATAATAGGTATTCTGGATCAAGAAAATTATAGTTTCTTAGGTGTTATGTCAGCTTATAATGAGTGACCCATGTTCTGCAACATAGAATTTAAGGGTTCCAGTCAACACTATTTTTATTACAGAAGATAGAAAATTGTACCAAGAGAGGGGGCTGGCCTTGCAGTACATGCTGCAGTCCCTGTGGATGTTGATGTTGAATTTACAGAAGCAAACTGTTGTTTTGTGAATTGGTATTAGTAGTGGAAAATGCTCCCACACTGCCGACATAATTTCATCCTGTACATTGTTAATTTCTCTGTTCATTTCCATATTTCAATGGGAAAGAGAACCATTAATTTTAGAGTGCTTTTCATTACCAAAAAAATAGATGTACTTATTTATTTAAATTATGCAGTACCATAAGGATATTTGATTAAGAGCAATTGATTTTTACCTAGAGAGGGAGTCCCTAGGTGCTGGATATAAATCTAATCTCACTCTTTGAAGTTTTATATCTACCTTGGATCTGAAGACTTGTATCACAATATCCTTGGAAACCTGAAGGCAACACATTGACTTTCAAAGCAGTTATTCCCAGCTGCAGGATCTTCAGGATCTTATGTTTGGTGTGACTGATGAGAAGCCTTCAGATCTGAATTTTAAAGTGAAATTAGAATAGGAATCTTTTAGGTGTCTAAAAAAAATAATTTTCCAAACAATAAAAAGGGATAACAGGCTTTTTTATTTTCAGTTCAGTATTTTGTTACAACTGAATGGGACTTCTCTATTTTAGTTCCTGAGGAGCAACAGATTTTGGATTGTGTGTCTTGGTTGGAGATTTTGCTTCCTGCTAAATGATTATGCCTGTTTTTGCTCCCCCTGTTCCAGATGAAAATTCATCAAGTCTCAGTGGCTTGCAAATAATTCAAATGTATATGGCCAGCTTTTTTTCCTCTATGGATTTTAATAATAAAATATGGGATTTTAAAATTACAGACAATTTCAGGTGTGTATACACTGCAAAACCTAAAGTTGTGTTTTTTGGTAGCTTGCAGTCCCTTAAACAGGCAGAAAATCCCTTCCAGCTGTGTGCATAGATTTCTTAGCAATCAGGAACAGATATGTAAAACATTAAAAGTAAATTACTTAAATTACTTTAGTTGGTCCAAGTTTGAATTTTTCCTCACACAACTGGCAAAAAAACCCCATGGAAAAAACTGAACTTGCAGATATTGGAAGCAATCTGTTTTCTATAAGAGGTCAGCCAGCTTAATTAGTCTCTTTACTATTAAATACATTTCAGCATATATGTTTTTAATGGCTAAAGTGTTGCTGAGTTTCAAAAAAGTTGTGTCTATTCTGAATTAGTGTTTGTGTTTTGATAATGCCTTGTGATTTTACTCAAACTCACTTTAGTGAAATCGTTTGGAATGATACATGCAGGGTAAGATCCCCGCTATATTCACTATTAGGACATGAACAAGTGACCTTTTAAGTCAATAGAAATCTTTTTGTAGAACACAGAGTACTTTAACCCACATCTAAATTAATTTTTTGTGTGCTGTTTTTCCCTACTTTTTGCATACACCAGCGTAACTTGATGTAACAGCTTTAGGTTGAGTTTTTTACTGTTTTGTTGTTGTTTTACCTTCTCACATACATTGCCACTTAGAGTAATTTCCTTGTGTCTGTAGAATTTTTATTTCTGGTTGCCTTTTAAGTGGTCCCAGCAATATAAGATATTCATAAGAAAAGGCATGACTTTTATAGGGAATAAAAATTTGACTGTTAAGTTTATGCAAATGTATCATTACATTAAAAAAATTAATTTTTTCTTTTTTTTATAACTGATAGTAAAGGTCTCTGATGAGCTGTTAAAGTACTGGTGTGGAAAACTACTTAGTAACCACTGTACAGTATTTTCTAGAGAGCTATTCACTGAAACAACCATTTTTATACTTTATCTGCTCATTTTGAATGTTGCCTTTTTTCAGTAACCTTGGACCCTATATGATTAAAAATTAAACATTTTCTATAAATGTTTTAGGATGTTATTTCACATGTTCTAGACTAAAATGCTTACTTTATTTTACAGTTTCTTTTTATTATCAAGTTAGAGGCATGGCTCAGAAGGGGAAGCTGTGCCAGTTGACTGTTCTGTTTTATTCACCAGCCTTTCTCCTTATTAGTCTTTAAAAATTCCTTATTTGCCACATGCAGCAGGACTGAGCCCCCACAATAAAAGCTGCAGCTGTTTCTGCTTTTTTTCTTTCTCCTTTTGCCTTCTGCTAACCAAGTCCCAAGCACAGCCAACAATGGTTTGTCCACCCAGGGAACCAACATCAAAAGTATTTTTTGTTTTAGCACATTCCTCCTTCGCTGCCCCAGCTTTTCTGGCATTTGTGGCACGCCAGCAGCGGTTGTGAGGAAGACTGTGGGCCATAATTCTCATTAATTCTCCTGACCAGGAGCAGCCCCCAGCGCCAGCAGCACCAGCTGGCCCAGCATCCCTGTGGGAGGGGGTCTGCCCTTTGGCCACCTCTTCTATGGAGCTGCTGCTGGGCCAAGGGGTCCTGAGGAGTCCCAAGCTGTCCTGAGGCATTGGCTGGAAGGAGGGAGAGATGTTGGCTCCCACTGGGCAAAGAACTTTCCTTCATTTGGTGGCAAAGAACTTTCCAGAGGTTCATGGCTGTGATTCATCTCAATTCATGTCAAATCCATGCTGTGATTTGGCACTGGGAGGACACCCACCACTGCTGTCTGTCTGTAGAGGTGCTGCTGTTCATCAGGTTCTGGTCAGAATCCAAGAATCATTACAGTTGGAAAAACCCTCCAGGATGACCAAGTCCAACCTTTAACTGGACATCAACACATGAACTAAACCAGAGCACCAAGAGCTGCACTGAGAAATTTCTCCAACATTTCCAGGGAGAATGACTCCACCACCTCCCTGGGCTGCCCATTTCAATTCTTGATTTGGTGGACTGCAGGTAAATTCCTGATATAAACAAGACAATGGCTGTGGCTGCACACTCCTTGCTGTGATTTGACACTGGGAGGACACCAACCACTGCTGTCTGTTTGTAAATGTGCTGCTGTTCATCGGGTTCTGGTTAGAATCCAAGAATCATTGTGACTGGAAAAAAACTCCAGGATGACCAAGTCCAACCTTTAGCTGGACACCAACACATGAACTAAACCACAGCACCAAGTGCTGCACTGAGAAATTTCTCCAACATTTGCAGGGATAAGGACTCCACCACCTCCCTAGGCAGCAATTGAAGAAATTATAATTCTTGACTTGGTGGACTGCAGGTAAATTCCTGAAAATAAATTTCCAGGTATAAACAAGAACACCAGAAAAAGACCTGGGCTCAGTACTCAGGAGAGGCCACCCCAGTGGTTGCTGTTCTTCTGTGTAGTGTTCCCTGTTTTGTAGTGACAACAAAAGGGACTTCCAAAGCCTGTCTTCCCTTTGACGAACTAAGAATGAATTATTAAAACAACACTTTGTGAACCACACATTCTGTCTCACGTGTATATTGTCTCAAGATGATCAGCTTTTCTGTATTGTGACACGAGAAGGAGAAGCTGCTTTGATTATGGAGAAAATGCAAATTACCAAAAAAAAAAAAAGAACAAGCTGGCACTCTTTGTTGTATAGTCAGGAATTCCAAGAGACAAATTAAGCTGTTTTCTACACATGCAACCTTGATGTGGCCAATAAATGGCTTTGCCATCACATCCTCTGCTTGTGGTTTAACCCCAGACAAAACCACACGCTCCACATTGCTTTGGGGGAAAACAGCAAGAGGATAAAAGTGCAGAAACCCATGGGCTGTTAGAAACAGCTGAGCAGGGAAAGCAAAGGCTATGCAAAAGCAAAGCAAAGCCAAGAATTCATTCGCCAGTTCCCATGGGCAGGCAGCAGTTCTGACATTCATCTCTGTATGCTGAGTATGAGGCCACGTGCTATGGAATATACCTTTGCTCAGTTTGCACAATAAAATGTGCTTCATCTACTGAAATGACCAATTGTAGAGGGTAAATGAAACTGAGAAAATATTGCCTTCTTGGTTTATGGAGAAATCACGTGAAAACAAACTCCTGTTGACTTACAAAATATTATTTCTGATTCCCCACTGTGACAAATCCTGTCTAAAAAAATCGTGTCTTGGTTGCTCTGAAACCCAGCGACCCACCCCAGCCTGAATATTTAAATTTTAACAGATAAATATTAGACAAAACTAAATATTTTATAGGTTTTATACATTAAAATGAAGAAAATGCCTTGCATATTCTTAGTTTGATTGCTCATTTTGGTGGTGTTAATAAAAGCATCACTTATTACATTTTCAGGACTCTTCTAATGAAAAACACTAAGTATTTGCTTTAAGTAAAATAATTAATTGCTGTGTTATTGTTTTTTTAAATAGAAACCTGCATTTATGACATGTAGCAATGATGATATATTCTTTTGTTTATTCCAGGCTTCAGAATTCACCAACATCTGTGAGGCAGTTGTTATCTCATGGCAATATTCCTCTTACCTTTCTTATTGTTTAATTGCACCACTGCCCAGCTGCATAACCCTGATCAATCTAAACTGGTTGGGAAATTTCCCATATCCCTAATGGAGAGGGGTCCATTATATCATCTTTAAATTGAGGGATATTTAGGTGGTGTGTTCATTATTCACTCTTATTGGAAGATTAGTACCTAAAAACCAATCATATGAACATGTGATGGTTAATAAATTGGTAAAAAGCTACTTAGATTATAACCTTTGGTCAGTTTACATAATAAAATGTACTTTATCTACTGAATGTCCAATTCTAGATGGTAAAAATACAATATTGTATGTAAGGAACTTGTACTTAATTGTAGGTGTAAAACAGGGCATAAAGAAGCACCTGTAAGAATTTATGTGCTATTTTTCTGTCATAGAGATTTTTATAAAAAGTGTTATTTCTTTGCAGATATTCTTAGGTATGGATGTGATTTTAATATAAGGAGCAAAATAAATTAATTTAGTATTTTTAAAGAAAAATACAAGGTTTTGGGTAATATTTGATTATAAACATGGGGTTTTTACTTTGCAAGTTGCTCATGAAATTTTATTACACATTTTGAGGAAAAAAAATCTAGAATCTTTGCCAAATTAAACCAGCCAATCTTTAATTTCACTGAACTTGATCCATTTCAGAGGACTCAGACTCACTGTGGAGAAGTCTGCATAATCTGTTGGAATAAAGCATCATAAATTCACATTTATGACCTAGACTTGGGCTATGATAAATTTATAATGGATTATGATTTTTGCCTGCTAATTTCTACCACTAAAGCTATGAGTCAAAATCTGATTCAATTCTAAAACTGGGATACTTTGATTTTTGATAGCATTTATTGCTTGTATTTTTTTCAATGGTGAGCATATTAAGCATTACAAATAAATTTGACAAGTTCTTTCCTGCAGGCTTTAGTTTTCAGCATTAGCACATTTGGTACCTTTTTCTTTGTGTGTAAAATAGGTGTCATTGCAATGAATCTCTCAGTAAATTGCTCTTAAATCTTTAATTCTTCTTAAATAATTTTCCTTTTAAAAATATAAAATCAAAATGAAAGAACTTGAAAAAAAGTTAGGTGATGAAGGCATATAATAATGCTTATTTTTAGAATTATTTTTAAAGGTTACCTCCAGCCACTGCTATTTTCACAAGCATTACCAGTTTGATTGTCTTGTATGAGCCAATTGAAAACTGCTTTTTCAGTTTTCTAAGCAGGAAAGAACTGAGATTTGGAAAAGGGAAGGGGACTGCAGAGCAGTACTGTAATAAAGGATGGTAACCCTACCACCTAAAGCTGAAAAGTGGGAAAGGATGCTGAACTGGAAACCTTGCTTTGGCAAAAGAGAACAATTCATATATGGAGATCACAATTCATTGTAAGTGTAATTAAAATCCTAACAGCTTGATCAAAAAATTACAGTTACTCTCAGTCCAGTTGCAATCATGCTAAAGCCTGCAGCCAAATTATCTAATTGATGCAGAAAAAACCTCTTTGATAGCAAAGTTTAAATTTTAACACAAAACATTTGCTGATCTCCACCCTTTCCTTCTGCTGCTGTGAGCACCCTGAACTCCCCTTCTGGCCCCAAGGGCTCAGCCAGACAGGGCAAGAGGGGTTTCAGAGATTCCACAGCAGCCTGGCACACCTGGACGAGCCCTTGCAAGTCCTGTAGGAATAAAATAACGAGTTTGGGTCCTTTCATTAGCAAGTGCCAAACATTGCAAGTACTGGGCTACAAGGAGCCTAAAAATTCTCCTTTTTTTAGTATTGACAGGGTAGAGGTCAGATGACAAGGGGCTTTAATGTGTCATTTCTAGAAGAGTTTCAGTTTAGAGAAAAAGGGAAGTGTAATGAATTTTTTTTGATCCCTAGCTGATGTCCTTTCTCTCCTCAAGAAGCTCCCATTTCATTCCTGTATTTGGCACAGAAATCAATCCAGTAGAGATGCAGCAAGGCTTCATAATCAGCGATTACAAAACAGATTGAGCCTGGCATCAGAGGAGCAGGGGAATTTCACTGTCGTGTGCAATTTCACTGGAGACACCAAGATGCTCAAATATTACTTGACCAGCTCTAGAACCCATTTTCTCTCACCCTTCCTACATTACACTCTAGCAGCCAATATGAAGTCACAAAATGGGAAAAAAAATCAATTTTATGATTTAACTCCTATATCTAACTTTCTAGTTAAATTTTTTTATTTCTGGATTTTGATTAAATCAGTGCAGAATTCAACACAGAAAAAGGTGCCAGCCATGTTTGTTTTTTCCTTCCTTCACATTAATTATAATGTAAATATGTTTTAAATTTTATTGCCAGTCTCAGTAGGTTTGATCTGCAGCCTGGTAACAATTTTTAGAATCCATAAGCTCATTTAAGAGTCTGTGTTTTGTGTGGAAAGGTGTCTGTGTTGCTCTTTTGAGCTTGATTACTGTAGCTGGAATTTTACAATAAGACCTTCCAAGCAGCAATAAGCACCAGCAATAATTTTAGACTAAAATTCCTTTTACTTATTGGTTTTTATGTAAAGATGTAAAGATGAGATCTGATGACTACAGTATAACAATATGTGGTTTTGAAATTCTCAATGGTGTTTTGTACAACAGGGATCAATGTTTAAGTGAGGGAGGACTGTAAAAATACTCTCATGTATAACTTTTTAGCTGGAAAAAAGCCACATTGGCTCATTTAATTCACTGGTTGATGATCTCACAGAGAAAAATCTACCATACCTTTTTGTTAGGAGAATAGATTAATTTCATAATGGTTAATATTTGTTACTGGAAAGCCTGATGATGTTGAGTGGCTGAAATCTTATAAGTTCAATTTGAGAACAATTTAATGCATCTAATCCAAATATATAATTCGGACAATATGAGAAACAGGCCTGTGGAGTTAATTGTAGTCATCCCAAAAAATAAGATAATGGCCTCAATGGGGCAATCTTTACTTACTGTATCCTTAGTACTGATGAGTCAGCAAGGCTGCTATTTGGAAAAAAAAAATAAGGTTTTTCCTGACATTCAAGGCTCCAGAAAATTGAAGATAGTTTAATTGCTGTATTACATAATCAATGAAATCCAAGTGAGATTGGTGCTACCCGGATGTTGAAGTATTTTGTATTAAAAGCAGATTGTGGGAAGAGATCCAAGGTACAAATTACCTTATCCTGCCTTTTTGTTTGCTACAAGAGAATGTCTTTTGAAGCACCAAGAAACTCAAAGACTTGCAGAATTTCTCTTGTACGCAAACATTTTTGTAACCACTTTTTTTTTTCTTTTTTCTTTTTTTTTGGCATTGTAGATTCTTGGAATACTTCCTGCACAAGAGACCTGGGCTGGGAAGAGCAGTGTCACTGACAGAGCTGCTGTGGTAAGAGGTGGTATTTGTATGAGTGACCAAATGTCTAGACTATAGGGGATTTCTGATGACAGCCAAAGGCTTTCAGGAGTCACAAAGGAGAAGATAATTGTACCAAATGAATCTTTGCAATGAATCTGGCTCTTTTGCTTTGCTCTCTCTCTTTTAAAATAAATTTTAAAAAAAGCTAAATGCCTTTTCCAGGGACTGTTTTGGCACTATTACCTCTTTTCCTCACCCCTTAGGAGAGCTTTTACCTTTAATTTTGGTGTATCCTGCTGTGGCCATGCTATTACTTAGCTATGACAAGAGTTTTAAAATTACAAACATCTGGGGCTGGGGCTGCTGCATTTTGCTTTGGCCTTTCAAAGTGCCTTGTTGATGGTAATATACAGCACCCCTGCTGTGCTATTTTTTCTTATTCTGACTTTCTTTTTTTGTTGCATTTTGCATGTGGAGCCTGAGTGATTAATATTTCATCAGTCCTTTAGTGCAGAATGTCACAAGGATGTGTTGCATTTGGCTTTTCTGGAGCTCTGTTGCCGCTGAATTGTGACTAATAGCTGGCACTGGACCCCTAATGGTTTCATGGGATCACCATCAAATAGAAACAAACAACTGTTTGCCACATCATTAATCTATAAGAAGTTCATTAAATATCTTCATCTGCATTTTAAATGTTACCTTCTCTACAGTATGTAATAAATTATTCTGATAATGTGTGCCCTGGCTTAATTCAATGTTTAATGTAAAATTTAATGTTGAACGTAAAATTCAATGTACAGTAGCACATTTTCATTAGTACAGTGGTCTGTTGAAACAAAGAGGGTTGCAAAATTTTATGGAAAACAATGTTTATTTGTGTATTTTGACTAGAGATGACATAGGGAAATGCATTTCAATTTTGTTGCTATTTTAAAAGTCCTAAATAAAAAAAACCCGTGTGTTTAAACACATGCATATACATAAATACCAGATGCTGACAACACAACCACTTCCTCTAGAAAATAGATTTGTTTTCATAAGTTAAATTGGATGCAATTTTTCGCGTTTAGCTTGAAATCATCTTGTGTTTGTATTTAAAAACATCAGGAAGAAACAATGTAGTATTCCCTGATGTTTTTTATTGCAAACACAGAATGATTACATGACGGAGCAATTGCAATTTTATTTCTTCCTTTGCAGGTGTTGGTGTGGGGTTCTTGACATCAGTTTTTCACATCAGGTTGCAGAATTGGGGTGGCCTTGCAGAAGAGAGGCAGTGGTGATGGTGGGTGGCAACCCAGAGCGCCAGGATTACACAAGGAAAAACAGGACTTAAAGTGGGGGGACATAATCAGCTTAGCTAAATCTGAAAGGAACTCGGGCTGGAGGGCTCTTTGATTATATTTCTAGCAGATAACCTGTTTGAGCTGGAGTATAAGTGGATAATCCACATAAGTGCTCATATCAGAAGGCTTTAACTCTGAGGAGTGATCTCAGTAGGATGCAGTTCTTCTACCAAAACCTCAGTGATCACATTGGCAACTTAAAAAACACAGTTCAAGTTGGCTTTTTAAGTTGTATGTAAAAAGAATTAATTTTCTGGTTTGCCTCTGTTTTGGTTAATTTTTGAATAATTTCGTGGGTGTTTCAGCTCATTATTCTCCAAACCTAAATAAGGAGTGTTCAACAGCAGATTTGTGCCCAGCCTTAGCTGGGGAAGACACACAGATAAACAAATCAAACTCTTCTCATTTAAAATATAATACAAAAGGGATGTAGTGAATCTTTTAGAAAACTAAACCTTGAAAAATAAAGAGCAAAAGATTTTATGAATCTCATTTCAGAACTTTAATTGATACTAGCACGAAGATAAGGATTCATGACAGGTTTTGCTCTGATCTATCATGCAAAATGAAGTGGATTCTTCTGATTATTTTTTCACTGAAGTAATTTCTAGTGGAGATATATTTTCCTCCAAAATTCTCATAGGAAAACATATTGTGGGAAATGAAGATCAGATTGTGTCAGCGGCCTGTTGGATTTGAAGGCGAGCACAGCCCTGATGATTTTCATGATTGTTGCATGGTTGCCTGGTGGTAAGGTAAATTCTGCATCTCCCTTTGACCATTGTTGTGCTACTGAGGGGAAACTGGCATTCTGTGTTGACAGTTCACATTTGAATAATCTTCTTCTTTATGGGCTCTACAACACTTCTCAGTGTTTTTTAAATCTATCAAAGAAAATCAGGAAATTGCCTGATGGTATTAGCTGGCAAATGCAGTAATTCCAAAGCCTCTCACTCTTCTTGGGTGTGGTGAAAATTTTGGAAATGTAACCATTGAAAAAAGAAACCAGAAAACCAGGGGAACTAACATGAGAACTGCTGTGATGCTTAAGGAGTCAGGAACAGTTTGTAATTCTTAAATGTTTAAGAGCTGTACTATGCATGGTAACTTGGTGCCTTTGTTTCCATATTATCAGGGACACATCTGCAGCCACAAAGCTGAAAGGAGAAGCACAGTGAGGAGTGGAAAACTCAAACCAGAGAGGGAAGTGCTGTCAGGCTGTTGGGTGTTCAGCAGTGTGAAACCTCAGTTTGTCCCTCATGAGCTTCAAGGGCATCAGCCTCAGCCTCTGAGGCATTGCTGAGTTAAGAGTCATGATGATGAAAAGCATTTTATTGTTAAAAACAAATAAAGGAAAGCTCCAAACAGGACATCTCAACAATGTCCATGCAGGAATAACTGAATGCTTTTGGCCAGGAGATGGTTCCATGAAGTGTAATATTAAGGTTTAGCTCATCTCTCTGAATCATATGCAGAGCAGCAATTGTTTGGAAAGCAGGTAGTTTCTTGCCTTGTTGTTCAACAGTCTTGGCTTACTTCAATTGTGAATAAGAATATATAAATTTTTTTTTTTTTT
>JAHXMQ010012338.1:2227773-2251454 GCA_020466415.1 Ammodramus savannarum pratensis | reverse complement strand
CACCTGCAGAGCCCTGGCCGCGATTCTGAGTCTCAATGGAGCTGTGGCAGCACTGCCAGGGCTTCAGAGACCTGTCCCTGAGTGGAACAAAGGTAACAGATTGCTTCCCTTCCTAATTTATCATTTGTCAGCCCTTCAGGTATCTGTACTTTCATCCTGAACTTTTCATTGTTGGCTATTCTGGTCTTAATTTCCACACTGTGCTGTCTCAAAACAAGAATAAAACATTGCTGGGAGCAGAAATATCTTTTTGCAGAAATAATGGAAGAGAATGTGCCTTTTTTTAAAATTTGGGCAGTTATGCCTGTTTAGTCTCATACATTTTTTAGTTTTCTAAGTAAATGAGCTGGACTGATTAAAATCAAGTAAATTGATTACTGATTTTGGTCTTGCTACTGTGTTTATAAATTTATGCTATCAGCAATTTCAGATTGTTTGGATTCCTTGAAAAAACTTTTCTTACTACCTTTTGTTTGATAGTGAAACACCTTAGAAAGGTACAAAAGTTCTGAAGAGAACTGATAAAATCTCCAGTCTGACGAAAGAACTGAGCCTTGCAAGCTGAAAACTGATATCGTTGTAACACTTTCCTTTCCTCCAGTAAACTGTAGGAAACTTCTAAAAGAAAATCTAAGACATGCTCTCATTGTTAGCTCATTTCCCAGTGTAAGAATAGATGCCATTATCTAAGATAAAACCTAAAAGATGTTAAGCTTTAATTACAAAAACAAAAGCTAAGGTAGTGTATATTTGTTATGCATGTAAAAATTATCAGTGTTCCTTTATCATCACTCAGAGCCACATAAGGTTAAAATCTGAATTTAGGAAAAAAAGGAAACGAACATGCCAAATGGCTCATGTGCTTTATTTGAACATTTAAATAAGAAAATAAAAATTTTCAAAATGCTGTTCCTGTTATTACTTCCTATTAGGATGTGATATCTCTTCCCATTAGGGTCCTGTAAATATACGAAAATCTGGCCAGGTACCTTCTATCTGAACATAGGTTCAGTGTTTTAATCTTGGCCTTGATTTTGCTTAGGTTGTATTTTTTTTTCCTTGGTGATGAAACATCCATGAGCAAATGAAATAAGAGACATGGGCAAATACTACATAAAAAATGGATGATAATTTTCCAGAAATAAAAAATGAGGTTCAATTTTGCAAGTTTCTGTTACTGTGTTATTAATATTAGTGGACTTGGGAAAAAATGATACTGTGAGATGCAATATTGCTTGGTTATTAATATTTTGAAAATAAAATATATCTGGGGTTTATATTTCAAATTATGGGATATGTAGCTTTGTCAGTGCTAGCTGGTTCTCCAAGTCCTCTTAAATTTGGGCATTTCCTCCTCCGTTTTCCTTCTCACTACTTCATTTGCAATCATCTTCTCCTAGAGATTTTCTCCTTGTTATCCTCATCTCTGCTTTTCTTCTTCCTGTTGTTCACTTTCCTGCACTGCTTCTCATTTTTCTCTTTCCCATTTGAGTCTGTATTATTTTTTTTTCCATTTTCTGTCATTAAGTTTCTCATCCTCCACTCTCCCTTCAGCTCTTGCTTCTACTTCCCTCACAATTTCTCCGGTTTCTCATTTTCTAAATTACCCTCCTTTTTTCTTCCTCCACTTTTGCTGTTTGCTTCTTTTCCATAGCCTGCTTTTCCCCACCTTATCCATTGCATGCACTGCTGGGAGTCTGAGTGAAATTTTCTTTTGTCTCCTGTTTGCACTCTGAGCCCTGCAGACACCATGAGCAGCAATTTTCCAGCAATCCCCTCATCATTGCAGGAAGTGATCCCAGCATGCTGCTTTCCCATGCATAGTTAGTGTGCCTCCATTCAGGGCACAAACATGATTATTATATGTATTTTTCTGTGGTGCTGTCCCATTTCTATGGTAACACTGCATCTCTGCCCTTTGTGTGTGATGGAGATTCTGGCAGGTGGGTCCCTTTAGCAGATCAGAATACCTGTCATATATGGAATGTTTGAAGAAACTAAACAGCAGTAACTCTTCCATTTAGTCCATAAATTGAATGGAATTTAAACAGCATTTTTATAGCTTTTTTTTCTTTCTTTTTAACAATCTGCTTAAATATGGTCAAAGAACAGAATAAACACATTTTATATACATTCTTTCTACTTTAAATAATAGTAATTCTTTGTTCAGGAAAGTTCTTGGATGACAACACTTCTGTGCTTGCTCATGAAATCTTTTCTAAAGCTTGTCTACCTTGTAATGCAATACCTCCCCTGGAAAGGGGAATGTGATCTTATCTGAGAATTATCAGGTTTGGGAAAGACCTCTAAAATCATGGAGTCCAACCATCACCCTGCTCACAAGTAGAGCCAGAACAAAAATTAGAGGATGTGTTCCAGGCTCTAAGACAGGTTTTAAAACCTGCATCCTGTTCCTGGCACAGATATGAAGATTCTTACAATTCTGCTCAAAAGGTTCTTGAGTGTGCACCTCGGAGCTGTGTGCTCTGTTTCACTCTGCAGTCAATAATTCTTTTTTGTTGCTAGTGCTGTCTGAGATCTGACTCTGGGACTCTTAGACTGGACAGTTCATTAAATTACATGAGTAAAGATTAAAATCACAAAAAAATGAAATAAAAAAAAAGAAAGCACCTATTTTTTTCTACCAAATCAAAGTGTTAAACATCAAGCATGTTTTCACTTTTGATTATGTTCTAATCATAATGTTATAATGTCTTTGATTATTTTTTCTTTCCCATTAATTATCATCAAGACAATTAGAAATGTTTTAATGGATGATGTGGGGTTAATAATGTTGTATCAAATATTCACCTCTTTAAGTCTCCATCATAAAATTGACCCCCTTTCTTTGGGTTAGAATAGAATTTAAGAAAAAATATTCTGAAATTTAGGCTCCAAGGATACTAATTTTAGCTTTTCTGCTGAGATTCCTTCAAGATTTTAGAACTCAATGCAACTGCTCTGTTCTCACTTTCTTGTTAAAAACTTCAATGCTTTTTTAGCCACACTGTCTTTATAGATGCTGATAATCTGGCTCTTGCATTTCTTTTTTCCATTGTCTATATTTTTTAGAAGTATTATATTTAAGCTTTATTTTTAAGTTGCTTGTGTTCCTTTTCTCTCCCTTATGCTTTCATAATAGCTTTGTTTCATCCCTGCCTACTTTTCCTGATGAGATGGAAAAGTGCTGAGTTGGGTTTTTTTTTGTTTTGTTTTTTTCTGTTTGGTTGGTTTTGATTCTGGTTTTTCCAAAAAGTGGAATTTATTTTTTTTTTTGGTGGTGGATAAATTCAAGAATGGTGTGGATGGACCTAAGCATACATTTGTATAAATCTGAGTGTCCAGTCTTTGCACATCTGCTCTATATCCTACCAGATGTCCTGCTCCCACTGCTGCTCCAGAATTACCAGACTCCTCTAAATCAGAGCCAAAGGGAGGAATGCCTTTCACAGCTTCTCAGGCTGCCCCACAGGTAACAGGTATGGAATTGTTTCAGACTGTAGCCTCTTAAGAAACATTGGTGAAAAATCAAACAATGCAGTCGAGTGTGGCAGAATACTCATGAGAGCCCATTCAATACCCACAGAGATATCAAATAAAGCAACAGTAATGAAAATGGAGCTATGTAGGGGAACTCTGATGACAGAATTAATGAATAACTGAGATTTCCTGCCTTCTGTTCCATTGCAGGTTAGTTTGGAGGAGCAGTATTGATCTGTGAGAAAGGTTTACCAGCGCAGTTAATGTATTTGTGGCTGTACCCAGGTTCCCTGTGTGTGAGCTGGACTCGCACTGTGCAGGTGGCAGAATAATTGTGCAGTGCACTGAGGCACATTCCAGTGGGCAGTGCTCTCAGGTGACTGGAAAACAGCTGCATTCCCATTCCAGGAGAAGGAACGGCTGCACCAGCCCCTGGTGTGGTCCCTGCACCAGCCCTGGGCTCTGCACATCGCCTGCTCTGTCATTAAGTGTGGCTGATTTGGGTTAAAATAGCAACGACAACAAATTAACACAGGCTAAAATTCAGTGCTAAGTGTGCTAAGTGGATTTCTTCCAACCACTTGAAAGAGGAAATGATGACTCCACACATGGTCAAAGGTAAGGAATTACTCTTAACCTGTGATGTGACCCTAATCAAAGCAAGAGCCTGCCAGGCAGATGTCACACAGCTGATATTTGAGCAATTATGGGTGCCTTATCCCATCTATCAGACCTGTGGGAAGGCTTCCGTAAATCCTTTGCTGCTTGTCCATTAATGTGATAAATTGGCATTACTGTAAGTGCTATTGCCTTGAAGGTGTGTTTTGATACGTCCCAAAAATTCAGACCTAACTTCTCAATGAGGTAAACTCAGTGAAGGCACTGACATTTCATCAAGTTGCAAATAAATCTGGTGGTTTGTCTCGAGTTTGGAGTGTAACAATAAATAGAACTCTCAAGTGGGAAAAGTGAGGACTCAATTTGAAGCTAGGTAGTCAGTCATGCTCTTAATGCAGATTTAATATAAGCATGATGCCATTTATGAAAAGGTTTCAATATGTCAAATAATGGTTTTAAGACAAAAATCATGAGGGACTTGGCCATGAAACCTGAGATGGCCAGGATCCCATAAAGTATGAAAAAAGTATGACAATGTTTTCCCAGTTTTTAATGCGAGCCTCAGCAAATGAGGATGCTGCTCCATCATTTCCCTGTTTTCTGTCACAGACTGAATTGTGTTGTGCTTTGCCTCCAAACATCAATTGTAACTTCATTCGACAAAGTCAAACACTGAGACTATCCCTTGTGAAACTAAAATTTGCAGAGCAAATTTGTTCTGCTATTATTGTCTCTCTGGTTTGCACACAGCTCTCTTGATCCAGAAGCCCAGTCCTGCAGGGGGGAGGTGTTTCTGTGTCATGGAATGCAAAGAAATGATTAATCAATGAATCACACAGTAAATAAATTAGATGGTGATATTCTGGCACTCATGCCAGGGGCATTTTTTGCACACAAAGAGCAGGATCCTTCTCCCAGAAGGGGCATGGAATTGTTCAAGCTCATCTCAATGCAGCCCCAGGCACCCACACTCCCCACTGGGAGCTGAGTATTTAATTTCTTGGAGCATTTCTATTACTAATTTGTCTAACAGAAACAACCATTCTAAAATGATCAGGTCTGCTCTGGTAATCAGGATTACATTATTAATATCTGTGAAATCAATCAGATCCATTCTGATCTGTTCTAGGTGAGATTTTACTCTGCCAGTAGATAGAATGAAGGAAATATACATCATATGATGACTGCCTTTACTTGGATGTAAACATTTCAATAGAAAATATTATTACTAGCCATGAGCTTTGCATGAAAATGCTGCAGAAAAAGCATATTCTGTTACATGTGGCTAAAAACTTGTTGCTGAAATCAGCTATAAAATTAGAAGATTGTGGTTTTCTTTCTTTTTTTTTTTTTTCTTTTTTAATGATAAGAAAACATGGATTTAAATCTCTGGGGAGGCACAGCAGAACCTACAATGGCAGCCCCCCCTTCCCCCCAAGCCTATTAGGCAGATGGTATCACACATGAAAAAAGTGATCAAGCTGTGAGCAAGAAAGCCAGATCTACTTAGTGTGATAATTAGAAAAGAAAGAGCCCCAAAGGAAGTAGAGAACAATAAAATATAATATCACAGCTGGAAAATGGGGTGGAGATTGTATTTTGGATCCAAGAATGGGTCAGAGGAAGACAAAACAAAGGAAGGACATTGAAATTAGGGGAAGAATTTGGGGAGAATGTGCCTATCAGATTTTGAGATTACAGTTTTGTGTGCCACTGAAAATAGGATTGTTCTGATTCCTGTCTGACACCAGTGGCAGTTCAGGAATTTGAAGTACAGCACTACTAGCACATGTAGCATTGGATATATTTTTTAAATTCTGTGCTCTGCCCAGCAAGTCATTTTCTGTATTTGCTCATCCTGTGCCCATGTGTATGCATGGTGAAGAAACCCATTTACAGCCACGAGCTTCAGCTCAGCTCATAATTATACTATAAAGTGGTTTTTGTAGATAAAAAGTCAACATGGCTTAGTAGTCCAAAGACAGCCACTAAGTTGGATCCATGCTGTTATCTCATGGAATAATTGTATTTCAGGGTATAAAATCTTTAAAAAAAAAAAAAAAAGTCACATTCCATCTTTATATATTGTTTGAAAATAGATAGAGGGGAAAAAAAAGAAACAAAAGAGTTTCCCCCCCCCTCTTCTCAGTACCTCAAATGTGATGGTGTTCACAGGGGTTCTTGGGTGAGGGAAGGGACGAGGATCTGACTCCATGTTTCAGAAGGCTTGATTTATTATTTTATGATAAATATTACATTAAAACTATACTAAAAGAATAAAAGAAAAGGTTCTCATCAGAAGGCTGGCTAAGCTAAGAACTGAATTAGAAAGAATGATTACAAAGGCTTGTGGCTCGGACAGAGAGTCTGAGCCAGCTGAGTGTGATTGGCCGTGAATTAGAAACAACCAACATGAACCAATCCCAGATGCACCTGTTGCATCCCACAGCAGCAGATAGTCAATGTTTACATTTTGTTCTATCTATTTGAAGCCTCTCAGCTTCTAAGGAGGAAAAATCCTAAGAAAAGGATTTTTCATGAAAAGATGTCTGCGACACTCAAATTCTCTTTTCAATTACTACAGAAAAGGCATTTTCTCCTCACAGTAGTAAAAATTTTTCTTTTTTTCCCTCACTGCTGCAGAGGATTTTATAATTTGCAAGTATTCAAGAACTACTTCAGCATTCTGAAGGCATCAAAAGCCAGTGCTGGACAGCACTGCCCAGGACAACTCCACCAAATGTGCCCAGGGATCAGCCCTCCCAGAGCCCAAGGCACACAGACCCATGCAGGTTTTATGGGTTTGAATTTTCCTGCAGATTTAAATAACAAGCACCCTGCCTCCTCCATGTCTTGCCATTAGGTTGTGGTTTTACTGTGACTACTATTTTAAGCATCTGGGCGGCTTAACTTAAAAAAAAAAAAAATTGTTAGCTCATCAGTTTGACCTTTGGTGTCACTAATATTGCTGTTCAAATAACTCTTATTTCAACGTTGTGCTTCCAGGCAATCTTGGCTTTGGCCTTTAAAACAATTAAATAACTCTACTGACTCATATTGCTCCTGAAACCCATGCAGCTCCAGAGTGAACATTCATGGCCATTAAGAAAATCCATATTTAAACTCCTGTTCAACTCTAAACCAACTCCATGGCGATGTTTCCATTGGATTTGGGAGGGATGATTCTTTTTCACAAGGCTGCATTTAGGATGGAGACATTTCTCAGCAAATTCACACCAGTTCAGGTCTATATTTTCATGGGTAGAGAGCAACACCACTGGTTTCAAGGTAATAGCAGAAGTCTCAAATGGACAATGATGATTGTTCCCTGTGGGGACTCCCTTCAGTCATGTAAATCTTTTTTTTCTCTAATAAATGAGACATTTTAATTCATAAAAGAGATAGCAATGCTTCATACCCTTTTTGTGCTAATGTTTGAATTTAGGTATTTATTATTTTTATGGAAAAAGATGGAAGGACTTATAATGAATGAAAGCCTTATTACAAATTATATATTATATTATTATAAATAAATTATAAATTATATATCAAATTATAATTATAAATTATATTATTACAAATTATATATTGTGCAACAGAGCAGTTTCTAACAGCTTTAAATTCTTCCCTTTGGTTTAACTCAATTTACTTTTCTCCTTTGGATGTTAGCAGAAAAGGTAAGTAACCTCTTTGTGTTTGTATTGGTACCATATACTTTTATGAGTACTTCTGGTGACATTGCTTATTTATTTTGTATATTTTAACCCAATGTTTTATTTAATTTAAATTTTATTATAATTTTTTTTATTTTCCAGGCCAGATTTCATTTAAGTTCCTGTTTTATTGTTTTTTAAATTTTATATTTTATCTTATTTTATTTTACGTTTTATCTTTTTATTTTATTTTTTTATTTATTTTCTAGACAAGTTTTCATATAAGCTTTTGTACCCTCATCTTTGAATGTACTGCCTGACTATTTCTGTTTTCTTCCATTATTGTTTCCTTTCCCTGGGAAAATAAAACAAATATTTAAGATAAGGTTTAGTGGAATGCTGCTGCTTATATTTCTCTTTATTTTTGTTTTGACTTGATTGTTTATAAAATAAGGAGATTTGGGGGAATTCTTAATACAGTTATTGCTTTTGCATGTTCTGTTTTACTTTGTTTTCTTTTTCAAACAAATTTTTTACTTGCTCCAGGCAAAACATTTCACAGATTGATATTGCAGAGTGAAGAGAGAGCCTTGATGTGCTTTACCAGGGATTGCTTAAGAAAACTAATGACAAAAGTTTGAATTTGCACCCAAATCTCCTATAAAAATCGTTATTATTTGTCACAGATATAAACACATCAAAACATTTTGTTGATCCTGCTGGGTCCCTTCCAGCTCAGGGTATAATTCTTAGGCTGAATGGAAACATGTCACATATAGCAATACCAGAAATTACTACAATATTATGTAACATATCCACTTAAAATGTTTGCTTGTGACAAATTGTATGGCTGACACATGGGCAAATGGGAAAACTCATTCTTGGATTATTCTCTTTTCACCCTAGAGAAATCTCCAAAAATTCTTATTGCAGTACATAACTCCCCTTTCTGATTAATTTTTTTTTCCTTTATGTAACAGAGGTATAAAATTGGCATGAAAATAAACATTTATTTATATTGAGACAGATGCAGTTTTGCTTCATGCTTACTTCTTATGGATGACTTCACTTCTGCTCAAGATGAATAGAATTTTAGGAAGGGTTTCTCTGAAGGCTGCGGCATCAGTAATCTGTATTGCTCTGTGGATATACAGAGTTCTTTGCAACTTAGAAAAAAATATTTTTCATATGTTTATTTTGGTAATTGTTTAGAAATGGATAGTAATAAAAAAAATAGCAGTAATTTAGTATCAACAGTAAACAGGAAAAGAAAGTTTTGCATCTCATTCTATACAAGTGAAGCAGGAAAATCATTCATGTCTGAAAGGCAATGCCTTTGATGGTGCTTCATATTTTTATTCTAATGCAAAAATAAGCAATTTAATTGTCATTGACTTCAGCCATACTTCTGTTAGAGTTTCTTAATGTTGGTCAAACAGACTTTTAAATCCCAGAGAAAATGACACATTTATATGTTTATTCACATATTTAAAAGGCATTGATCAGGGAGGGAGAACAGAGCTGAGGCTTGCTTATTGTCATGTGAGGTGGTGCCTGAGCAGAGAAACAACATGAAATAGGTTTGTCTGCACCTGTTGGTAAGAGATTTTTATTTTACAAGTAAATCTTTTTCCTGTAAACTACAAAAAATGAAATATTTCCCTTTAATGCTCCTCTAATGGGAAAAGTTATGTACCTCATTCACATGAGAGTGATAATGCTACTCCAAGCTATAGACAGAAAGGCTGCATCACTCAGCTTTAGTCAAAATACAGCTCAGGTGCTTTCACTGGAATGAAAACAGGCTTGATATTTATCCCTTTGCCAGTGTCTTCTAGAGTAATGAGAGCTTTCTACTTTGTCATATTTTACACTCTGTGTGTTATCTGCATGCATCCACCTGAGCGATTGTTTATTCTCTGTAGCCAACATTGCATTTTCTGTACAATGCTACAGAAGCAAAGTGAAGATGCTGCACAAAATGCTGCTCTGAAGCTCTAATTTTCTCATTTTATGATGCTTTTGTTATTTTGTATTTTTTATTATGCTGTATGTGTTTATTCACTCTATGTTATTTTTCAGCCCTGTCTGTTAAAGACTTTCAGAGCTGATTTGCAAAGCAGGGATATTTCCATTAGGGATTACCTACTGGTGCCATTTCCAGCCACACAGACTTACCCTTCCTTCAATTTCCTCTTTTCCTCCTCATTTTTAATACTGCATGATTGGTGAAAACCTCTGATAAAGGCTCCTCAAAGTCAACAGAACTCTTCATTTATCTCAGATTGCTTTTGTCACCCGTTAGTCCTGATGAGGCTCAGCTTTCCAAGCAGTCCACAAATGCTCTGTGAATGTCACAGGGGTGCTGCTGGTTCTCCTTTGAATACACAAACTAACATGCTCTGCATGTTCCTAGACAGAATCAGTACCTCAGTGGCTTTAAAGTGATTGTAACTTGTTGGTTTTTTCCATTATTTGCTGGCCCTTATTATTTTCTTTTGCTTACAGTATTCCAGCAGTTCCTCTAAGCTCTTATAGCTCAATAAGAAAGTATTATGAATTACCTTTTCAACAGGCAGAATTAATCCATGTTCTGGTGTTCTTTGGGTATTTTTTATTTTTTGGGTTTGTTTTTTTTTTTTTTTTAGCAAAGGGAAATGCTTGGGATTCTCTTTGCCTGTAGTACTAAGGTTTTTTAACATCTCCCACATCCTTGGTTTCACTGGAAACCCTTTTTATTTTATTTATACTTAAACCTGACTATATCTACTAATTTGAAACAAGTACTTATGCTCCTCATTGCTAAGTAACAGGCTAAATGTGATTGCACATTGTCTTTAATATTTTTAAATCTCCTCTGTTTTGCTTGTTTAGCAACATCCACACTTGTCCACAAGCACGACAGGATCTGGATTCCACTTTCAGCTGGTGGTGTTTTGTTGTCTACAAAGATGAAACCATGTTACAATTGTCTTTGTCAAGTCACTAAGCCTTTTATTTAAATGTGTTTTAAGACATTTTTCTTGGTGTTTGCTTCTACAAACGTGTTCATTTCCATCCTGTCAGGGGTGCAAGCCTGCAAAGTTCAGAGCACTTGCAAGTTGATAGAAAGATATGGCTTCTTGCAATGCTAATTTCCTGGTTAAGCTACAATAAATATCTTGTTTCTCTATCACCATTTTGTGGTTAGAATGCCTTCCCTGTATTAAATTTTTATTTAATTAGGTTTTCTTCAGGCTGCTTTTCTTTATTCCACAAGTCCTGGTAAAATTGAGTGTAGAGCAGTACCAAAACATCACTGGAAGTAATTTGAATCTATTAGATAATTTAAAGTGGACAATACTAAAATCGATTAAACTTCCCTAATGAATGTCTTTTATAGAAGTTTCTATGTCTGTCTCCTATATCTGTCACTCTGTGGTAGATATAAAAGGTGTCAGAGAAACATGGTACTTCAATTTTCATGCCTCCAGTACATAAACTATCCTCAAAAAATATTTATTTTAGGCTTTTGGAATTGGTGACCCAAGTGATAAAACCTGCATGACTTCCTTGAGTTGGCATCAAATTTTGATTACAGCAGGATGAATGAAAATCTATCCCTGCCTCTTGGAGAAATATCACTGTCACATGAGTGTGCTGAGGCCAGGAGACTCTTTCCCTTTCCAGATCCTTTGTCTCCTTACCACCCATGTGTGGGATCACACTTTCATGGCACTGTGTACCTGGAAGGAAATGTTTTTGAATATTATTTGGCCAACTCTAGAGGAATGGGGAGCCAAAACCTTTCTGAGCATCTTTCGGGGCTGCCCCCAGGAGAAGCAGCAGTGACACAAGCACTGCTCCTGAGCTGCTCCTGGCTGGCTGCACAGGGGTGGGAAAGAGGCAAGAGAAAGATTTGTCAATCTTCCTGCAGAACATTTACAGTAAGAGCTGCATCCTTTTGAGAAATTCCCTGAGTGCACTTCTAGCATTTCTGAGGGTTTCCTTTGCCCTTAACCTCATCATATTCATATGTCTTGTCAGCAACATGCAATAACAGCTCCAGGTTCAGCCTTTAGAAGTGTCTGTATACGAGGAAAACATAAAAGTTGTATTTTCACTGACATGCTTTCATCTGCCAAAAATGGATGAAACCTTTTATCTCAATCCTTCCTCCTCTTGCATCTAATGGAAACATTTTTCATTTCCTGGTCTGACCAGCTCCAGGAGTAGTTTAATTTTATTTGGTGTGTGGCTATAATGAAAAGCAAAAGCTAAGTGTCTGCAAAGCTGCTCCCAAGTGCATCTGGACATTAATGTTGCTGCTCAGGGTTTGGTGCAAACTTTCCTTTCTGTCCCCTGCTATTCCTGACTTGGTGGTAGCATTGTGTGTTATGGCTCAATTTCCTAAATATTGACTTTAGTGCTAAGGATAAAACCATTAAAGATGGCAAATACATATTGTTTCTTTCCACATTGTAGATGCAGAGGGAAGTGTTCTTGTACAGTAAGTGAAGCTGTTGTAATTAAAAAAAAAAAATTATATTCAGTCACAAAGCCAAATATTAACAACTGATTAGCAAGCCAGTAGGTTTTTAAATCCTCAAAAGAAACCATCAACTGCCTTACATTAACCTTTCCTTGTTAAAACAGTTGAGTCATAGAGTCTAAAATTTCAGTGATAATACTGTGTAGATATTAATATGCTCTCCATCTGTTTCTGCTTTCTTTCATTTTGGGGAAATATTATTCATTCAAGTAGGTAACTTAAACCTAAGACTGACAAAAATTGTATTAGTATCAGACACTTGTTCAGCAAATTACTTTTGCACAGTGCTCATCATATATGTATGTGTTAAGAGGAAAATCAATGTTTTTTGTAGTGTACAAAAATGGATGGTGGAAAAGGCAAGAAAGAAGGGCTTACTTCCCTCTTCTGCTCCCACCCAAACTTTGCCTTTCACCACTGAATATGTCCTGCTACACACTCTCCACACATAATGGACAAAAACTCCATTACTCTAGGCTTACGAGGGTTCAAATCTGAGTTATATCCAGTTCTTCACTGGATATACCTCCATGGAAATTCATTAATTTAATCCTAGAGTGATGAACTGAGGAATTAGGCCCTTTATTTTTAATATAACTCATATTGTTCACTGAGTACTTTTCTCTATTGAAATCTCCTTTTCAAATATAACTCCTGATTTTGAAAACCTGTGTAAACATGCCTAGTACCAGGACTAGACCTGAAGTTGTGAGAGTTGTCACGGCGGTTCTTGGATGAGGGGAGAGACGAGAATGTTGACTCCATGGTCAGAAGGCTTGATTTATTATTTTATGATAAATATATATATATATATATATTACATTATAGCTATACTAAAAAGCAATAGAAGGAAAGGTTTCATCAGAAGGCTAGCTAAGATTAGAAAAGAATGATAACAAAAGGCAGCTCTCTAGGACTCTGTCCGAGACAGCTTGGGCCTTGATTGGCCATTAATTATAAACGTCCAAGATGGGCCAATCACAGGTGCACCTGTTGCATTCCACAGCAGCAGATAACCATTGTTCACATTTTGTTGCTGAAACTTCTCAGCTTCAGCAGGAAAAATGCTAAGAAAGGATTTTCACCAAAGATGTCTGCGGCACGAGTTACACATGTTGGTAGGTTAGCATGCACCCTACACCTTGGCGTGCTGGGACAGTGACACTGGCAGCCTTGTTTGCTGGAGAAGGTGTCCAAGCCCTCTCCCAGGCGCAGGGGATGCATTTCTGAGTGAGCAGCACATGTGCAGGGTCTGTCAGAGCATTTCCAGTCCTGGGCAGAGTCAGATAGCTCAGCTCTGATCCCTGGGCTGGCTGCTGCACAGCAACACTCACACCTGGCCCCGGGGAGACAAAGGTGACATTCTGTCACCTGCTAATGGCAGCTGCCCCTCACTCGGGCAGCTCCAAGGCCGTGTGATCAGTTCATCATTCAGGAGTGGGAAATTGCTTCTTGCCAGGGTGAATCTTGGTATGGCTCAAGGAGAATCTCATTCTCCATTTCTCCTCCTACGACTGATTGCCTGGCAGCAGGAAAGAAGGATTCCCTTCAGATTTCCAGCACACTGTCCTTGAGAGTGTAAGCTGTACTGCTTGTGAATAGATAGGGTATTATATTTGGTAAGAGAATCTAAACCAGGGATGTAATAGATACAGCACAGCATCCTTTGTTTGCAGCTGTCCCAGCCATTTTAGACCAGCAGTTTTATTTACTGGGCGTGTTTTACGTTTTTCTTCAAATACTATTAAGGAAGAAAACTTTGGATCAATTCACTTGGAAACCATGAACTCAGCCAAGGTGAAATATATAAAGCACTCAGTATTGCAGATCTGCTTGGCCTCCTTCCATCTCTCTGTGCAGTTTGCCCTTCAGGATATTTTTATTTGTTCTGTTTGTATTTTTTCAATGTGTCTTTTCCTTACAGATGTATAAGTTTATAAGTGAGAAAAAGCCCACAAAATGTAGAACAGATTACAAAAGCAGAATGCTTGAAGAACCAAGTATATCACTTCAGAATGTTTGTTTTATTACTTTGTTTCTTTGTTACATATTGAACGCTTTGGTCTTTTGCCCTTTAAACTTTATAAATTTCTTACCTGCAGTCTCTGATTGCCTCTCCAATTGCTTGATGCCATTCCAAGAGATGCAAATGAATGTTGACCTGCTAATATTGATTGATTGATTTTTTTTCCTTGTTATTTGTCTAGTTTATTTTCTTTTCCCTTTGAAGATTTTATAGTCCTGGATGGTTTGTAACACAGAGGGGTCATTAACTGCTGCCTGTGCTGCAGGCAGCAAAACTTAAAATATATGAAAGACCTTTACCATGCAGGTAAAAAATGGGCTTTAAGTCATCAGCACTTACATGTAGCCCTTTTTACTTTTTGGCTGCATTTTATAAGTACCAGACAGGTAATCTTAAAGTTAGTAACAATGTAGATTTAGATTTTTCAAATCTGAAAAGAAATAATTTTATTTTTACTAACAATTTAACTTATATCACCTATCAGTTTGACACAAGGCTGAATGAGAAATACAAGATTTGGGTTTTTAATATCAATTCAGATAATTTAAGAAAATACATCAGCAGACATTTTCTTTTGCAGTAAATCCTGATAATTGATCTTACAGGGTAATCAAAACCTGATGCTGCCTTTTATGAGGGCAAGTTATCTCATTGATACAACTAACCTTGCTGCTATTATTAAGGTTTCCTGTGTAAGGCATTGTTTCTAGATAAAGTGAGTAAAGAAAAACTTGAAGTGTCTAAAAAGCCATGATTCATGCTAGACCATTTCTCTTGAAAAAAAGAAAATATCTGCTTCCTTTTTTGTGCTTTTCCAAGCTCATCGTGGTCTCTGCTTAGGGCAAAGAAAAAAAATAAAAGGATGACATGAGATATTAGAAGTTTCTCTAGTCCAATACAGCTGGTTCTGTGCATTAAGTGAGGCTGGAGATGCATTGACTGTAAATTATTGTAAGATTCTCTGAGGATCGGTATCAGATTTAAATTAAAATATTGCATTTGGTTTAAGGCAGCCATAAACATCTTCATTAGTATCTCACCAGAGCCTGTGGTTATTTGAAATAGCACAAGAGTACAGAGAAATTGCTAAAGGGCAAGACTGGTAGTGGGAATATTTTTTCCACATATCTATCAATCATTGTCTTACTTCAGGCTTGGGAACAAATAAAGATGAAAAAGCTCACACATAATGACATTCATATTTGTTACAGAATTCTTTTTATTTATGATGGTTTCAGCCATAATAAGGAAAAGTTCTCTAAATTCTCTTTTATGTGATTGGCATCCTTTTAACAAGACAAAATAGAGTTGGTTTGGGTTTTTTTTAAGCCCGAATAAATTTACTAGAATTCTCATTCTGAGCACACAAAAACATACAAGACAATTTCACTTTATAATGCCATTATCACAATTATCTCACAACTGATAACCTCTGCAGCCATAGCTATTCTTTGATATGTAACATTCAGAATTTTGAAATAATGGCATAAATATTCTGTGGGATGTGCTCTTCCCTCCTACCTTTTTTTGCAAAGACCTTTCCTCTGAGCAGTAACTAATGGAGCTATTTTTTCAGCTCAGTATTTAAATGATTAAATGTGAAATCTTTCAAAAACTGTTATAAGGCTGATCAACTGGAATGCATTTTTGACTATTTGGGGGTGGCAATAACAGTTGCTAAATTATTTTGGGAAATGAACAGAAACACTTTTGATGCAAACCTTAAATTTGGCAGAAGAGCCTCTTGGGAGAGCCAAACAACTTCTGCTCCTCACAAGACAGGGTTGAAAAGAGCTGGAAAAGAGAAGGTTGAGTGATTAGAGGAGGGGGCATCTGCAGCAGACATGGAGCTCTTCCCATGGAATTAAAAACTCCATTTCAGCCAGGAGAAAGAGTTTTAAGGGGATGACATTTAGGTTTGGCTTGTCTGGCAGGGTTTCTGGTTGGATCCAAGTGTTTCTTTGTGATGCTGGGAACTCTTGGTAGAGGCAATTGCACCAGCTGGGGTCACATCCAGCTCAGTCCAGTCCTGGAGGCTCAGCTAGGGAAGTGAAGCATAATGGAATATGAGAAATGTAATGCTGAGATTATTATCTGCAGATCTACATATTGTAATCCATTTGGCTTGTGTATGGTTAAAAGTTAAGTGAAAATAATTAAAATTAAGTGAGGGAAAAGCAAACTGGAGTTCAAATGAAAGGCACAACTTTAGGATGTACTTAAATTGTTTTTCTCAAACAGAAGGTGCATGCATCCAATATATTTTTAGTATGGCTGGAGACCTCCACATAAAAATAGCAAAGCAAAATTTGCATTTATGTGAGGCTTTACCAGATTTTGTTCTATGCAGTAGGTATTGTTATCCTACTATTGGAGAATGTTTCTGATGAATAGCACGGATTCATTATCACAGCCTTTTGGGTTACCTTCTGTTTACAGTGCTTGCATGATTTTCTGAAGATATTGAAGAAAGAATGTTACCCTAATTAATGAGTTAAATTATAATAAGCCTTGCCTTTTATTTTTCAGATGCTTTTTCAGGGTCTTAGACCATTCCTCACTCAAAGCCTGTAGGCTGTTTTTTTTCCCACCAGATTTTGTCTTTCCTAAGCTCTCTACTCAATAAGTATTGAGGGTTTGGTGATTTTTGGTAAGAACTTAGGGGGATTTCTGCCTGCTTAAGTTTATAACTATGCTAGAGCAGATGAGGGAAGGTGTCCTATGAGCTGTGATATTGTCCAGGTACAAACAGAACCAGGAAAAAACTGAGAATCCAGCCAGCCCTAGAGTAGATCACTTTGACAGGGAGATACACAAATTATCCAGGGAAACTTCAGAGTGGGGTTTAGGACACAAAAGCCATCTGAAAGCTCAGTTCTTGGGTTGTTTTGAATTTATCTTCTGTGTGGAGGAAGAGAGGAAAGACAGATCTGCAGTCAGGGGTAGTGAACACCAGGTGCCCTGTTTACATTGTGATGACTGCTCTTCCTTTCATCTCGCTAATATTGCTGTTTACAGGTCAGATCTTTCTGTTTTAATAATGGAACTGTGGTCCCCGTCTGATTTTACTGCTCCAATGTTTTCATTACAAGGCACCTAAAAATCCAAGCTCGGGATTTTAGGCTTCCATATGTCCCAACAGAATCAAAAGTGATTTCCTTTCCTAATATCAGCCATTCATTCTTTGTGTAGATGGCTTGGCAGCCCAGCTGATAGTGGCATACTTTTGTAATTTATGTTTTTTTGGTTTTTTTGTGGTTTTTTTTGTTTTTTTTTTTTATGTCACTAAATTCAGATTTTGCATTTTGGAATACTTAGTGACATGCAGTAAAAACAGAATACAGAAGTGTAACATAACTTCAAAGGCGTTTTAGAGAAAAACCTCCAAATTGCATCCTCCATATGAAAATGGCAGGTTAATAAGATTTCTCAGTTTCCAAGTGTATTAGTTTGTTTCAGTAGGGCAAAGGTTGCTCGTGTTTTTGGGGGAGGGTAATAAACAATTTGGAAAGATTTAGATAATTAGCAGAAACAAAAGTGAAAATCCAATCTATTAAATGCAGAAGCCATTAAGGAGACAGATGGGTAAACAAAGCTGTTTTTCTCTTTGGCTTTGGGTTCATTTATTAAGGGTGAAAAAATCAGCATAATCCTTTCATTTGCTCCAATTTCTAGGTCAATGCTCAAAGCTGTGCGTGAGCAGTGCAAGAGTTTAGAAAATGCAGCTTTTGCTTTGAGCGGTCACAGCATCTGGGTTCCTGATTAGAGCTGCACTACAGAGGCCACAGGACACTGTCAGGACAGGGGATGGCTTGTGACTCCTCCTGCAGAGCCTTCTCCTGTCCTGCCTCCTTCCATGTCCTGCACACCCCACACCCTCAGCTCCAGAGCAGAGGCTGCAGAAATTGCAGCACTCTGCACCCTTGCAGGAAGATCTGCAGTGGGAATTGATCACCGTGGGCTCATTTTGCACCCAGTGGGTTCTCAGCACATGCTATCTGCACATAACCAGATCTTGTGCTGCTTTTCTGCTCTTTCTTGTCTCCCCATCCACAAATGCATCTCTGGTGCTGTCACTCACCTTGAAATCCACTTCTTTAGAAATTCCTTTGTAATCCAAGCCTGCACTAACATCCAGCTACAAACCTCTATTTTGAAAGGGTATTGGAAATGTTAGGGTGCATTATGCAGATAGAAAAGCTGGAAAATGACATTTCAAACTTATTCATGTGCCTCAACAAAACACACTCCCTGCTTCCCTTACCTTATGTGTAAAACTGAGAGGCTGGAAGAATTAATTGTTCTGTTGCTTTGTTGGCATCCTGGAAAAGCTCTTTCCATTTTTAAAATTAAATTAGTCCCTGAGCAGTAACTAAACACATTATATGTTCAAAATATATGTAAAAAACCCCAACATGCCTGAGCCTCATGCACAGTCTCCTAAATTTATTTATTTATGCATTAAATAATCAGCTTTGATATTACTATCTAGCTGTTCATTTTATGCATGCTCAATGTTTCCTTAATTTCTTCAAAATTTATATGAATAATTAATGTGTGGATTGGGACAGTTTAGTTCGTTAGCTATAAATTAAGAGTTGGCATTCATTATTTAGTACTTAAATTCTGGCTCCCAGTTTTTGTGCTTTTTCCTGATCTAATTATTCTTTTCTTAATGGAGGTAATTATGAAGTGGTACACATCAGGTCAAAAAATATCTCCCCATATTTAGAAAGTCTCTTAAGTGTGTTTATTTAGAAGTCAAAAGATCATTCCAGTGTACAATGTTTTCTTAACCTTGTGAAGGTAGAAAGGAAGCCATCCAAAATTTTAAAAATTTTACATCTTTACTTGTCTAATTTTTAATTAGTGGGGATATTCATATTGACAGCTGAAAAATACGTGGGTGCAGTATTAAGTTCAGCTGGATGCAGTCCATAAACAATCAATTCCTTAACTATGACCTAGTCTTGCTAATTTTTCTCACACTGTAAAGCTGTGTATTTCTACATTAATCCTTCCAAAGCTTGTAGGAGTAACCTATGGATGAAGATTATGCTTAATGGAGGGCATGAATTATTGCAGCTCCAGAGCAACCAAGATAATAACAGGGAAGATATAGGCCTGTATAATACAAGGTAAGACCTATTAAAAGAATCCCACCTTAAGTAGCAGCTTTTACCTGCTGAGGAGACCTGAAGTGCCCAGCTCAGTTCCCTGTGCCTGCAGAAGCAAACCCCAATCCCCTTGTTTTCATGGACCCCATGCCAGCTTCTGAAATTTCCCGTGTACAAAAGGAAAAAGCAACTAAAATAATTTAAAGAATAGATCAAGGATGCAGCAAGATATTTCTACAGTATTTACTGTTTATGCAATATAGTCAACAGGTCATGTACATGGAAGTAGTGGAAGCAAGAGTGAAAGAGGCAACAGATAACTTTTCCAAACAGATATCTTGATTATCCCTCCTTCCCCCATCCCCTATTCCTCCTTGTTGTATAAGAAAATAAAATATGAGGAGAATAACCAACATTTAACAGAAAATATCTTAAACACTGGCTTGGAAATTTCTCTAAGAGTTTGAAACACAAGCTGGTTGGGATTTTCTTCCTCCCTTTTTTCCCTTCTCCTTTTGGATAGTGTCTGATTTTACTTCTCTTTTGCATTTGATCTGCTACACATTAAATTGTCACTTCTTTTCCTGAAGTTTCCAGGCATTGCAATTTAGCTGGGCATTTAGTTATCAGATGAGGCAGAAGCAGAATGAGGTTGTTTGTCTCCTGACTTTCTCACTACCTTGCCTGTCCTCCCCAGATTGAAGAACTCATTTTTCAGGTATAGTCTTTTTTTCCTCAGTGATCCTTCTTTAGATTTAATTTACGATTCAAAATTCTCCTTGCAGTGTTTTATTCTCTGAATATATTGATAAAATAAAAGGGAATGTGCTGATAGCAGCACAAAGGTGAGATTTATCAATCATATTTTGCTCTTTAGCATCCTCACTAGCAGAATTGTTGTTATGCTTGCAAAGATGTTAAAAGGAAAAAATAAAATAACTGCCTTAAAGAGATGGCAGGAGGGAAATGGATGCTGATGGCAGCTGTTTATCCAGACCCTGACTTGGGAGCTCAGAGGACAAGAGCAGACATTGCAAAATGTTCCTGGGGATGCATGAGGCCCTCTCTTATCACCTAAATGTTTCTGTTATTTGGTACTAATAACACAATGCTATGGTCAATGATAGAATAAAAATCCCATCAGAAGCAGCAGAGTTACTCACTCATGACTGACTAATTCCTCCAGTGTCAACAAATAGAGTTTAAGCTGCCCTGCAGCACAGAAGGTTATTTCTGGTGTCTTGTCATCAGTGTAAAGAAGCACAATTTTGTCTTTCTTAGGTCAGCATGAGCCAGCACCTGATAACTCCTATAAATCATAAACTGCAGATGTGTTATCATGTCAGTGTTAAATAGGATAGAAACAAGTTTCCAACAGGCTCTTTGATAAATCTTATTCACAACAAGTGAGCAGAAATATTAAACTCAGAAATTCTTCATTTATTGAAGAAATGTGCAACCATGTGATTTAGAAGCTTGCTGCTGAAGTAGTGGCTATTTCACAAACCTCAAATGCAACAAGCTATTCAGATTCCCACACAGTCACCATCAGATCCATGGTGCACAAAAAAACCAAAAATCTCTTCAGCTGAATGATTGTTAGGCTTTTTTTTTTTACACATACTTAAACTGCGTCATTTAAAACAATTATAAATTCACAACATTTTATGATTTGAAGGGGGATGATGGTAGTGATACATCTTTCAATTATGCCTTTATGACCACAGCAAGTGGACTGTGTGATTCACATCTACAGCTATTAAGGTGTCTTTGTTATAACCTCAGGCCTTTATCTCATCCTGGATGGTCTTCATAAAATGATGGTTTCCACCTGTGGGATTTATTAAGCAGATATTTTGTCCTTCACATTTCTGAAAAAGGTCAGTTTCAGAATGTTGCTGTTCCCTACAAGCTATCATCAGGAAATACTAGTATTGGAAATGCTTGATGTCTTAAACCTTGAAATAATGGTGTTGGGACTTTGCAGCTGCACAGCAGGTTGAATCTGAATTCTGTGCAGTTGACTCCAGAAATGTGTTGACTGGCTGCCATCTCTTTTAATACAATGAGAGTGGTCTATTTTTAACCATGGGCTTAATTTAATCAGCATTTTGGCTATGGCAAGGGAAAGGACTGTCATTATCTCATTTATTTAAGTTGCCTCATTTTTCCAATGTGAATGCAGTTGTTGAGCAGAAAAATCCTAAAAAAAAAAAGTTAAATCTTGTTGCAGTTTTGGGTCCAGCCAGAAATCTGCTACATAGCATATCATTTGGAATATAAGGAATAAAGGGCAATCCACTCCAGTGACAAAGAACCAGCAAATTTAGAATTATTTAATTGCAACTTGTTATATGCCACCTTACAACCTTGGGATCTGTGAATAACTGCATTAGGATAGGAGGAAGTGAAGAGGAATAGCAGCACTACTGCTAATAAGGGAGACAGAAAAAACTGTAAAACACCAAAAATACTGATACTGGAGCTGCCTACCTGTTAATGAACTCTGGTGAACGCTCTAGGTCTGGGGAACATTCAGGAATTGAACCCTGGGTTGTAGGAGTTACTGTGCTTAAGAATTAATGCACAAGCAAGAGAAAGAATCCTCCCCTCTTCAGAATTACATTCAAACAAACAAACCCCAAATTCTTAATTATTTTCTAACCTAATTTTTTCAATTATTTCTACCTGGAATTAATTGTCTTGCCTAAACCAAAGTAGCAGCTGAAAAGTCTATATATTTCTCTTGAGGCTAAGGATAACTAAAGGATGTCTGGGGGTCCTTTTGAGTCTCTTACAATCCAGCCCACCTGTAGCCCTTTTTGCTATGGAAACTTGAGTTAACTTACCTGGAATAGAGCAAAGTGTTGATCAGAAAGATGAAGAAAAAAAAAAAAAACAACCAGGCATGGGAATCTTATTGTTTATTATACCACATTCTACAACTGACCTTTAGGAACCACAGTAAACTTGCAATGGCCATGAAGAAAAGTACAGAATTTAGGTCTCTAACTTCTTGCAAAAACACTAACCTTGGATTGAAATCAGAAAATAGTTTGCTTAGAAACAAAGAACAGATTTGATGCATCATCATTTAGCTACAGCTAGGCTGATGCAAAACCTGTAGTAAGAAAATCACAAGAATAATTGGAAAATATCGGTGCAATATGTGCTGTATGGATAGACAGGAGCTTGCTGCAGAATGCAGCACATATAATTATAGCTTCATGTTTCATGTGGAGTTTTCTGTGAGCATTTTTCATGCATGAGCTCTTCCTTACCACTAATGACATTTGGAAATTGTGGTGCATTTGAAATCTGATGAGCATCACTTCCAAATTGCTTGCAGGGTGTGGTATGAATCAATTAATATCTTCTGTTCTGACATAAATTCAAAGACGACAGTTCTCAGAAGTGTATAATGGTATAATTGTGGAATATGCAATATTTATTGATGAGCATTCTAAGAGGAATATAGAGATAATTATATGCAAGCATGCTTATGAAACAAAATCAATGTTATTTTCTACTCATTATTCACAGAGGCATAAAATAGATTCAATGCTAATGGTTCTGCTAATTGCACATATCCTTATGCATGTTTATGAATAAAAGACAACCAGAGTACCTCAGAAAAAAAAGAAGCGCAACTCCTAGGAGGCACTTACTAACTAAACACATTAAAGTAATGAAATTTAGTTTATAAAGAAAACAAGGACAGAGCACCAGAGAACCCTGTAGACAAAAAAGTCTGATCTTAATTTTAAGAACTGGTTTTTTTAATAATTCAAAAGCTTTTCTTGAATTGGTCTAAACCACTAATATTCCTGTGTTATTTTGAATTTTTTCAAAAGGAAGCCTGATTTTCTTCTTGTTATTTAAATTTCTTCATTTGCATAAACACCTTTTTTCATGTAGCAGGCAGCTCTTTATAAACTGGAGAAATCCAATGACATCCAACATGTTTTAAGACATTTTAGAAAGAACTTTAGAAAGAATCAGTATTTTCTGAATGCCAAGTAAGATTTGAGCTCTAAGCCTGCTTGAAGGTCTTTGAGCAGCCATCAACAAAGAGTGTGCTAAAGCTCTGCACTACAAAAATATAAGAATTTTATGACTCCTTCCCCGTTACCAGGCTAACCTATATTCAAATAGGAGAATTAATGCTGGAATCAGTAACCAGGGTCCTCCCCCTACGACACAAGCTTACATCTGTGCATTATTAACAAATATACAATACACGTACATCCGTGCAT
>JAHXMQ010012338.1:2213245-2227673 GCA_020466415.1 Ammodramus savannarum pratensis | reverse complement strand
AATATACGTACATCCGTACATTATTAACAGATATACAATATATGTACATCCATACATTATTAACAGATATACAATATACGTACATCCGTACATTATTAACAGATATACAATATACATATATCCGTACATTATTAACAAATCACCAATATCAGACCATGAGTGAGATATCATGTCACTCACACTCACCCATGGTGTCTCTAAAAGTTCTTACTTTAATTTTTTACATAAAAAAATTATTGCTGCTATTGCTTCAAATGTAGTTATGGATATTGAATTTTTGCGTGGTAAGTTCTGGAGGGGAAGGGAACTTGTGCAGGGTGAACGCTGCTGGATCAAAGAGTGAGCTTGGAGAGGATGGGAAGCCAAAGCTCTGAGAGCTGCTCCCTGGGGCATTCTGATTTCAGTGAGGAGCACCATTTCCAGAGTGAGCACACTGAAACTGCTGAAAAGCAAGCAGCCAGGCTGAGAGTGAGACTCTGTGGAGGGGATTGTTAGGAAGGAATCAGAGCTTCCATAGCACTGGCTCAGCCCTTGAGGAGAGGCCAATAAGGGTGGGTAATATTGCTTGAGTCAACACAGCTTCTGTAAAAGGAAGCCATGAATCACACAGCTGTCCCAGCTCTTAGAAGGAGTCAACCAGCATATCAGTAGTCAGTATAATTGAATTAGGCGAAATTAAAGTTAAATTATGACTTTTATGTTTTTAAAAAATATTCTGTCCTAGATAAGAGGTGAGGGTTTTCTTCCCCCCCCCCCCCCCCCCCCCCCCCCTATTAATTAGTGGCTGAAAGAATAACAGAAACCTCATTACAAACACTGGGTTGAATGAAGGAAACCCCAACTGAATATTTATGTCACTGGAAATTATTGAGTGAAAAGCAAAAATTGCCACAGCATACTGCTGAGTGCCTGAATGTTTATAGAAAATGGATAGTTGTTGGCAGAGTGGCAACAGAGGAAAATCAAAGCTGTGTGTAAAAGAGAAGTGGCTTATCTTTGGCAGGAGAGAATGCACTTAGACCAATCAATGTAGACATTAAATCATATAGCTATGAAGTGCCAATGTTTAGGAATAGTCTGAGTAGCCAAGTTTGGTAACCTGGAAAGTATTCTCAGGGATTTTACTTTTTGTCTCTGCTGAGTTATCTGAGTCTTCATTGCAAAAATTCTGCTCCCCTGGCTTTGGCATCCCAGTCTTTTGAGACATTTCCTTAATTATTTCCTTAATGCGCACTGTTGGGAACAGCTTGCACCTGTAGAATATATAGTTGATGTTTTCAGGCTTAAATTTGACTGCATGGAAGAAAAATTTATATCCCATTCAATTTGGTGTTTTATGCGGACCTTTTAAGGTACTGACAATTTTCAATGTGATATTTCAGCAGATTTCCAGCACTAATGATTTATGTAGCTAACTTTATAAACTGCAGCTTTATAGAAGAGGTGCTAAATTACATCTCCATCACATAAATTGATGGCTTTCCTTCTGCCTTTATAAGTGAAACATTTGAAACCAATACTACAACTAAATGAAATTGTCATTTTATTAAATCTAACTTATGATTAAATAATTCTGTTGAACTGCTCTTCTCATTTAGACATCAATCTTCTGCTTGCTTTTTAAGAAGCACACAAAGTCCCAGACTTTGCTGATGGTGACAGCATGCAGTGTGAAAATGAGGAGGAAATGAGAAGCTTTAGTTGCACAAAGCTCTGACTCACACACAGCCAGGGCAGTGATTTAACTTAGGAAAAGACAGTGAGCTTACAGAAATTGCCCACTGTAGAAAACGGAATCAAAGTTGGCCCACAAAACAAGTACCTAAACAGCTGTGGAGCTATGCTGGATTGATCATGTCTGGGTGCCAGCTGCTCTTCCAGCTGGACTCTCATTTCTTCCTGAAAAAGCAGAGGAAGAAAATGAGAAAAAGCTCGGGTGAAGGTAAAGACAAGGAGACCACTTACCAATTGTCATGTGCAAAACAGACTTTACTTGGGAAAAAATTACTTCAATTTATTGTCAGTGAAAAGAGAATTGGATAGTGTGAAACAAAGGAAAATTAAACCAGCACCTTCTCTCTCTTCCCTTTTTTCCCAGGGTCAACTTCACTCCTTGATCCTCAGTTCCTCTTTCTCCTCCCCGTCCCTCATGACTGGCACAGGGGGATGGATAATGGGGACTGTGATCAGTCCATAATATCATCTCTCCACTGCTCCTTCTTCCTCAAGGTTTTCTTCTGCTTCCATTTGGACTGGACTTTCCATGGGCTACAATCCTGCAGGATAAACCTGCTCTTACCTGGGCTTCTCACTGGGCACAGTTCCTTCAGGGCATGTCCTTTCTACCTACCAGGTAGAAAAATGAAATATATCTTACTAGGAAAATAAATAATTGAAACATGGATTCATGGTATTTTTCATATCACTGATACTCAAAAGTAGTGTTTGACCTCTGGAGACTGGAAATTTTCAGCTGCTTTGGAGTAACAATGTCTTTCTCTGAAATGACTCCTTTCATGACCTCATATTTCTGTTCCTACTCTTCTGGAAGAGGAGGTACCTGTTCAGAAATATATCTTTTAAGAAATATGGATTTTCTTGATACAAGGAGTAATCTTATTACAGATTTCTGTAACATTCTTCTGGTCATTTTTTTGTACCTGTGGATATTTTGCAGCTTTTTTTTTTTTTTTTCTTGGAGTTGCTCAAGGAGTTAAACTACACAGAGGATTATATTAGTTTAAGATTCATTGACTTGGGTCTCTGTATGGAGCCTTTTGACCATCTACTACCACCATGAGCCACTAACAGAAAGAAATGGGAATTTATGTAAAGTCATGAAGTAAAAAAAACTTCCTTAAAGACCAAGAATCTCTTTATTAATGCTATAAAAGTAAACTGCATAAAAATACAATTTTACTACATTTTTAGGATTATTGTGACTTCAGTTTCATGCTTCATTTCTCAAAATATTGTGTTTGAATACAGCAATAACACCAAACATAATCTCATCAAGGTAAGTTCCACTAGCCCTAGAAACCATGAAGCTTACAGCAGAATGGAAAGCAAGCAAGCAAGCACTTGTGTTTAAATTTTTATTGTTATGACCTATCATTTCCAGCTGAACCATGAGTACTTTCATGCACTAATTTTGCAGACATTTAAGTTTTTATTTTTAAGCTTGAAGTTATTTTTGTTTTGTTTAATTTTTTTACTAGGGAGGTTAAACTTCTGTGTTCATAAGACTGGACCTTGTACTGCTTTAAGAATTAGAAAGAGGAAGAAAATTAGCATTTTATGTCTCACTTCTATGAAAGTCAGTAGCTTTATGTTGGCTGGTTAATGCCTGTGAGTTAGCAGTGCCGAATGGCATATTTCATTCTACACTGAACCTACTAGTGTCTCATATTTTAATAATACTTAGATCCATGTGAGAAAACTTCTCTGTGGTTTGGCAATAAACACTGAAACAGGCAAATAAATCTTTTTACAGTGCAATTTTGTTGATATAAGGATGCAGAGGCAGGAAGGGAGTTTCAGAAGCCAGGAGCATGGCTTCTTATTTTGGGAGTGAAAAAACTCCCAAAGGTCAACCAAAAATCCCCAAAGACCCACATAGAGCACTCCTAAAGAACAAGAATGGATTGTGGTTGAAAAACCTAAAATTAAAAAAAAAAAGAAAAAAAAATGGAAAAAGAAACGTGCAGCTCAGGAGAAATCATACAAAATCTACACTTTCTAGGGACAAGGAGAAAAATCAAACCACCTTCCTAATAATAACCGGGAGATGAAGACTCTCTCCATTCATATGTTCAAGCCTCCAGAGTAAAAACTTGGTAGAAAAAGTTTTACTGGCTGATATTTCAGCAGTGTGCTCCTAATTCAGTGGATAGAATAGTAAATGTATCCACATGCTGAACAGGGACAAAAAGTTCAAGATAGGTTTTATGAGTCTTACTCCCTGATGGAACAGTAGTCAAAATAATTCTCTTCTTGCTTCCATAGAAAACCCAAGAAAGAGAAATATGCAGTTTTATACTGATAAATCTAGGTATCAGATAATCCAGATATTCCAATTGCTTTTTCCTGAAAGGCAAATGGAAATTTGCCCAGTGGAGGAAAGCAAAACCCAGTTCTAAAATCTATACTCAGGTGAAATTTCCAGTGAAGTGAATTTAGTTAACTCCTCACCATATCACTCACATTTTAAAAGACCACAGAAAATCTTCAGCAATTCAATTTTTGGAAGAATTGGCAAGCTGGCAGAACTAGTTCCATAGGGAAAAAATTATTTTAGAAAGCAAAAATATGGTTGGTTTAAAGTGGAGTTTTGCTTAGATGAGGTTTTCAATGATGGTTCCCTTGCTTATAATAACAGCATGCAGTACGTGTCACCAGAGGAAATGAAGAGAAGTCAGCAGTCAATCTGACTAACTAAAATAGGCCTCAGAAGCCTAAGAAGCAACAATTCCAGCTACTCATGTTGCAGTTTCATATATGTATTGTAGAACTAGGCTTTGAAATGGAGCCTAAATCAGATTTAGTCCCGATTTCAAAAGTCAAAAATCCACTGCCAATATTATTTTGGATTTCTAAGGTGTGTAGCTAATATCTGAGCACCTTATTTGTTTACTACTTCAATTCTCACTATGAGTTTGAGAATAATTTTTGTGTTGCTGTGTGTCATTTTAGAAGACAAAGTTTAATCTGGGACTCCCAGCTAGAATCCAGTCACTACTCACCCAAATAATTTATATAATTTTTTAGAGTGGGTGATAGTTTTCACTTTTGCAATGGAAAATGTTTTGGAGCGACACTAGGCTTGGTGTTACAGAGTTGTTGAATTTTATTCCAGAAATGATGGCTTTCACAAGTAATTAAACTAATTCCAGGATATGCATGACTTTGTAAAATTCTTTGAGGAGGACAATATTCAGCCAATGACTGAGTAAGCAGCCAGTGTCCTTTATTTCTTTACTGAACCTGAACTTTAAAATTTTGAGATATTTCAGGATCTGGGACCAATTTTAACAGCACTTTTCTTAGGAGTGAGAACAGTAACCCTGGCTGTTGCATGGGGATTTGTCTGCTGATATGAAAGCCTGACTAAGGTCAGAAATTAAATATCTACACTATATTAGCAGCTACTCAAGACACCAAGTCACTGTCACTCCCTGATCTTCTCCCAAACTCTTGGATATTTGCTTTCAAAACTGAATTGCACACCAGCTTTCAGCTGGCAAAAATGTATTAGGCTTGTATCTATTTATGCTAAGTGAAATAATTTCGATTCTGTCAATTTAAAATAAGCAATTATGATTTAACACTATTATCCTTATAAAGCACTTTAAGCCTCAAAGTGTGATGTCTTTAAAGCTTGATATTAACTATTAATTCAGCATTTGAGACACTGGCTTTGTTGTAGCAGTTCAAAGAAAGCAAGAACAATAGTTACATTTTGTAAGTAAGTGCCATTCAGATGAATAGCAACACCTCAGGTGTTTCTAAAATGATTTTACTTTTGCTATTTTGATTTTTATAGATGCTTAGTATAGGTATTTTTAGTACAAAAATTACTTATCTTGAGAGGTTTGAAAATCAAACTGTTTTACTGACATAGAGAAAGAGACAGCAGGGGAAAAAGAAGTGTATTATGACGGCCTGTTAGGCTGTAGGGTAGAGGGTAAAATAGGAAATTGAAAATCAGAAAGAAAAGAAAAGGAAAAAAAAGCACAGACAGGTGGGTGGAAAAAATGCTAGAGGGAACAGAGATTGCTGCAAGCAAGATTTACCATAATCATTCATGGAAGGTTTACAGAAGGATATTACAGCTACCTGGGAGACCAGAGCCTAGGGTCATTCTGGCACACAGACTAGAGGGAAACTGGAATGCAGTAATGCAGTGCTTTGGGATCCAATCATAACAGGGCTGCTCGGGAGGCAGGAGGTGGCAAAAATGGTCAACAGGTGAAAGTCAGCTAATTTAGAGTAAATAACACTGATGGAATGACACCATCAGAGGTTTATCTCCTCCACAGGCAGTGGGATGACAGGCTGTCACATCCACCTGGAAAAGTAAATATCCTGCAGAATGAGGGTGAGCATTCTTTCTGTTGGTTTAAACCTGGAGATTTGCACTGGCTAAAAAAAGAAGGCAAACATTGGCATCAGGAGCAATTCCTGTCATACTAAGGACATCCCACTCTATTGACAATAAAACACCTTTGTGTAGCTGCATTTCCTGGATTTTAGCAACTCTCCACTGTGGAGAGTAATGCAAAGCATCTCTTTGTCACTGTGATATTTTATGAAAAATCCCTTTGCCAGGATTTCTTCTCCTGACAAGATGAGAAGCCTCAGCTTCCCCACGTTTTGCTCCTCTGGAATGTGATTGGGAGAATTGTTTCCCCAGTATGTGAATTGTTTTAACTTAATGACCAATCCCAGTCCAGCTGTGTCTGGACTCTGGCCTGTCACAGGTTTTTATTATCATTCTTTTCTGGATGTATACTCTCTCTTTGTTTAGTATAGTTTTAGTATTTAAATACAATTATGATATGATATGATATGATATGATATGATATGATATGATATGATATCAGCCTTCTGAGAACTTAGAGTCAATTCTCATCTCACACCTCGTCCTGGGACCCACAACACTGCAACAATTAGTGACCACATCTCTTCAGTATTTCAATCATAAGTAAAGTATTTTTTTTCTCATCTGTTAATAGCAGCTTCTCTGTGGCTATTGCTAATGGCTGCTGATGCACCTGGCAAGTTTTGACTTTGTGGCTTTGCTCATGAGATTTTCCAGATTTGCCATTGCAGAGCTGGGGATGCAAGGTCGCCTTTATAAAGTTAACATTTAATTACCTGCCTAAAGGATGAAATGTTGATGTTATGTAAAGGGGTGGACCTGCCTCTTTTCCTTTTCCCTTGTATGAGGCATTCCAGGCTCTGTGCCAGCATGCAGGGCATTAGATCCTCTTGCCAGTCTGACAGTGCATTTGCTCTCTTTGACTGGAATTTCCTAACAGATCAAGCCTCCAAACCAGCTTGCCAGGCAGCCACTGGATTGCAAGAAATGGGGGAGGAATCATTCCTTCCTGAGGAGCAAAGCAGGGGATTCCAGCCTGGATAAAACAGCCTTGCAGGTCCTGGAGACACAGATCCCCCTGCATGACCCTGGCTACAGCAAGGGACGGAGGGTACAGCAAGGGATGCCTTCAGCATCCTCCAGAACTGGAGCTGCCTGTTAAACCTGGGTCCAGCCTGTGCTATTTCAGCTCCATTTGCTTGGTTTCCCCCTCTGTCAAGCTGAGGAGGATGACACTCTCCTCTCCTTGTGCTTTGTGTGGTTTCTGTGTTTGGACAGCCAGGTGGAGAGATGTCCTTCTGGTACAACAGCACTGTGACATCAGGCAAGCAGGGCAGAGGCAGAAGTCAGAGATATCTCTCACTATTACAGTGATACAAATGGAAAATAGCAATCTGTTTATTGAGATGGAAATCTGTAACCTGCCTAACTGTAATTCATTCAGATTTCTAGGGGCTATCTGTAAATTAAGTGTGGGTTCTGCCTGTGGTCGATTAACTCTTTCATTTTATTGACTAGTACTGTAAATAATTATATAGAAGACATGTAAATCTTCACAAATGTGATATAATTATCTCAACAATGATTCTGCATCTCAGTGGGTATGGGGGAAAATGAAACCTGTTCCTAGAGCATTTCTGGTTGCTAAGGAACAGTTACTTCAGTCGTAGAAATTGTCTCTCACACCAGATACATTATTCTGGCAAATTGGACTTTCAGATTGAGTACCAAGGGAAAGGGGAACAATCAGAAATGAGAAAATTGCTATTACAGAGCTCCATGGGGTCTAGTATATGTGTGTCAAAGATTCTGTTTTTATATCTGCCTCTGTTTCTATTGTCATGGTCTCTTTTTTTTTTTTTTTCTTTCATTTTTTTTATCCCCCCCTCTGAAAAAAAAAACAAAAAGGAAAAAAGAAAAAATAAGTCATTTGATTCCATGTGGGAATTGCCCCATGAAGTCACCTGTAACACAAACATCCTGCCCTCCCCAGGCATCCCAGTGCCAGACTGGCACAGCACTGCCTTGGTGAGGAGGAAGAGTTTGGGCACCCAACAGACCAACAGACATAAACCAGACTTTGATACCCTTTAATTCTCTTTTGTTACAACTTTGTATTTTTTTAGATTTCAGATATCCTTTTTTTTTTAATTACATTATATTATGTTATCTTTTAATAAAATAAACAAGACCCCAGCTAGCTTTCTGTCAAAATCAATGAAAACTGAGAGTCAGTCTTTGCTGACCTCTACCCTTTCAGTTTGAGGCTGTTACACATTCTGAGCTATGCTACTGTGGTTTTTTTGCTTAAACGTCTTGGTTAATTAAATTCTGCCTGAGTTTCTCCTGTAGCTTGTTGCAAGATTTATAATGCTAAAGATCAGAAGGTTGAATCAAGGATTTAATAAAATGTGTTGTACAAAGAAAGAAGTTGTGTAGGTGCACAGAATAGTAAGTGCACATTTTAGCACTCCTTGTGGCTGTAATGATAATTACTGTGCTCCTCTTGAAACCAATTTAATTCTCAATTTTGCTTTGAAGTTTAAAAATGTCATTAATTAATTACTTTATCTAAACAGATTTGAGATATTGCTGAAAGCCTTCTGGGAAAAAAAAAAAGGAGTTGCTCTTGTCATGTATAACTTTCCCCTTCCATTTCTTATGTTTGTGAGATAGATTGTTCATATACACACACAGAAATGCATTTCAATCATTCACAGATTTAACCACAAGTACACAAAGTGTTATCCTACTGTGTGCTACTGAAATCACATTATAGTTAATGCATTTGTGTTTCCTACATCTGAGACAACAAAACTTGCGGAAATTTTTTTCTAGGGTTTTGCTTCCCTGAGAGTGATGGGATGACACTTTTAAGAGCTCTCTGTCTGCTACTGTAACATACAGATAAAGCAGCTTTCAAGAAAAGAGGAAAGAGAAAAATAAAATTCAAAATATGCTGCTGGTTCTTTAAATGTTATGTTGGATGGCAGAGCATTAAAAAGCTTTTTCTGCTTGATATCAATCAAAGGGTTGTGTTACTTGTTTGTTGTGGGGGTTTTACTTGTTGCTTTTTTGTGTCTTTTTTTTTTCCTTTTATATTTTTTTAAATTTCATCTTTCTGAAACGTACTGTGTTCTTTTGCATTTCTTGAAAAATCAGAGTTATAAGCTGACCTCTGAGAGAAGCTAGAGTTTGATGTTTTCTAATTCAAAGCCCAGACGGTGCAAATTGACTTGAATCCAAGTTTTTGTATTTGGAACATCACAGGGGCTTTAAAAAGTAAGCCGAGCAATGGGGTGATTAGCTTTCTGAACTCAAGGTACTTTGCATAAGACAATGATTGCAGCGTTGCCTCATGATCTATAAAAACACTTTCTTAGGCAAACATTCCTCAGGGGAAGGATCAACCTATGTTTTCATAAATCTGTGCTCAAAACTGGTATTAGTCACACCTTTGAAAAAGGAATGATTATTGTGGAGGCCTCTTAGGCACTGATTCCAAAAGGACTGGGGTGCACAGCTCCTGTCTTTGTAAATCTTATCCACCCCATTTCCAGCTGCTCCAGGGTGGACTTCATCAGAAGGCTTGGAAGTATATTCCAAGGTATTTTTGTACCTCATATCTAATTTCTTCTTAAAGTACGGACATTTTATTGCATCTGCTTTTCAGGGTCACAGCTTCCTTCTGAAGACAGTGGGATGTTGAAAGTGCCCCTACAAATCCAGCCAGCGCTGCACTCTGGCATTATCCTGCAACCCACTAATCTCCAGAGCCAGCAGGTCAGGCTGGGATCTGAGCTTTGGATTCAGCACCGTGGAGAAATGATGGGCTGGGGCAAATCTCTGCAGCTCTGTCCTCTCCTAAGTGTGTTTGGGGGAAAAACAGGTCTCTTGGCATGTCAGAGCCAGGGAAAATCGCCAGCTTGACCTGCAGCTGGTGCAGGGCCAGCCTTTGGAACCCTCCTTCATTCTCTGTGCCAGAGAGGAGCTGTGAATGGAAGATGTGGATCCCCCCTCACCTTGGGAGTGCTGGAGCTGATGTGGGGCTTGGAAGCTGAGCCAAGGCAGGGGAATTGGGTGATTCTGTCTCTCTTTGTGCTGCACAAGGCTCAGCTGCATAACAATTAATGTCAATATTATTTACACTATATAATTACCTAAGGTATATTATTTATATCAGATAATTACATTATTTATTTATTTATTTATTTTGTTATCTCCTATGAATTGCATATTCATTGAAATGCTCCCAAAACTTCAGTGCAGTGGTGCACTGAACTTGGTGACTCTCCTGAGCAGACTGGTAGTGCACCAAGTTAATAAAGCATTCAGCAGTCAGCGTTGTTTGGCTGGAATTGTTCCTCCCTGGTCAGATTCTAAACATAAAAAAAAAAATAAATAGATAATCCAGCATGAGATTCCCTTTATAACTGCAAGTGCCATTGTTGCACAAGGAATTGCATGTATTGATCAAAATCTCTTAAAGGAAGAGAAGGGAAACGAGCTGATGACAGCTCAAAATTATTTTTTCAATAGAGCATGGCTTAAGGCCATCAAAGGAAGAGAAGGAAAAACTAAATTGATGTGCAGGAGAAAAGGGAATATGTTGTCATCTATTTACTTAGACAAATAAAGGAAAAACAAAAAAAATCTTACTAATAGACTTTAAATATGGCAAGTAAAATTTCTGAAAATAGGTGCAGTGGAATTGCAAAACTTAGAGATCAATTTCTTAATCATAAACTTTTATTTTTCAAGAATGACATCTTTTCATTTCTTTTAATCACTCATCTTTTACAGAAATTGAAAAAAATGTAAAATAGACAAAATAGGTATAATGTTGCATATTAATATACATACATAATACACATGATTACATTATTTTACATAACATACAAAATATGCAAAATACAGAATTATGAAGGCAAAAGTTATTTATTTTGAAATAATTACTTGAAATTTGATGATGTATTTCCCTAAACAACATGGGTTTGCTTTCTCTTTGCTGTGTGTATGATATTACTCTTTTTTCCACTGGATGAAAAATAAAGAATATGCCATAACAGTTATAGTGGCTTGATAAATTACAACAGTAATACCATAAAAAAATAGACTTTTCCTAATTCAGAGCAGGCAAACAGAACAGTAGAAAATACACCTCAATGCAGGCTGCAATATAAGTCACTACAGTCATGCTAACAGGAAGTGTTTTAAGTCAAATTATGTCTTTGGTAGAGTTGTAAGTATTTTACTGTGATGAATATGTACTCCACACATAGAAATAAATCAGCACAATCAATATCTCATTGTTAGCATGTAAATGGCATCTTGGGAACATCTATAAATGTATTAGCCTCTATTAACATTCCTTAAGTTTTATTAAGATGAATGCAGAAAGTATTCTGCAATGGAGAAAACACAAGTTTAAGCACATTGTCACAATGGAGCTTCATAAATAAACAAAAATCCCAAAATAATTATGCAAAGCAAACAGCAACCAGCCCCGTAAAATCTTGTCAATAATAATTTTCTTTGAATATTACTGTACCTTAGAGCATGGAAGCTGATCCTTAACCTCAGAACCCTCCAATGCAGATGGACAACAGTCAACCATGACTAAAATTGCCAGAGTCACTTAGAATTGCCAGAGTTCCCTCAGCACAGGGTGGCCATGGATGTCACATCTGGCTTTCACTTCTTTATTTCCCTTGCTTTCGTTACAGTTTCTTCCATGTGATGAAATCAGGCTCCCTGGCCATAAAAACAGGATGCCTTTACCACTATGAAGGTAATTTTTGTGTGTATGGTACACCAGGATTATAGACACTTTTTTAATGAGATTTACTTTTCTTCCTCCTTCCTCAGCATTAACCTTGATGGCAAAATTTTAGTTTTATTAATTTAATTTTAATTTGTTAAAATGTATGAGAATTTTTATTTTATTACTTTTTCATTATTATTTTTTCTTTAGATTTATAAGAAAAATTGATCATTCCAACTTAACTAAATTATGAGAATGCTGTGAGGAGCGAGCACAACGAAGCAACAGGAAAAGCAGAACAAAAAACATCTGTAAAGTGTTTTGACATAAGACTTTATTTTAAAAGGAACTCTTGGCAAAAATACCTTTAAAAGGTATTTAAAAGGTTAAATACCTTTTACCTATTGTTAAAAGGTATTTAACAATACCTTAAAATTTCACATGAAGAAAGTTAGATGTAGACATTAAACAGAGCTGGAAAAATATCAATCCTCACAAATATTCTGGATGGTAACCTTACAAACATAAATTTACTTTTTGATTTTGTTGTCCCCATTTAATGTTCATTGCCCAAAGATCCATAAACAAATCAGATTTAATTGTATGTTTCCTGCATCTGTAGAGATTAAATTCTCAGTGATGTTTCTGATGGAAATGTCTTTTATATAGAAAAAAGATCATGTTCCAGGAAAAAGGGATGTAGGAGAGAGAGGATAAGAATTGAGCTATTTTTAGTGTTACAATATAATGCAACATCATTGTGCAAAGTTTGATTCAGAATGAGCAATGATAAATACATAATATGTCACCTATGTGACACAGGAGGTCACAGATCATTTTCAAAAGACTCTTGAGCACTTGAACCCTCTTTCTAAAAGTCAATGACATTTAAACTTCTAAGCTAGAGAGACTGAAATTCAGACATTATATTGGTTTCTTATAAGTGTGGCTTTTTTAGTTTCTCTTTTATAGTTCATAATTTTAAAACTAGATTGTGTTTTGTTGCTGTTTTGTTTTTTGGGTTTTTTTTTTTTTAATCCATGCTAGGAAAGGAGTTTAACAGCCACTACAGGGCAGAGCTTGTCTTTATGAAGAAAGAACAAGTCTCTGGGATGAAAAATTGGTCCATATACAGGTGACCTATCTGCCATGCCCTCAGCAAGATCATTACAGCCTATCTGCCATGGCCATGCCACTGAGCAAATATTGGATTACATTATGTCTATAATCGTCAGGCATTGTGCACTTTTCTAAATTATTCACATGTAATCACTCCAGGGGATTACACTTTGGGATGATGGGAGAGATGCCTAAAATCAGACAGCCACAAAGCACCTTTATTCTTCAGTGCATTCTTGGAATACATTAATCTTGAAGCTTAAAATGCACGGTGGTGAGTTTACCTATTTGGAAAAGATGATGATGATTGCAGATCTGCCAGACAGCAAGTTAATTGCTATATTTAACTTGGTTATTGAGAATGAAAGGCAGGCCTGCTTGATTTTTTTTTTTTTTAATTTTTCCAAAGGACATTTCTAATGACAATTCTTTCTTATATGTGGCATGGCCAGTCATTTTCAGCAGGTAGAGCTGCTGCTGGAAAAGTCTTGCTGTCAGAAATAACAAGTGCTTTAAATTGGGTCTCTTCACACAGTAATAGAAGATTACTGTTATTAATGAAAGTATTTGCTTCATGGAAAATGCAGCATGCCTAAGGAATTTTTAAAGTGTGAAACTACTAAAGGTGATGCTGCATCTGCTTCTCCCTACTCAGCTTGAATTTTTTCCTATTGTGATTAGAATACAGAATAATGCTGGACACAGAGAGGAATTTTGGAAATTTGTAGCTTCTAATAAAACCTCCTCACATAGCTGCTCATGTTTTACAGGGACATTTTAATAAATCAACATCTGTAAATGATGCACAGAACAGAACTGGAATATGCTGCTGTTCCTTCCTTATCTCTCAGCCTGACCAGGTCATCTCAGTAGAAAGGATTCAGTGTGGTGAATGCTGAAAAACAGCAACAGAGAATATTCCTTTTTTTCTTTAGATTAAGTGGAATATACTTTTTGATATCTAAATTGAATACATACACCTGCTGCAGAACCTCAGTTTGAAAATAAATTAAAATATCTGGTGGAAATTATTGCAGGGTGAACAATTTTGAGACCAAAATGCAGTGTCTTCAAATACATATATTAGTTCATGAGAGGCTTAGTTGTCACCCACCTAGCTCTGACTCATCCTGTTTTCTTTGGTAAAATTAAAGAGACAAAATCTTTTTTTCACCCTCCCTCCCTTATTTTGCAATAATTACAAAACCACAGAATAAATTAGTTTAGAAGGTGCCTCTGGAGATGTTCTGGTCCAAGCCTCTGCTCAGGGGTCAGCCAGAGCAGATTTTTCAGGGTTGTGTCCACTTGGGTTTTGAATATCTCTAGAGATGGACACCCAAAAACCTCTCTGTTCCAGTGCTCATTCACCCTCAGAGCAGAAAATTATTTTCAAATGTTTAAGTCACATTCCTCAGGTTCTAAATCATGCCCATTGCCAGTTTTCC
>JAHXMQ010012338.1:2198916-2213145 GCA_020466415.1 Ammodramus savannarum pratensis | reverse complement strand
AGGAAAGGATTTTTCAGAAAATATCGTGGCTACAAATGGGCACCACTGGCAAGACCATGATTGCCTCTTCTTTCCTTCTCCCATCAGATATTTATACACATGCATCACATTGTGAGCCTTCTTTGCTCAAAGTAAGAGCCCTCAGCATTTAAATCCAAATTTTAAATTAATTATGATGCTTTCACATTTAAATATAGGGGATTTGTTTATATATTTGGTGTAAAATATTGGTTTTCCTACAGGAAATATATTTTTCTTAAGAAAGAAATATAAGAATGAAAACTCCCAGTAATTCCCACATAGAATTTTAAATGTAGTTAGAAAGGTCCCCAGGCTGAGAAACCTGAGTTTTATGGATTCTATTTATATACAGATAATCTAATAGAGTTATTGGGAGTGTTTCAAAACTTTAAAAAGATTGGTCAATAATAAAATTGAGACTAGAGAACCAATTCAGACTAGAGGGAGATCTGGACACTGGGGAACAGACCCTCTGATGGAACCCCATTAACTATGCAAATATATAAAATATTTGCTGTTTTATAAGAGAACATGCTACAAAAGTATGAAGAACTATCCACTCTCAGAACTTTTGGAAAGGATTCATTCACGGTGTTAATGGTACATAAAGATGTGCTTATGACTTTTTGGGGTTTTGGTTTGGTTTGCTTTGTTTTGTAAATGAAGGAATCAGAAATTAATGTAATTTGAGCTTGGGACACTTATAGCAAATGCTAGTTTTGCATCTTTTGCAGTAAAACCTGGAGTAAGAAAATAGAAATCTATAGGTATATTGAGACCTCTCAAATGACATCCCGGTGCTTGAGACAGGGAAAGACTTCCTCTGTGGTTTTGTTTATGATTCAAACATATAAACTTGAAAAGAAAATATTACTAGAGTACAACAATGAATCTGTTCTCAGTAAAAATATCTCTTGATGAAATCTCCATGAGAAAGGAAATTTAGGATTAAAAGAAAATGTTAATTAGATTAAATCTTTATATCCTGATGTGGTTCAAAAGTGCAATCATTCTTCCTCTGAGAATGATGCAGGAAAACATTTGTTTTTATTTTCTGGGTGAACTGTGAGCGAGGTTATATACATATCTTTATTGCTAAATTTCTTCATGACTGATGAGCAAGATTGTGGAGTCTTGACTCCTACAAAAAGGAGTCTTGACTCCTACAAAAATAGATCCTTGAGCTCTTCAGCTTCAGATGCTGCACCCTGCAGATGCTTTGTTAGCATTAGCTGCCTTGTGTAATCAAGTTTCATCATTTCCCTACGAAGTTTTGTATATGCAAGAGAAGTAAACCTGGTTCATGCTTTTTGAAGTAATGATCCAAGGGGAAAGGAAGCAAGGTGGAGCAGTTTTTTGTGGAACAGGATTCAAGAAGCAGTACAACTCACAACTTGCAGGACATTCCAAACACCCCACTTCAAACCCTTAAAGGGGAATTTCACCACTCACTCTTCAGGAGAGACTCACAGGGCAGCATGAAATGCCCTCGGTGTGTAGATAAGGATTGCATTACACAGAAAATGGCTAATATGTCTTCTCATGGTACTTGCTAATAATTTATAATATTCACAAATGAGCTTTTCCTTCTTTGATTATTTTCTGTGTCACTAATTTTCTCTTTCCACCACTGGAGTCTAGTTCTGGATTTACTTTTTTTCCTCACTGCGGATACCATCACATCTACCAGGCTGAATATATTCATTAGTCTTTTTTTATTAGATGTCACAATGGATTAGAGGTGATCAATTGCCTGAAAAAGCAGCAGAGTTTACTGTAGATGTGGGATTAGAAAAAGCTACAAAACAAAAATTGTGTGTCAGTGCACCCAATAATTTCATATGGAGATTCTCATAACCTCTGGGTTGAGTTTTAGGAGTACTTCAATGAAGTGCAATTCATAGAAAACAACAATATAAATAAATAATGTAATTATATAATATAAATATATACCTTAGATAATTATGTAAATAAAATTGACATTAATTATTATAAGCAGCACAACTTTCTGTTCATAATCTTATAATTCTTTTGCAAACCTGTTAAATAGCATTAATTATTCCCGGTTTCTGTTTTTATTTAGTATTTATGAGTATCAACAAAATGTGTCATCATGACAACAATAGAAAGACAAGAAAGTTAAAAATATATTTTCAGAGTAATAAATATTTTCACTGGAGTTCTTAGTCTTTATATTTGTTTTGTTTTGGTTTTGTCATCTACAGGATGGAACTTGTGTTCCAAAAATTACCACTCAGTTCTCCTGGTGATAACTTTTGGTGCAGCACAGAGAAAATAGCTTAGTCTTATGAAAAACCATAATTTTTCAAGAATTTCAGAGAAAAATTTAAACTTGAAAGTTATTTCATATGAAAGGTCCTTAAATCATCATGTTTATCAACAGTTTATTTCAAACACTACCATAAAAACATTACCATAAATTTAAATTATACGTCAGATTTAATGGAGTCCACTTAGATTATGCAAAAAGGTTTTTTTCTGATTCAGCTGACAGAGTATATGGAAATTATATTAAAATAAATCCCTCAATGAACTTGAAAGAGCACCAGTTGCTGCCTATCAGCACATGTTACAAGGTGCTACAATATGTTTGAATTTGGCACATTCCATGAGTGACTGTCATATACCAGCTCACAATGAAACCTGCTGGTAGACTGCAGGAGACATCTCCTCCTTTGTGTGTTAGCAATTGGTATAAATGTCCTGCTCAAGTGATTTCCCAATCTGTCCAGTGTGGGATTGCCTCTGACTGCAGGCAGAAATCTCACTTCAGTGCTCATGGGTGTATTTTATCTATCTGCTGCATCCATTTCCAGGTGGCAGGACACCCCATAACTGTGAGGTATCCACAGCCCCATTTAATGGTTCTAAGATAAGATCCCATTTCTGTCTAGATGGTGTGAAGCAATCCCTCACTCAGGAAATGCTCCACCAATGTGCCATTCTGTCTAATTTTATGAAGGAAAAAGGGAAAGCATTTTGCTTTCCTGTGCACTGATCACACTTATATTATCTATGCTCTCTGTAAGACCTCTCCTATTTCTGTCTCTGCTCTTTGCTATGAACAAGAGAATGGTTTTTTCCATAAAACTGACAGTTTTATGTGAGCTGAAGATCAGTATATGTTATGGTCAAGTCTATCCAGATATTTACAGCTTAAGTCTAGACACATTTAGATGCCAGAATCAGTCAAATGTTTTGCCATGGTGTAAGACTCTGGAAATGCTGCAAAATGCATTTTAAAGGATTGAGAAACTATCAAACCTCCAGCAAGCACAGTTCTTTGATCACCTGAGCAATACCCACAGAGAGTTGCAAGCACACCTTCTTCTCTTCTGAAATTTCTTTTTGTGTGAAATTATGCATTATGTGTGCCATAAATCAGCTTTGAGGACATTCTGAAGCAAATATTTTGGGATTTGAAACTGCTAAGAAAATAAGAAATAGCTTGGCAACACTTGCTGCAGCAGGCACATTCTGAATGCTGCCAAGCAGCAGCCATTTGTCACTTACTCATATTAAAGAGGCAAAGTCAAAGCAAACTTCATCTACACTGCTTCTATATCAGTGGAATGACCACTCAATAAAAGTGTTGCCCCAACAAGGGAAAGCTTTTTAGTGTAAATAAAAAAAAGTAGAATATTTGGGTCTGATGAGAATTTCTGTTATCCCAGTTAGCCAACTCCTTTGAAATTTAGCACGTATCATATACCTATGGATATGTACTGATTTTCTCACTTCTAAAATTAGTGAGTCAAATATCTGACACTCAACCTAAATGAATTTGTAAAATCATCAGGTTTGGGTTTTTTTTTTTTTTTAAACAAGTTCAAATGAGATTTGTTTTGATTTGTAATTGGAAAATGGGTGTATTGGTATATCAGATTTGAAGTTCTAAGGATCTCAGCTGGGGTCATGAAACAAAGAATGAAATGCAATTTTGGTAAGTAGAATTATCATTATAATTATTATTGTTATTATATGCAAATAAAGCTTCCTTGCACTGTGTGATTCCCCCTCTCTGTGCATTAGCTGCTTTTCTGTGAGCCTTGTTCTACTTGTGCCAAAGTGACAGCTACTCTGTTACCTGTCAGGAAGGAAAGGATTTCCTTTACTCTCTCTTTCATTTACATTCTCAAACTATCCTTTAAAAAGTGAAGATGTAAATGTGATTATACAAAATGTATTTCTCATTTGTCTATTAGCAAATAGATATTTGATAGGTGAAATAAAGCAACTTTATACTATCAGCCAATTATTGCCTGTGAGCTCATCAAACCTCAGCTTGGCACGGGAGATTCTGAGGTTTGGAATGCAATGATTCAGCCTTGGGTGATCCAAGGAGACACCAAGAAGTGTTTGTGCAGTACAGATGTATTTGTACAGTAAATTTGTGCAGTAAAGTGCCTCAGAAGCACAGAATGGGTCAGGTTGGAAGGCACCACTATGGGTCAGCTGGTCCAGCCCTCCCTGCTCAAGCAGGACCATCCCAGAGCATATTATTCAGGATAATCCAGATAGATTTTGAGTATCTCCAAAGAAGGAGGCCCCACATCCTCTCTGGGAAATCTGTTCCAGTGCAGTGTGACCTCTAGAGTAAAGAATTTCTTCCTCATGTTCAGGTGGAGCTTCCTGTGCATCAGTTCCTGCCCTTTGTGTCTTGTCCCATTGCTTGGCACCCTGAGGTCATTCTATTTTACTCAAGTCTTGTGGTTCTCAATGCCATTATTGATCTGTGGTGACGTGTGATAATTTATATTGAGAAGGCAAAATGGGGCTGGACCTTTGTTTTACTCCACCAGCATTATCTGATTTAATCAGAACAGCACAAGAGGAAAGAGAAATGCTAAGTGTGACTGAAAGATCCTTCAGTGCTGGCGTTTTATAGATACACTAATGCAGCTGAACTAATTTAAGCCTGTGTTAACATTGCTCACAAAGCATATCGAGTGTTTAATTGTAATGCAAAAGGAACAAATAATGAGAATAAGTTACCCAAATTATTTCATTAGAAAATAATTAATGTGATGGGCAATTAAAATGTGCAATAAAGTGTACTCCTTACATTGTCATTCAAAATTACCTAAGCTAAGGTTAAAGGTGTTATTAAAAACATTAATTTAATTTGTTATATAAAAGGCAGATAATTATCATAAAATATTGCAAATGATAATGAGAAACACTTTAATGAAGTCTTGGTTTAATTAGCGGGGGTATCATTATGATTTGCCTGTGGGTAAAATGGCAGACTGTTAATATATTTTCTTTTCATTATGATTAGAGTCTTGGAGATTTATTTAACAACTTATATGAAGAAATATAGGCTTACATTTATATCTTTGGAATGGTATCTCATTTTGTTTGGCACAGATTTACGATATTATAAAGACTTGATAAATCCAGTTTCTAATGATAATGTTCCAAGTGTTGTTTATTCTGCTTAACATCCCAATCACATGTCATATCCATGTTGAGAGACTTCTATTGCAAAAAAACCCCAACAAAATCTCTTATAATATTAAGAAGAATCTCAAAACCTTTTCTTGGTGGTTTTTGACCTCTTCAGATCACCATGAAAAATTATTTGAAAATATTTTAAAATTGTATCTATGTTATACTAAATTGAATTTCCAAAACAAGACAAGCATTGCTCTACAACACAAGCTAACTTAAGATACCTTTCTTGATATAAAATTCTGAGAGAAAAGCCCCTTTTTTTAATTATAAGAAGTCTGCAAGTGAACCAAAACATTGATGAAAAAGCTATTTTTGAGTCACTGAGTTTTCATTTTCACTGAGTTTTAGAAATTATTTTAAATTAAATTCTTTTCTATTTTTTGTAGAAGAGAAATACTATAAGTAGACATTCAACCAGAGATTGTGCTGGCAGGGAGAAGTGGTTGTGCTTGAGAACTCGTATCCTTGTGATTATGGTTTTTGAATTGTCTTTCTGATTTCCCTTCATCCATGCTTCTTCAGAGCTGGTAAATGCCATCAGAAGCTACCAGGTTGTTATTTATAACAATCAGAATAATTTGGAAAAACCCCTGTTGGCTGAGGCATTTCCAGCTCCCTCATCTTTCCTAATTACAGCAACAGCAGCCAGGTTTTTTCTTTAATAGCAAAAGGGCTGAATTTCAGGGACAGCATCTCACTGTGATGAACTTGGCTTATCTTCCTGTTTTATTCAGTGATATACAGAGACTGGGGGAGATTAAAGCAGCTGCTCTCATTCACCATTTTCTATTTCCCATCTCTTTTTTTTCCTCGTTCTGTTTCTCTTTATTTCTAAATTTCACATTTAATTCATGGCTAACACAGTGGCAACATAATGAATTCAATCCTCACTCTTTTCTCACAAATGCTTTCAGTCCAGGAGGCACATTTCACTTGGTATAATCTTTTTTGTGCTTTATTACACACATGAATTTGGGGTTGGATAGATACTGATTTTATCAAAACTATGTGACTTGTGACATGCGTGCTGTTACATGTACCCCTACAAGATGTATTAAAGTATTTTTAGTTGAAGAAAAATATCCTAAATTTTTTCCATGAATTGAGTTTATTTGCCTAGAGAAATGAAAATAACATGGGTGTCTTTTCTGATTATCAGTAACAGCTACTCTTTTCCACCAAGAACTGCCCAAAAGTCAATTTTAATTTCAATCTCATTTACCACTGAAATGAAACTTCTTTTAAGAATTCAATTATTTGACTTCCATAGCTCTGAAATAGAGCTATAATAGAGTGCATGTACAAACTATATCTCAAGAACTAATTTTTATTTGATTTCTCAAATCAGTTTCATAGATTTTACTAAGTTAACAAGAGCTCCTCATGACAGGTAATTCTGCCATGCTCAACTCCTCAGGTGACAGACACTTTATAAGTTACTGAGTTGTAGCTGGAGTTACATTTGCTCCAAGTGCCACTGTGATTATTTAAACCTAACAAAAGTAATATAAATAACACATTCATTTCACAAGTGGATAGGTTACATTCATGCCAAAGCAAACATCCACATCTGTCTGATGAGAAATTAGGTCTGGAGGGTACAATCTGAATCTGAGTTAAAATTATTAGTTAAAATATATGCAACTGGATATTTCAGAAAACATTAGGATAAAAACCCGGTTACACAACCACAGTCATTGTTATTTTAATAATTAGAATTTTACGTTTGACAGTTATTTCCCATGCAAGGGAAATATTTCTTAAGAATGTGTTCAAGCAAAATACTGTTTTCTAAAGGAGTAATACTCATTGGAAATTGGAACTGATAAATATATGTCTATAAACCGCAAGGCATACTAAATAGTGCTTGCTGCATGTTTTTATTAACTCAAATATTGAAGGAGTTCTCTGATCAGATATTCTCTGATGCTGAGACAAGGCAAGAAGCTCAATTTACTGTCCAAAATCAGTCTAGTCAGACATAAGAACAGGTGACTGAAGAAGGACAAATAAAAACGCACTTTTCCATTATCAACAAATATAAGTTTTGCTGAAATGCTGAATGTGAATGGGCTTTCCTATGCTTTCCTGCAAATATTCCTCTGCCTAACCCTCCCTCATGAGTCAATGTTGGCAATTCCTGCATAACTCAGTTAGTTTATAATTTTCTTTTTCCTGTTTTCTTCACATATGAGGAGAAGAAGTTATATTTATTTTGCTGTGCTGGATGAACTTCTCACTAAAGCTTCTGCATATTTTGGTTGCATATTTTTTTAAACTTCCTTTTTTATCCAAAGAACGTAATTGTATTTAAAGTAGAATTCATGAAGAAAAAAATATCCGTTTAGATAATTTGCACAATGGATGGCTTAAATTTGAGAGTTGTGTGAGGCATCTGGAAATGGGCAGGTGAGGTCACCTACTATCCAGACCGAAATGTCTTCAGTTTGTTCTGAAAATCTTGGAATTTTAAGTTGTAGTGTAGAGGTGTTCCTTTTTTGATACAGCAAAGGCAATTTCCTTTAGTTACCTTTGTTATTGAGATGCTGCTACTCCTGTTAGGGCAGCAGGCTTTCAGGTTTTTTAGTAGTAGAAACAAAAATGCTGCTGGACTGTTAAAAATTGTTTTGTGTCAGAAAACAGAAGTAGAAAAAGTGCATGACCTGTTGCATGAGATACAATTAAGTTAGGAGCAGCCTGGCCATATCTGAAGCAATAGAAAGCAATTTTCTTGAGAAAGGTTGAAAAAATCCATATTGATCAGTACTAAGTAGTAAAAATTTATTGCAATGTTGTCAGTTGCCTTATTCCAAATCAATACAAATCTTACCAAAAGCTCCTTAAATGCAATAAGAATCTGACAAGGCCTTTTTGTCACAGATTAGCGTTAAAGCAATGGAAAGGCCCCCAAGGAAAACAGTCTCTGAGCAGAATGGCAGCTGCATCCCATTTCAGCAGAACTCCTTCTGCTACAGGACATCTTTATTGGCATTTTGGAACCCTGAAGGAAAGCTCAATGTTTTGTCAGTTAACTAATGCAAATGGTCAGAAGTGCCTAAAGACCTTGCATTTCTGACTGTTTCTATCAGATGGTAAAAGTTGTTAGTTTTAAGGAGAAAAAGCCAATCAGCCACCTGAATAAAAATGAAAGGTTGGATAGACAAGGAATTTTCTTCCTGCTTACAATTTAAAGGAAAAGCTTTCATAAAAAGCTATTTTAGTCAGAGGGCTAAGATCCCATGATAGGATATTGGAACATGAAACTCACCCACACTGATCTGAGAGAAATACTTTCTTTATAAAAACACTCAGAATAAGTTCATCTCAACTATAACACAGATTTAGCTGTTGAAAAGCGGCCTTCCCAAGGCATAATAATCTAATTTCAGGTAGCAGGGACACATGACAGCATCCTCTGTACTTTTAGAACAAAGGTATTTCAGGAATTCTTATTGTACTAGTATTTGATTGATAATTGGCAATATTAATATTCATCCAATACCTTGGGTGAAAAGAGGTATTTTACTTGAAAAGTTATCATGTCCTTCTTTATTTGTGCAGAAAATGTACACATATTCATTAAAAATTAAACCATCTAAAATTAGTGATAAGTACTTACTTAACATTCTAAATCATGTCTTTTTCAAAGCTTGAAATGATCTGTTGATTTCATTTGGGATTGGGGACCTGAATGCCTGCAAAAGCGAAGCCACAAAGGAAGCAAATAGTATGAAAAAAACAATGGGTTTTTTATCCTAAATAATTTATAATCTGCTAAAAAACTGTAGTATTTTCATAATATAAGTAATTTTGTCCTTTTTGTAAGACAGTGTTTTGCAGTAATGTCATTTAACTCCATATCTCTTTCAAAATGCCCTTGCCAGGTGTGCCTTGTGAATACCATAGGTGTATTCACTTATGTTGTCAATCCACTCTTTTAGAAACAGACATTCATCTCACTTGAAAGACAGCAAATAACAGGGAGAAATTTCTTCCTAAACCATCTCTTGGGTGTTTGCAATCACACAAGAGCTGCTTGTGTGCAGCTGTGTCCCAACCAAAGCTGAAGAGTTTGCCCTGAATGCTTGCCCTCAACTGAGACAGAGAGGACGCTCCATTTCCTAGATGGAGTCAAAGAGAAAATACCCAGCCACCAATAAATGATAACTTGCTGTTTAGAGGAGCAGAGGGTTTATGAATTAAAATAGTGGAGATAGAGATAGAGAAAAAGTCTGCAGAGTAGAATATAAGGTCTCTGGAATGTACAGTACTTAGGAGGAGATGGGGTGAGGTGATGGAAGGATCCCTCCCAAAAGAAAACCCTCACAAAAACAAATGGAAATGGTATTAAGGTAGGATAGAAATTAGCTTTTCTTTACCCTGATGCTGATATTTTGAGCCATTTGTCTAAAAAGCTGCAGCTGAAGGACAGAAAAATTTTGGGAGGTTGATGCATACCTCTAAGGAATGCAAACAGTTTACACAACCCCCAAACCTCTGACTGCTGGCTATGAAATTTTTAGGTGACTTGCAACAAGTGTGGAATTCCAGAACATTTCTGAAAACTCCTCTGTGAGACTGCAGTCAGAAATGAACCACAGCTGAGGATCCTGCTTCCAATGTGAGCTTAGATGGAGAAAAAAAGAGAGTTTCTGCTTATAAGGTTGCAAAAAATTGACAACAGACCTTATATTTTCATTGGAAAGGTAGACCATGGTAGAGAGGATCAGTAATCCACAAGAAACACATGAACAGACCCAAACCTGAAAGTGACTGCAAAGAAAGAGTTAGCAAGATGAAAATGGAAGTGTATGGGGGATTTAGAAGCAAACCAGATTGATGCAGTGGCTGACATTTACAGGAGTAAAAGCAAAAGAACCAACCAAGAAACCAACAAACCAAAGTAAAAATGAGAAAAAAACAAAAAACCCAAAACCAAACCAGCCAACCAAATAAAAATAATTTTAAAAAGTTGTCCTTCTGACCTCTACTGTGCAAACTACCAGTTGTTTAAACTAGTCAGTCCAGCTTAGCATTAGAAAAAGTCAGCAGTTAATAGTCTTGCATCACAAACAGGAACACTTTCATATTGCCACTGCATTACAGCTTTTCAGTGCTTTTATCTTCTGCCTAAGTTGGCAGGATAAGCTATTTAGTTAATTTTATACTGGGACAGAATAGAAGAGGAAGAGTTGCCTGGTCAGACCCAGTTTAGATGGATGAAGGAACTACAGTGCCTTCAATTTCAAATTCTGGTGCTAAACCAACTTTCCTTAGCTTAGTGACAGACAGATATATTATCTTGGCCTGCTTCAGCTGAAAAGCACTGCAGAAATCTGTTAAGAAAATGACAACAAGCATTTAAAGTCTGAAATTCTGAGAATTCATCAGGCTTATAGGCCTTTGAATGTCTACATATTCACATTAAAAGAGTCAGAACTAATTTTCGTTCTAAATTATATGAACAATTTCCAAAGAGAAAAGCAGTTGAAAGCAATTTCTAGCATTCAGGCTGATTGTCAGTCTTTTTTATTCATCTTTTGTCATCTTTTCTTTCATAAGTGGGGAATACATATATTTTACTAACCCTTCCATACTCAATCCTTAAGTCAAATGCTTAGAGGGAAGTGTAATGCAAATGAAGCACAAGAATTGTAGCTCTGTTTCATGTATTATTTTCCTTTAGCCTTCTGGAATAGAATTCCTGAAGTCAATGGCAGAACCCTCTGCAGAGCTCCTTAGCTTGATTTAAAATTTCTGCTCTCCAGTCATGATGAAGTCAATGGAGAGAGTGAGACCTTGGTGTGACTTTGGGGCAAGGCTGAGACACTGGTGGGGCTTGGAGGGACTTCTCAGAGAACACTGGTGAGAAAAAACCCTTCCCTGCATGACTTGGGACCTGGTTTCCAGCACTTTTTTCAATGTTTCCAGTACATTTATGGGATATTGCAGTTGTTTTATAATGTTCTCAACTGTTTTCTGTGTCACATAAAAAAATCCCAAATTTCATGTTGTAGGTATTGTAGGTAGATACAGATTAGAAATGAAAACCAGTAATTTTAACATAAATTGGACATAAAACATGGGAAGAAACAGCTGAGATGTGGTTTAGGATGCTGCTTCCTCTTACCTCTCAGCAAGTGGTTGTCAGTACTTTGAAATCCCAGAAAGTGCCTGTAGGAATGCTTATTTACCCTTTCTGGACCAGTGCAAGACTTCAGGTATTTTTCTTGATTTCCTAATGAGACACAGGGATTTCAATACCTGAATATAAAGTGTTGGTTTCCTTTGCAAAATCAGCATATGGAGGCAGAATTTTATTAATTTTATTAATGATAATGGCAGCTTCTCATTCTACTTGGTACTGAGAACACACATTACAGCAAACCATAGCAAAACACAGTTCTTTCAAAGGTGATGAAGACAAAAATGCATTCAAAATGTTAATCCAGCCAATTTCATTACAGTCAATAGTGGATATGCAGAAACGGGCTTGGGAGAGTTATGTGGTGGGAGGATTGCAGAGACAGCTCTTTTATTGACTGTTGCTCTCATGGAACAAAACACAGAAAAGAGGATTTCTGTAAGTCATTTGTAAGGCATGACTGTCTCATCAGAAGGTTTAGTTGTGCTAAAGGCTGGATTATGGAAGCAACCTTATGTTCTGTGATGAATTTAAATAAAAAGATTTGCTGTCTTGGACAATGGGAAGTCATGTAATGCAATACTAAGTAGCATCTGCTATGTATTTTTTAAGTTACTTGCAGACTGTAAAACACGTAATGGGAATCTGTTGGAAAAGAGGCAGATTTCAAGGTCCAAAATATAACAGGTAACAGCTGTTTTGGTCAGATGTTTAAACTAAAATACACATTTTGTTCTGGTGTTTGAGACAGCAAACAAACGAGAATTCATGACTTAATGAACTTCATATACAGTAATTTTCTTAGAAAAACTCAGCATGCAAAGCAACATTGCAAATAAACCTTGCATTCCTAATATCAAGTAATTCCATTTCAGGTATCTGTGAGAGAAATCTTGACTTTTAACTCAAGTGACCCAAGCCCTTCTGTCAGATTTCCAGATTCTCCATCTACCCAGGAAATTAATTAAAACCACTTAAAGATGGTTTTTCTGGTTTTAATATGCATATTGTATTTTTATAAGCATCTTCTGCTATGTCTAGTACTTCAGTGGGGAAACTGGAACACTGCCCATAGGAATGCTTTTCACATTGCTCAGATATTTTTGATTCTTCTCATCAAGCTACTGTGCTGCTTTTAGCAGTCTGGTAAGGCTTCATTCTGACCATTCTAATTTAGGCTGCTTGTCTTTAATTGACAAAGCTGTGAATGTGTTTCCCAGGGCTCTCTGTGATTCCAGAGCAACAGGAACGTGAGCATTTCACAGCAGGGCTGCTGGAGAGGGATGGTGACTCCTCTCCCTTGTGTTTAGGGTGCTGCCACTGCTTCTGAAGCCTTTGGATTTCCTCAGCACTTCTGGGGTTGCAGAAGTCTGCTGAGCACTCCATCAAGTGTCTGCTGGGTTGTACTGGGGCTTTCAGAACACCCTGGGTTTATGGAAAATTTCAGGAATGACTGCTTACCACCATGCAGTTTACCAAGCCCTCGTGACTTCTAAGATCCCAGAACTGAAAGAAAATGTGGATATTTACACAGTACCACTTCTAGTTTATCCCCTTATGATTCATGAAACATCATTCAGTTGCTAAAGTATTCCTGTACCCTTAAAAAAGGATTTCTCTGCCATATCTCATGGTTTTGCCTATCATTGACACTTTATTTCAATTGTGTTCTCAAGATGCCCGCCCTTGGCAGTGAGGAATCTGGTATCTTTCCAACTTGCCTAAAACATGTCCCAAAATTCCTCAAATTAGGCTATCTTTGTCATATATTCATTCTAGACTTGCCAACAGACAGGTATGGTTTTTTTATCACTACTATTATTTATTTCAAGATCCTCTGTTTATTAATCTGAACAGGGTGAGACAAATATTGCTACCCTTTTTCTATTCTTAAATTCCAATTGTTTTGATTTATGTATTTTCACATTTTAGATCCCTAAACTGACAGAGTATATAGGATTTTCAAAAATAAACAGAAAGGAGTGCTTATCAGAGCCCTGCAGGCTGATCTCTACCCTTTCCCATGGTAACACTTTTCCAGCACAGTAGCAGCCAGCAGAGTAGATAATGGGGCACTTCTGAACCTGAAAATTAGATGCTCTCTGCCATGACTAAAAAAGAAAAATCCCTGAGTGGAAGAATATGAAGGAAGGTGAATGAAGTTAATTTTTATATTATTTTTTTTTAAATGGCAGAATGGAAGATAAAGGAATTCAGAACTTATTTGAGAGGTATCTGCATGAACTTAGGGGACATCACCAACAGACTTACCTATTCAACTGCCTGAAAAGAGCAACACAGGCCTTTACATTTATATAATAGTAGAAAGTTTGGTTGGATTTTCTTATTGGAAATTATATAGTGATTGACTAAGAGGCAGAGTCTCTTTCTTCCCTTTCATACAATTCCAGAACCAGGTTGTCTGAGCAGGCAAGAAATTATTTTGTATATCCATTGGTGAAGGTATTGCAGTGCCTGTGTTGCCATTTCCTTGTTGCAGTGAAAACACTTGCAAATACAAATAACAATGTGTATTGAATGTGTGAATTTTTCAAAGGAGACAGCACAAAAAAAAAAAAAAAAAA
>JAHXMQ010012338.1:2177836-2197244 GCA_020466415.1 Ammodramus savannarum pratensis | reverse complement strand
TAAAAAAGGCGGGAGTTACCATAACAACATAATGAAGGACAGAGCTAAAGGCGGGAAAACTGGGGAGGGCAGAACCATTTGCATTACACAGGGGGAAACAATACATAAAATGGGGGAGTAATACAATAAACTTAACGAACACACACTACAGTTCCTTGCAGCTCTGTTTTGGTTTGGTGTGGGGTTTTTTAACATCTCTTTCCTGAGAGCTCTATAATAACAGTCCAGATTGCTGCTGTCCTCCTCTGACCGGCTAGGGGAGAAGTATTGATCTATCTTGGGATGAAGTGACAGCAGAAGTGGCTTCTGTTTGCTCATCTCAGAAAGAATGTACCAGAAGGCAATGTTAGCTAATCTCCATGTTTAAATAGGAAGAAGATGCTTGAAGAACAAAAAATGTATTTGATTATTCCTCCATTACAACTTGGGCAAGGGTGTGTTGGCATTGAAGTCACCTTGCTGAGAATAAAAACATTCTAATTTATTACAGCTTTATATGCACCAGGACTGAGGGAAGGATGAGGGCCTGCTGCACAACCAAACCCAACAGTGACACAGATGTTTTATTCACCTTTCCCATCACCTGACAGAGGTCACAAAATATTGCAAATTGTTAGTAATAACACACATAGTAAAGGAAAAAAAAATTATAACCTTAGCTATAAAGAGTAAGGTGCTGCTTTTTTGCCATAGGGAAAGGCAGAGATTTAAATAAAAAGGAAGAAGGAGGTGTGTTCAGGGGCATCAGCAGAAATCAGCATTGAATAAAAACACTTCTCTCTATAAATCTTTTGGCAGAACACAGAACTCATGCTGGGTTTTTTTTAGATAAAAAAAGCAAAATTAATTTTTAATTGGAATGTATATGATCACAAGTACAATCTGTATTTTTTGCTCAATAGTACATTGTGTGCTGCATATACTGCCAAGGAAATTAAACAAGTATAATGTCCCCAAAGAGCAAACTGTTATGTTTAGGAGAGCAGAGGTACATGAGGGGAAAAAAAAACCCAACAACCTGTTAGTATTCAGCAGGTATAGCTGAATTGTGGCCTTTACATGTGGAGAGCAATTCCTCTGATGCATAGAGACATGGACTTCCACATTTTATTTTACTCTGAGTTGTGCCAAGCCCTGTTTGGCTCCAGCTCTGCAGAGCTCTGCACATGTCTGGATTGCTGCATTCACACAGGCTGCAGTGGAGCCAGCCAGATCAGAACAAATTCTAAAACTGATGCAAAAGTGAAGAACATTAAATTGGAGAATAAGCATGATAAATTGGGTTTGTTTGTTTGGTTGGTTGTTTGTTTGTTTGGTTTTTATTAGTCAAAGGCAAATCCACAAAATGTTGCTGGCTGCAGCATCACAGGCTGGGAACAAGACACAAAAACACACTATGGCACCAGAGCAGTGCATGGACTGCATAGTTTTCTAGATTTTTGTCCTGCTTTCTTTGCAAAAATATTGTTGGCTGTAGAATATGTTGCTTGCTCTTTCCTGGGGAACACTTCTGAAAGGCAAGGAGAGATTCTTACCACAGCTTTTTATTGTTTTTACAAAGAAGTAAAAAAAAAAATCTTTTTTGCTAGACAATGTAAAGCATCTTAACTATCAGCCATCAATAAATAATAACATATCTAATCTGTTGTGCAAATTAGGGAAATTTTGTGACTGTATTTTGCTTAATCCTAGTTAAATCCTTAACTACCATTTATTCTCTATTTGTAGGTCTGTTACCATCTCCATGACTGATTTTAGTTGCTGGAGTCTGATCTTCAGACTTAGTAACCTTCTCTGATTTTTAAGTAAATTGAACTGAGCTTTTCGTTCTATAAATGCACAACAAAGAAAGAGGAGAAAGGAGAAAAGATCATTCTCCAGAAACCACTGAAGACTTTTTTTCTCCATATTTACCATAATTTTTATTGGTTTTTTTTTATTTTTTTTAAATAGCAGAGTAACTGTGCCATTAAAGTGATGTTGCATTAGGTAGATGCACAAAACTACAGACTAGAAATATTCTCAAATTGAAGAATATGATTTGAAAATTCTGGTCTGAATTAAATAAAGCATGATTAATCATTCACTTGCCTGCTGACCTCTTAATGACTGTGCTGACAACTATCAGTGCACAGAGTCACTCCTTTCTTTGCAGCCTGAGAGCTTGGCAGGAAAATGTGGATGCTTTCAATTGATACACACAGGAGAAGAAGGAAAAAAAAAGAACAAAAAGAGGGAAGAAAGGGCTGTATAGAAATGTGGGAACAATGAAGCAAACAGTTGTGTCTGATAATTCTGGTCACTAATTCCCTTATATATATCCAAAATGAAGAGCAAGTAGCAAATCCTAACACCCACCAGTGGATTTTAGGTAGTGTGGCTTAGGAGACACTATGAACAATAAAAATCCATTAAGAAGTTTGTGGGGTTTTCTTTTAAATTCTGATATTTTCTTAGGTCTCTGAATAGCAGGAAAATGTAATCTCAATTTAGAAAAACCTGCAGGAAAAACTGAGAATGGATGAAAAATAATAGCAGTATTCAGCATCCTCAATTATAGAATGGTCTTGTATATGACTCCATCCTTTGTTTGAAAGGTGATAGAATTTAATTCTGTTCTTTCTGTGGAGAGTGCATGAAAAATTTATTTTAAGGGAGACCTTTAGGAAGCTTTACTTTAATGCTGTTAAAACTTTAACTTTGTGTGAAACAGCCTGGAATGTTAATCTTGAAATTTGCTTCAGGAAAGTGCAGCATTTTCTGAGACTGGCCTCAAAGTAGGAAAAAATTGATTCTGCAATGATTCCCTTTTACTACTACTTTGTTTCTGAAATACTAAATGGTTGATGTAATCATTCAATCTGATGTGGTTGCAAGAGAAAGAAAATTGATCAATATATCATTATTGATCAGTTGCTTTCTGATTGGCTTAGCAAATCTGAGTGTTATTTCTGGCCTCACATAGCCAATCTAGCCTATCCAGAGTTAATCTCAATAAATGTTTGTGTCTTCTAATTCACAAGGTTAAAAAACAAGTAGATGATAGAAAAAGGAGCTGAACAATAGCACAATTCCACATATATATATATATATACATATGTGTGTATATATATATATATATATATATATATATATATATATGAAAGCATGTAATATGTTCTTAAAATTGGGCATGAAATTAAATCACATTTAAATCTCAGCATGAGGTAAGGGTACTTTGCTTAGCCACAGTCACAGTAGTGCAATAACCTCTCCATTCAGCTCCATTTATGCAAAACCTTTTAAAATTAGAGTTTCTAGGAACCAAACACTATAACCCTGAGAATTTAGGTGTTTTCCAGTTTAGTTCATGTAGGTTTTTTATTAATGAAGTTCTGGAGCATAGATTGAAATACTTTAAAGCATTATAACAAGGCATGTTTCAACTGGTGCATTAAGCACTGTCCAATGAAATAATATTGGAGCCATAGTCCAGTGCTTTACCTATTTTTGATGTATTCTTTTCATACTTTTTGAATCACAGTGAATAAATGTTTATGATTACGTGAGTGCACTCTCTCTTCCCTCAGGACCCTTATTTGCTCCTTGCACATGGAGCAGTCTGTTTTGGGGTTTTTTTGTTGTTTCCCCCCCTGCTTCCCCAGGTTTAGTAAAATGGATTTTAATACTTAGTTAATTAAGAAACTAACCATCAAGCTATGATAAATTCATCAGCTCAGAGTGCTTTTAACATCCAACTTCAAACCTCTAGTGGATAAAGTGCTAAAAATCTAGTTATTTTATCAACTGCATGTCTTTCCCAGCCTGGTACTGTGTGGATGACATCTGATTAAGGAGCTGTGCCCCGGAACAACTCTGTTTTTCATTGGATTTTTAGCACATGTCCAGGGAACAGGAATGTGTGGGAAGAAGGGTCAGCAACATTTGTGTAGCTCAGCCTGAGAGGTCGGATTATGCCAGCCCAACCCAGGTATCCTGTGTTTGAACTAATGTAATTACCACACTATCCCATTATGTCAACAAAAAGAGGTGTCAGAAGCTTATTATCTTGCTGCTCTAATGTGACCCTCCTCCATCTCATTTTCTTTTCCTCAGTGAAGTCTTTTAAAGAGAAATAAATTGATTATCAATTCTTTACTTGCATGCATCTTGGGTTTTAGTCAGTGTGAGCTGATTTTTTTGCTAGAAATTACTTTGGAATGAGAGTGGAGACTTAAAGGCTGTATGCTAAGGACTGATCTTTTCTTGGTGAGAATTCTTCTGTGCAGAGCAGATTGCAGCAAAACCAGATTGTTTAGGCCAATCCAAAGAAGCAATTTATAGCCATTTTGTGACTTTGTGGTCTTTTGATCACAGATATCATAACCTGCTGAGATAGTCCAATATTCTCCTTTAAGAAAGTCCAATGGAAGACCAAGTTATGCTTCAATCCATGCACCAGGAACTTCCCAAACCCTGGTTTCCTCAGACAGATGAATAATGCTCCTGGAAAGCTGATGGCCTGGCTCACAAACACATTTCGAGGAGGGGAGATGAAATTATAGAATCAGTCAGTGCTCAGTACTCAATGTACAAAATCTTTAAGTGACAAGCAGCAGTGTGAGGGAGCTGACCATTCCTGTTTCAAACATGAGGATTGATTCCTCTCCTGGATTCTTTGTCTCCAAATCCTCCCAACAGCCTCCCACCTCATCTTCTGATGGGAGTTATTTCCTCCAGCCTATTCATTGACTTATTTTATGGAACAGAAAGTTTTAGTTTTTATGAGTGCTCTGCCTTCTGGGGCCAGATGTTCTCCCTGGCTTTAAAACCTCATAGCCCTTGTTGGACTATGAGAAAGTGGCCAGATATTACCTAAGGACATTTCCATCTTTTCAGTCCATATGCTCATGAGATGAGAGAGCTCACCCAAAATTCCTTCTCCTCCTGCTAGCTCATCTTCATGTGTTCAGAGAGGTGTAAATGATGTTGCACTATGCCCTGTTTAGGCCATAGATTTTCTGGATTCTGCTGTGATACACAATGTCATGACCAGGCCAGGGGGGTTCAGATCCTCCACAGTTTCTTTCCTAGCAGAGTGAAGGGCAGGGATTTGATGGCCTGGCCAAACGTGGTGATAAAAGACAAATTTTCATAACAGTAAGTGAACATCTACCTCCCTGTTAACATAAATTCTCCCCCCTTTCCTCTCTTTCTCTGTTAAATTTAGGTATCCATGTGCTGCTGTGAGTGGCAAGAATAAAAGAGAGGGAAACTCACTGTAAATCAGGCTGAAAATAGCATAAAATATGGTTAGAGAAAATCAAGCTAAGAGAAAAGGGAGGGACATCTTTAACATTCTTGTTTATATTTAAAAAATATTCCAGCCAGTTGAATGCAGGTAAACCTCAGGAAAATATAAAAAGCCAAGGATACATCTGTTCTTTGGGAACTAACATAAAGGATAGGCAGCCTGTTCCTAGCTATTGTCTGCTTATTACTGAGCCTGAGGATAAAAAGAGGCTGCAGCTTTCTAATCTTCTTTTTCCAGTCTCAGGAATCTGGAATTCAGGACTTGAGCAGTATAGCCAAGTGGGACTGCCCTGAAAGCTCAAATTATTAAATTTATTGATGAATATTAAACTTATTAATTAAATGGATTTTGTTGCTTCTTAATTTTCTTTCTGACTCCTGATCTTCTAGCATTTATCCAGCTCATTTTTACAAAAGGAAAAGAACTCAAAACAAAATCCAAGAATCTTGCTGATTGCAAACTCTGAACTTGTGAATCTTCATTAATAGTATAAAAAAAATCACTGTGAGATTCACAGTAAAATCAGAGAAGGTCCCTCATCATTCTTTATATACATTTGAGAGGGAGATATGTCAGTAATAATGAAAACAAAGAGATGACCAGGTGAATTTAGAGTAAAACAGCTTTTTGTCAGCTTAGTAGAGATGAAAACTCCCCAAGGGACCTCTGAGAACATAACTCACCACCAGTTGCCATGCATCAGTATATTGGAGGTTACAAGAGTTTCTTATGCAATAATTCCTTCTTTATTCATGCACACTGTCTGCTGAAATCACAAAGGGACTTTAGCATAACTTTTGGGGTTGATATATGTCATAATTTTCAGAAATAATAAGCTAGTCAAGTTTTATATTGTGCCATTTTTGTAAGAAATACATTCTTAGACATTTCCAGTTATTATTTCCTTGGGTGATGCTTAATATTATCTATTTCTTCTGTCTCATCTCTTCTTCTTCAGCAGTTGCTCACCAGGTGGAAAGGCCGGATGAAAGAGCAGCACCAGGGCTGTGGAGGCTGCACATTTTAAAGGGGCTCCCTGCCACCTTCTCCCCTATACAAGCAAATTTTTTGGTGCTGCCCATCTTAAAAAGTGTCACAAACCTGGGAGCTGTTGTTTAAGTTGGAATTTAAAGCAGCCACAACTAATCAGAAACAAAATAGTAAGGATGGAGGCAAAGGAGGCAGATGGTTGGGTTGGGTTTGGATTGGGTGATTTTACTGGGCACCAGGCATTGCTGTGGGGGGTCTGATCAATACAAACAAAAATAAAACTGAAATGTATAAATATAATGTGGGCTCTGCCCTGGGAGCGAGGGGAGGAACTTTACAGCATCCATATTTTGTAACAGGAAATACCTGGCACTAGGCATGACCAGACCTGAATGGATCTTCTTTGCAATTCTCACTTGAATAAAAATCTGATCCTTAGACAAGATAAATAACAGGAAGGGTTATTTTATATAACAATGAGTAATGAATAACTAGATGTTGAATTCAAGACCAGTTCTTCCCCAACTTGAATTATTGCAGCAATGTGGAATTAGCTTGTTTAAAATCATGACACTACATTGAGAGCCATGTGAGTGGGATTCTAATGAGATGGTTTAGGATCAAAGACTTAAAGCAAAAAGAAATCTTAGGTTGATTTAAAAAAATCTATTTTTTGGCTTCCACTTTGAGTTAGATAAAGTCTTTGGATTTTTCAGATTTCTTATGCAAAAATTAGCCACATTTGATTTCAAAATATGAAATCACCTTTTTCACTACATAGCTAAAATAATTTGCTTTCTGTAGTAATGTTTTCTTTTTTTTTTTTTTTTTGCAATAACTATTTTCTAGATTACCTCTTACTTATGCTAAATGTTTTTACATAGATACCAAGTGAGAAGTAAAAATGCCCTAAATTTCAGCTGAGTTGTTAATTTTTATCTTCCCAAATTCAAATTACTCTGAGTTCAGGTGAAGCTATGCAGATTGTAGAAGCTTGTCAACCACATCCTAAAAGTATTCTGAGTTTGGAAATAGGTGGTGAAAATAACTGTACAAAACCACTTAAATGAATGTGTCTCTACCTATCTCTTTCCCCAAGAGCCCAGATTTAACAGGATATTGTCACTGAAGCAATGCAAATTCAGGAATACTCATCCATCACAGCAAACACCAGAAATACCTGCTAGAATCTACCTCACCAATTGGGATTTTTTTGTTTGCTTGTTTTATTTATTCCCTAAATGAATTTCTAAATTGATGCTTAGCTAATAACCCATCATTAAATCTACAAGCTTATAATTTCAGCTCGTGGATGCTGTTTCATGGTAAATGAGGCTCTTTTTTCCCCAATATTATAACAGTGATAGTGTGCAATAGAACAGTCATTTACTGCATAGCATTCTGCAGAAATAAGATCCTACACTCTCTGCAGTCCATTTTTAATGCCCATTTTCCTGAAATCCTTGCTCCTGATGGTGGAAGCTGATTTACAGCAGGAACTCAGCCTCTTCAGGATTATTGTCAATAAACGTGAAGATGTAATTTGAGTGATAATGAAAGAACATTTTATTGAAAATCTCCAGAGAGTCTGTTTCACAAGATATAATTGGAGAGGGGCTAAGAGTCTCCTGCACCAATTTCCAAATTTAGCATCTCAGCCATCAAGATGTGTATATTTTAAAACTGTCTAGGGGGAAAAAGCCTGTAAGATGATCAATAACAGTATAAGATTAGAATAGAGCTGTGTAGTAATGGGGACGTGAAGGGGACTGGAGAAGAGCTCAAACATTTCATTGCACAAACTACATAAATTTTGTCAATGTAGTCCTTATTTTCCTTTTTATCCATCTGCTTGAAACTGCTGGGAAAGACCTTCTTATTCTACAAATTGTGCAGCTGTACTGACTAGCTTGGTTTATACAGATAGAAAATTCTCCAAATTTTATTTTTAAAATTTTTTTTGGTAGAAAAAGCTCCAAGTTAGAGTGTGATTTTGATTTCTGACTTATGTTTCAGGCAATACTGTGAATACCCAAAATCATCCTCCCACTTCTGTGGATCCAAGATGACATCTGGAAACAAAATGTATTTTGAACAACTACTACACCTTACCAGTGTATTTTCAGAGTTTATAATGTCAGAGTTGCAAAATTTTCTCTGGCTGTGTGTTGTTTCCTTGTGCCATTGAATTCTTTAACATTTTGGGCCTAAATGATTTGAGCCTTATTTGTCTCAGAGATGGCCTCATTTCCTTCCTCATTAATGCTTTGGTCCCAAAAGCTGAAGCTGGAGCTCATCATTAAAGAAGACAAGAGATTACTGGCTTTTCTCTGAATGGGAATTTCGTGGATGGAATCTCTTTTACTACCCAGCCCCAAAATAACTCAAATCAATAGACTCTTAGTGCCATTTCTTTTAATCTAAGCTTTTGTGAAGGAGTAGAAAGGCTGGTATCTGAGAGTGAGGAGTAATTTAAATTCCATTTGTCTGTTGATATATCTTTTTTTTTTGCTGTTGATGGAAAAGTCTTTAAATTATTTTATGAAATTATGTCAAAGGTAATGAGATTTTTTTATCCATTATCTTAAATTAATATATTAATAAAAATATTTTCTCAATGTTATCTTTGATCTTCACTTTGCAAAATCTGCGCTCCTTAAAATTCTTCCTCTAATACAGACTGAAAGTAAATGAATACTCATAATGCAAGATTAGTGAAATTTAGAAATATCACCAGCTTTCTAAATGATGAGTATTATTTTTCTTGGATACACAAATTAGATTTTTCTATAGTGAGGAGTCTATTCCATTAGAATTTGAATTACCTTGGTTTTTAGGAGGGGTCATTAATATTATAAACAGGACCACCTTTTCCATTGGTTTAAAAGGGTGCAAAACCAGTGAGGAAGTTTGCTTATGTAGTACAAAAATAAATTGTATTCTCTTGCTTTTCTGCTCCCTTTATCCCGTTATTTTTTACTCAAAAAAACAAACAAAAAGTCAAAACCCAAAAACAACCACAACAACAACAAAAAATTCCTTCTGGTGTCAGATACACTATCTTCAGGCTTCTAGGCTTAAAGTAAATATTTATTCATAAGTATAATCTTTTATGTAAGCAAACAAAGCAAAGTATTCTAAATTATTGTAGCTGATAAAAGCTATAATAACTTAGGGAAAGGATTTTGGAGTACTTTTTTACAAAATAAGCTTATAGTCTGCTTTGCTTCAAAAGCTGAAAGCATGGAAAATGATTTGTTTTAAAGACTTTCAGTCATTTTTTTCCTTCTGAAATTTGTCTTTTTTTTCTTTACTTACCTGTAAAAGGAAGTAAAACTGGTTAAATGGTTAAAACCATAATGGTTAAAACCATGGTTAAATGGTTAAAACTGGTTTAATGGTTAAAACTGATATTCCTGAATCATAGTAGAACAACCTGAGCACTAAACCCAGATATAATGATAGTGGTATCTCTGAAATTCTGTTCAGACTTTGATAAATAACCCAGAGTACAGGTGCCTGACACTTCACATCCTGAGCACAGATCTGCTGCTGAGCAAACCTGTGTGAAATGCACGCAGTTCAGATAACCTCATTTTGTGCTGCCATTTTACACAACAGCTAAAGCCACCCTTGTGAGTTTTTCTTATGGACATTTAGCATTTTTTTGCCATGGGTAGTGAGTGAGGAAGAGTTATTTTATTTCCCTTTGAGGGTTCCCAGCAATGTCTCACAGTCATGGGCTGCTCAAAGCTTTTGGGATTCCCTACAGAAGCCTTTGTAAGGATCACATCAGGGCTGCTCATTTTCATCTATATGGTGTTATTTTAGTCTTGTAATGTCATTTGCTATTGAAAATGTATGCGTGACACAATGCTGGACTTTTCACTCTGTGGTGGTGCTGGTAGAGTTGTTGGTGGGCTTCTTTCCTCTTTTGTTAATAATCAAAACATTTAATGGCTGTGGAATACTAACATTGGCATAAAAATGACCAAAAGCAGTTTGCCAAATGGGGAGCTGGATGGGAAATTAATGTGTGTTGGCTTGATGAAACTGTGAAAAGTTGTCTGGACAGAACATCTGAGCCCATGGGAAAGGGATTTTGCAAAATATGGATTGTAAAGGACTCCACTGAAGCAAGAGATAGAGCATTCACCAAATTCTTCAAGCACAGCCTGCTGAGGCTTCACCTTAGCCTTGATTTTTCAGACCTTATCTGGTTCTTGTAGGAGCCACAATCCTGACAGATCAACTGCAGAGAGTGTAATTTGATAACCATTGCTTTAAATCCCTTTCTCAATGTTGCATTTCTTCAGTATGAAGTGTCTTCAGTATGGGGAGAAAGGCAAGGCATATTTGGCATATATGTCTTATAATTTCCCTTACATCTGCCATGCTAAAGAGTATCAAGGAATATCTGGACATCCTTTCCATTTTGTTGTGACAGATATGGCAAAAGTAAAAAATGTGAGAGTAATGGTGCTTTTTCTACAAAAAAATGGTTTTTAACTGGGCCATTTAAAAGGAAGATGCTAGGCACTATGAAAGAGGTTTTAATTTTCTTATGGTTCAAAATGTTAAGTGTATATGGAAAAAAATCAGAGAGCAGGCAAGTGCTCACCTACTTGAGCTGCTAAATGGAGAATTGACACACATGACCCTGGCAAAGCTTCACACAGGAGAAAATTCTGGAATAATAACACAGCTCCTTAGAGGGGCAGCATCCTCCATTATTCAGCCATCCTCCATTATACACGAATGATCTATGCACCTTTTGGGTAATATTTATATCTGAGTCTTGCTTTGTTGAAAAGAATCTGTGAGGGCATCCTAGACCTCCATAGCCCATTTTCATAATCTAAATATCACAGGGGACATGAATTTTACACCTGAAATTGTGTGGCAGGATCATGAAAGCTGAATGCCTGGAACAACTGAAGGAAGTCACAATATTGTTTCCCACTTACATCAAATCTTCCTGCCTCCACAAATTCACAAACCTAGTTATACACACACAAACACACATATATTTACATGATTTAGGCATGAAGCTAAGTGCCAAGTAATTGTTATTGTGGAGATAGAACCACTATGATTGTAACTAATTTTGGTTTTTGGCGATTAATTTTTTTTCAGAATTGTTGGCATGCGTGAGTAATACTTTGCTCTTTGCTTTGCCCATTATATTATGAGCCTATTTTGAATTTTTGTCATTTCAGAGGGAATGCTTAATTTGTTTCACCAGGTAAGTGAAATAGCTGACCAGTTTTCCTCAGGCATTCTATACTCAGTAAAGAGCCAAATCTCTGAACTCTCCTGCAGAGGATGTTGTGATGGTTTGGGGTTTTTTTCCCCTCTCTTGATGAGGAGTTTATGGAGATTAAATAATTAGTTTGGTGAACTGAAAAGGTAGATGATAGTGGTGGGAATTTTACCACCTTATTTTTCATCCTCTCCACTGAATGACTCCTCTGAAAGGTCAAGTAACCTTTTGAATGTTTGTATTCTTTTCAGATTATATGTTGTTACACACACACACTCACGTGTACCTAAGTTTTTCATTATTAATGTCTTCAAATATTTAAATATTTGAGCTCTCTGATGAACCCAATATTAATTATTCCAGACACACTTTATTTCCCTGCTATCCCACTCCTTCCTTGGTTACAAAGCTGTTCAGCACAGTGACACTGTCAAGACACTGTGACAGAATATAGCATTGAGAGGGAAAAATCCCTGCTCCTAAGGAAACATATTAAGATTGACAAAAGATGAAGAACAGAGATCTTAAAACCAGAATAAAACAAAAGAAAACAAACAAAAAAAAAAAGATCCAAAGCTGAATGGAATACAAGGACAAAGACAGGATATAATTAGGATGTGATTGCTACAGCTTTTTTTCTATGCAAATTTCAGTGATCAATGGTAGTCTTCAAAAGATGTCATTGGGGGATTTTTTTTTTCCACAAGAAAGGATTGATAAATAAGTTGTAGGTATGTTCTCAGGATGAAACACCATTGTCATTTCTTAATTATTAAAAACCGACTCTATTATCCAATAACGTGTTTCCATACTATATAGTGAATATTTTCCTTTTTAAGCCTCTCCCTTTAAAGACTTGGCAAGTAAGGTCAGATGCCTCTTAATGGAAATAGAAATGAAAAGCACTACCACCTCATTGATTTCTTCTCCTCATCCAAAAATGAGATTGCTTTTTTTTTTAAAACTCTCTGCCTCATCATGATGATTTCAGATAAGCACCTCCATAATAACAGACTAGTATGGAGAGGTATAATGCTTCATTTCAACTATATTCTGCAGTAAGTTTATCATAGATTCAATTCACTGCCATGAGACTGGCTACAGTTGCTGAGAGGAACTCTCATTGAATGAATTCATCAGTGCATGGAAGACAGTGAACCAAATTCATCCCTGCTATAAATCATCCAGCATTATTGGAACTGTCTTAAGGAAAAAAAAAAAGTCCCACTCCATTTATCCATTATGCTACAGAAGGATGCCTTTCATAAATGTTATTTTCCTCCTTGTTGCTCTGGTACTTATATATTTCAGTCACTGAGGAGGTAATGGGAATTGTAAAGATAAAGTTGAATTTTTGACACCTACTTCATTTATAGAGAAGATATTAGGCAAGGGAATATAGCCCTGAGCATTTTGCTCTAATTGACTCATGAGACAAAGTCTAAGCTTTCCCTCAGAGACTGTAAGACAAGGGAATGAAAGCAAAACTTTACAAAAATATTAGTTTAGGAAAGTGCTCCTTCCCATTTAATAGAAACTATGTTTGTGCAGCAGTTCTGTTGCTCATGTGGCTGAAGTGCTCAGAAATAAATGTTCCTCAAAATGTCACTGTCAAGGAGGGAAAATTACTGCTGCTGTTCAAGTAACATGCTAACAGGTCTGATGAACACTGCAAGCTGAGATAGTCATCTAATCATCCCACTTAAAAGAAAAGTATTTTCTGCCAAAAAGATGCAGCTCTTGAATTAAGTTTCTGGTAGTTTGCTCGTCATCTTGGAAAGGGCAAGTTATAACAGAGTTTTTCATTCCTTGTACAAACAAAGTTAGCCAGAAGCTAAACTCAGGGTGAAATACTTGGTGGTGAGTAGGAGAAAAGCAATTGGTTCCCATTTACCTTATTTTAATAATAACAGTGAAAAATAAAATGGACAGAGGGTGAAAAAAGTGTAAGACAGTGTTAATAATCAAAGTAGTCCTTCTCTACACTTCATATAGGTCTATGTCACATTTTGAAGTACTTTTAAATTGTGTGCATCTCTAAATTAAGGCTGCTTTTATTGATTATAAATACTTGGCATAAGAAAGGTCTAAAAATTCATGTCTGGGGTTGTGTTACTCTGTTCCCTAAACTAATGGCAGTTAAGAACATTTTATTCACTTTGAAATTTGACTTTTAATTACTATTCCCCTTTGATACACAACTTTATACTTACGGAAATCTGTCAGTCACCAAGCACTTAAAAACTGTCAGAATAAGAGCACAAAGACAGTGAGGTTTTTAAAAATACACTTGTCACTTGTATGCTATGTAAGGCAAAAGTTTAATTAGCATTTTGCAGTTTGGATTGGTGATGTATTGACAGCACACTGATTACATACCGACGAAGAGCTCTCATTTTTGCTTCAGCATCCAGCCAGCCTGAATCCTGCTTTTGCATTCCTTGTTTTTAAAGCACAAATCCATTCATTCAGCAATATTTCAATCTGACATTTTCTGTTCTAATGGAATGAATCTGCTTTATTCTTTAAGAAACACATCATTGAAAATTAACTGCCTAAATCGGCGATTAGAGTTCCAATGGCAGAAAATAACCTCTAATATCCATGTGAGATTTCCTCTTTTTCCCTGCCCCCTTCCCTCTGACATGCTGTGTGCTTTATCCTGCAGAGGGTGCAGTGCACAGGAGTTTGGGTGAATGCTCAAGGAAACAGTGGACATCAGCTCTGAGAAACCTGTGTGGGATGTTGTAATCAAATGTGATTGATGCAGCAGGGACCCTCCCTGTGTCCTGTGCTGCTGAGCACTCTTGCTCTTTCTGTGAATCTGGGTTCAGGCAGAGCTGCTGGAAAACCACCTGGAAATTCTGTCACACAGAAGGAGAAGGTGGAGGATCCAGGATGACACAAGGGAAAGCCTTTTCAATAAACTCACTTTAACCCCATCAATGTTAAATGGTTCCTTTTGGCTATTTTTTGTAAAATATGTATTCAAATGCTTTGCTGAAATGCAACCTATATTGCTTTCTTCTTTTTTTTTTCTTTTCTTGAAGGCAGAATCTACTGAAGACAAAAAAATCTGGAGATTCAGATATTATGAGATGTGATGTTTCTCTATATTTTTTTTCATTACCCCAAATTAAGAAAAATAAAACCCACAAAAAAAGATCTAAGATGCCATATAACTTCAACTCATCAGAGAAAGACTCTACCACAAATGAACCTTGTCCTGCAAGATTAAGGGAATGGAGGTAATTATTCTGTCTTTAGAAAGTCTGAACATATTTATCACCCAGCTGGAAAACAAAAGAATTCTAGGAAAGTTGGCTAAAGTAAACAGAGAGGAAAATTTATTTTGAATGACAATGCCATCTAAATGACAACATATATTTAGCTGCAGGAATAATTTCATCCAAGCTTCTCTCAAGAGAATTGGAAATCTCATGGTGATTAAAATAAACCTTAGATTAGACAACATTTGTGATTGGTTTTTCTCTGACAGGAGAAAATGTAAACAGTCCTACAGCAAATATTTTAGCTGGTAGTAGTCCAGAGTGACAGAAGTGATTAAAAAAATAATTCTAGTACCATAATGTTTGCTGGAGGACTTAGTGATGTTTGAGTGCTGCATAAGAGAGTCATCATATTGCCTCAGCTCATCCAAAGAATTGTTGGATGAGTGGGGTGGAATATATTGAAATGTTGATCATGTCACACATTAGAGAGCTGCGTATTGACAAGCAGCTTCCATACTCAAGGTGTTGATTTGGATTTCTTGCTAAGCCCTCCCAGTGATTTGTGACTAATCTATATCTAATTTAAAGCATTCAATAGAATCTCCCACATCTCTATTTTGAAGGCCATCTTCTTTGATAGAAAAGCTTCTGAGGTTTATTACCCCCTGATTACAGCTGAGCACGTTGTGCACAAGCCTTGAGAGAGCTTGTCTAACGACTCATAATTAGTTTGATAGCCAGTCCTATTAGAAAATCCACAACATCTTCTTCCCCACCTATTAGTTTTATGGTCTGTGACTGCTTCATGGGAATTACAACATGAGAAATTGCAAAACAAGCGTTAAGATGAAATTGAATAGCATTATTTACTTGTGATTGCAACTGTAATTGTTTAAGTATTAGCAACATGCAGTCTCCAAAAGCCTGTTTGATGTCGTGATTGCCTCACCTTGGGACTGTGGCACCAATTTTAGCATCTCTATTTCCCTCATTATTGAATGCAGCTTTGATTAATGTGAATAACATTGGCCAGGGTGCAGGAACACTCATTTGTTCTTAGAAAACCTGCAAATTTACTTCTAAAATCGTCAAAAAGTTCTGTTTGTAAAAAAAAAAATATTAAAAAGCCTTTTCAAGCAAAAAATTTTTCACAAGACTAAATTTTATATAAATCATCATCAAATTAAAATTATATTATCTAGAACAATAAAAATAAAATCTTGAGTGGTATAAAAATATTATTAAAATAGTCTTTTGCCCACAATTTTTTGCAAGATAAGGAAAATATGAGAAAAAGGGCAGGTATTTTATATATATATTTTGTATATATATAAATATTTATATATATATATCTTCCCCCTTTCTTTTGTTTGGAATAAAGATTTGAATGGCAGAAATTAAGGAAAACCATGGAGATTAAGGAACTGTGGCTCCTAAAGCTGAGTGTCATGGTTGCTGATCATTATGTGAATGTGTGGGAGGGGCTGGATGCAGAACACAGCCCTGAATTTGCATTCAGAAGGTGAGTCTGTCTGTGCAGCAATGTGCATGCTGAACAGAGATGGATGAGAGCAGGGGCTGGGATCCCTTCATCTCTCACTGCTGCCTGCTGAGAGCTACCAGACCAGAGCCTGTCTTCCCCCAGCAAAGAGCAATTGTTTTAGAAAAGGTGAAGCAGAGTCAGAGCAGCACTGGCAGCACTCACCTGCTGCTTGGCCTCACTCCTGCAAGAAGCCTTAAATCCATTCCCCCAACTGGAAATGGAAGAGGGAAATGAAAGCAGTCCCTTGAAGCTCTAAGCTTGAATGCCTTTTCTTCTTTTTGTTTTGTTTCACTTTTACCATGTGGCCTGGTAAGGGAGTGATTTTCAAGCAAACCTTCGAGGCTTGCTGAGGCTTAGATGTAAAAACAATGCCATGAGCCATCTAAGAAAATATAAAGTAGCAAAAAATATTGGGTGCTTAAATGATTTAATAGAGATTTCTCCAGCATAAAGCTGGAAATGGATTGCAATTTGAGCACACACACTTAGGCAGCTCTACACAAAAAAAGACAGAACTCCTTGCAAATCTTACACTGAGCATCTCTGAGCAAAATATGATATACTAGATCCTGATGATAAACTGATGAGCAGGGGGATACAGATGGTAGATTTGTTCTTACTCACAAAACCAAGAGAGAAAAAAAATATTCCAAAACTTTATTACTGTTTTGTTCCTGAGCAGTACACATAACATTTTATCCATTTAAAACAATATTCTAAATATTCATATAGAGTAGTGGTCTTAATAAGGTGCTAGAATATTGGCTAGAATAAAACAAAATATTTTTTTAAAATGGTAATTGATTCCTTCGGGAAAAAAAAAACTAAAAGAAACAAAAACAAAATCAAAAAAAACAACAAACCAAACCCAGAACCAAGGAGTCAGTGTCTCTTAGGAGCAGGTTCAGTATTTCTGTGTATGAGCCACAGTAAGAGGATTCCCAGGCAGTCACAGAGGAAGCTTTGCAGCCTCATGTTCCAAGTGACATTCCCTCAGGGGACTGCCAGCTCCTGCTGGAGAAGTGAGGATACATGAGAAGCTCTACAATAACCTGAGTGGCTGTCTTCATTTAGCTGTGTAAAATATTCTTCATAGTGTATTTTGCAAACTGTTGCCAAAAGTAAGCAGAGGTTTTTGCTTTGCTGAATAAAATTACATTATTTATGTAATTTTTTTCCCTCATATTCTTTAATGATTAATTATTTTTGAGGAAAATACCCATGATGCCCTAGAGAAGGTAACACTTATTTCTGTGAAGAGAGGAAGCGGAAAGCTCCCAGACTCCACAAAGGGCAAATTAAATGTTGCACTTAAACCTGTTCAATGCAAATTGTAGGGGATTGACCCTGGCTGGATGCCACCAAAGCCTCTCCATCACTCCCCTCCACAGCTGGACAGAGGAGAGAAATTATAACTTAATGTTCATGGCTTGAGATAAGGACAGAGAAAGATCATTCCCCAAATACTGTCATGGGCAAACCAGACTCACATTAGGGATATTAATTGAAGTTATTGCTAGCAAAATCAGAGCAGTATAAAAATAAGACCTTAAAAACACTTCCCTCTCATTACTTCCCTGCTCTACTTCCTCCCCTCCAGCAGCATAGAGAAATGAGAATGGGGATTACTGCCCATTACAGTTTGGAGTTGGTAAACCAACCACACAAATTAAAAGGAACAAGGGGAAAAAAATTATTGCAGCAATTTCCTATATTAATGTATTCTTATTTTTCTTCTAGTGTTTCCTTCACTTACTGATCTACTAGATAGAAAGAAATCTACAGGATTAAAAAAATAGAATAAGGTAAAGAAAAGGAAAAATGAAATGGTTCTGTACCTTGGGCAAGCAGTGGTTTCTATACTCTGAGGCTAAGGAAGTTGCTTGGCTTTAAAGCCAGAAGTTCTCAGGAGTCCATCTCTCAGAGGAAACATGTAAAGGGTTTTCATGTGGCAAAGATTGAACATTCAGGACATGAGAGGGGCCCATCCACTTACAGGACACCCACTTCTCTCCCAGTGCCCCCTGTTTCTGAGGGCTTGTCCAGGCACACACTTGTGTGACCACAGCTCTCTTCACAGGCAGCACCAGGCACAGCTTTCCCAAGGATTTCCCCTAGGGAAAGGCAGTGAGAAAACTCCGAGAAGAGAAAAAAATTCTTTTCTCTACTTGCTGCTCCCGTTGCTTGGCACATGTGGAATGTGTTATGGAGATTGTTTACCAGAGTGATTTGTTTATGGTTGGTTTGATTGGCCAATTAGGCCAAAGCTGTGTTGTGACTGCTGGAGACACTCATGGGTTTTTCTTTAGTATCTTTTTACTATAGCATCTCTTTAATATAGTATAGTATTAGTGTAAGATAAGTATAGCTTAATAAAGCTATTCTGAAATCATTGGAGTCAGAGCAAATATTCCCTGGCTGGGGGTCGTCCTTCTACAACACGCTTCCACTGACGTCCTTGTCTCAGGAGATCCTTCTGGGCAGGTCCTTCTGGTGTCCCCTGGCAGCCAGAGCCAGGCCAAGTTCCTGCTGTCCTGCTGGACCCTGTCCCCAGCACCAGCTCCAGGCAGGGAAATTGCCAGGAACATGAGGGGACACCGCTCTGCGCAGTGACCTCATTGTCACAAAACACCAGGGCAGAACATGCCAGGAGAAATAAGGTTTTGTAAAAGGTTACATATCCTCTTCTGAATGTAGATGTGTCTGCTAAAAAATTGTCTGCCTATAGTAGCTTGTGAATTTTCAGCAGGTGCAACCATTCTGCACAGCTCTGACATTTATACTACAGCTCCATAAGAGCATTTAAAGCCAGACCAATTAGGCCGTGTCTGGGTTTGCCAGTGTCTTAACCTAACCACAGTGTATGCCTGAAGGAAGTGTTACGACAGTGTTAAGAGTTTGTACTTTCTTAGAAGCAGTATAGAGTTGGGTAGCTTAGAAACAGAACAGAATTTCTCAATTTCTCCAGGATTTCTAGGTGCCCATGTCCCTGTTGCAACTGAGCTGATGAGAAAATGGAACTTCTCCTCTGCTGAGATGCAGAAGTCCTAGACATAAGAGCCCTGCCTTCTGTACCATCCATCCAT
>JAHXMQ010012338.1:2104070-2177736 GCA_020466415.1 Ammodramus savannarum pratensis | reverse complement strand
ATCCATCCATCCATCCATCCATCCATCCATCCAATTATCTGAAATTTCAGACAGAAGCCCAAACTTTGACCATATTGCAGGAAGTTAGAATATTACAAAGATTTTCCTTGATATGTATCTGGTATAAAAGATGAAGGGGGAGGTGGTAATGGATTTTCTTGTCTCTAGGAATTGTGTTAGGAAAGAGTGAGATTGCTGGTGTCTCCCTTGGGATTGTCCCTGTTTTGTAGCATGTTCATGGCATTGTGATGAGCATGTGTTCTGTGGATCATCTGGGGAATTATGAGAGACAGAGTGGCTGAGATGTTTAGGAACTGAAAAATTTAGAATGCTAACACAATTTTATTATGCAGAGATTTCAACATTTCACTCATTTTTCACCATTTTCTTCCTTTTTCCCTCTGTCTGTCTCCAAACAAATTCTTATAAAAATAGAAGTGTAGGTGTAGGTACTTTTCATGGTTTTGCTTGGATTTTACAGACACATAAGTGTGGGTTGTGCTTTGGTCTGGCTCAGTGCCAGAGCAATAGTGATTTCCAATGCCAAGCTGCAGCACAAGCCTGTTTGGAATGACAGACTGAAGTGTGTGTAGGGATGTGAAAACAGGTGGTCTGAGATGTCTGGTACCAAGAGAGCATCTGGTCACTGGAGTGTGACTGCACAGCGCTTTGTACTCCTAATCTAGAGTAGTCAGGGAAGAAATCTGGCATCTTTTCCAAACCTATCATTTTGTAACCTGTCCTGAGAACATAAATGCATACCAGTGTTTGTTTCCTGGCTAAAAATACTCCAGCCAGTCTATAATTACTTTACCTAAACTGTATTCCTTAACTGGCTAGAAATCAGGATGGAACCGGGTTTTCCTTTCTTTTGTAAAGACACACAGCTGTTACAAAACATTTCAATAATTTCTAATATCTTCGTTTGCTTGTAACTAACTAGATAAACATGTTTTTATCTCTGCCTAATGTTGCCAGCTCTATTAATATTAAGCACATTAAATCCATAAAATTATTAAAATATCCTTTGAGGGGGAATATCCTTTCTCTCTTTGCATTCAAATGCTTGTTAATAACAATTTTTCAGCAGTTTTAAGAGAATAAAGAAGTAAAGGCTTGAATACACAAGAGTTTATCACACTGAAAGATGATAAATAGGCCATAGTTTAAGCTAGCAATATTTTTCAATCAAGTTTTCATTAATAATGTTTTCCTTTAGAGTGTGACTCTCCTGCCAACATCTGTTTAAGAAAATTTTTGGTTTACTATAAGGGCGAGAAGGACTGATGAGCAAGTCCATCACATTCCCTGCATATAAGATTCCAGAGTATCCCAACCCACATTAAATACAGACCTATAAAGATTGAAAAACGCTCCAAAAAACAAGTCTCAAATAAATGCTGAGGCAAATTCTATTTTACATTGTTACATGTCTTCTGTTACTCCGAGGACAAAGTTAATTTTGTTATTTCTAATCACGTCTTGCACAAGAACACAGCACCCATGAGGATTGTCCAGAAAGGAAAAATGGTGCTAGCACCATTCATTTGCCCTTTTAACAAATTGTAGTAATATCAGGGTGACACCTGATGAATATGTATCTTGTAAAAAAAAAAAACCACATCATAGCTGCACCATTATCAGGAATTCCGTTCTGTTAATGGAAAGGAAAATTATTCTATGAAATGTAGCCACTGATTGTATAATTTCTGATTGCAGAGATCATTGCTTTTCATTGTGCAAAGCTGAAGACCTTCCTCTTAAGTTTCAGAGACTGTTAAAGGAGATCCTGTACAACTGTTTGCTATAACCATGTAACCGGTACAACCAGTGGACTGATTCTCCTGTCCAGAAGACATTATAATTCCCAAGGCACTAGTCCAAGGTGTGAATAAATAAACAAACCATCAACAAACACCCCAAAAAGACCCAAATTCAAAAAACCCACAACCCCCAAATGAGCCAATCAAAGGAAAAAAAAATTTGGCATCTGTTTAGAGTATTGTAAGTTTATTGTAAGGTGTCGTAAATACCTAAGTGGAAAAAGGAGAAGACAGATGCTAATCTCTCTTCAATAATGGGCAGGATAGAGATGAGAGGTCAATTCCAGTCAGCTTAAAATATTACAAAGAAATAAGCAACATTTAATTTCTGGTACAATTTGAGCTCCTCTGAACCCTGCAGCAAAGCAGAATGTGAGAAACAGAGGGTTCCCCAGCAGACAGAAACCACATTTCTGCCTTTCATTCCAAAATGCTCTTTGGCTGGATGTATTTTAAAATACCATGTCTTGTTTTGTGAGATCTCACCGAGGAATACCTGTCAGCATTTAGAATTCAGCCTTTTAAGATGGTACAGCTTGTAGGTGTGTGCTCTCCTTCCATCAAATAGCTTTGAAATACCAGAGGTCGTTACCTGCTCTAGTACCAGAACTCCTGTAACGTGCTGGTGTGTGCTCATGTTAGCTTTCTGATGGTGACAGCTTCATGGAGAATTGACTGCTGGAATGAGGGGTTTCAGGCATTGTCCCTTCTCTTTGACTGAGAAGGATTTTCAGTCTTTTAGCTCAGGAGTTTCAGCTGTTTTTAAAATGAAGGGTGTCTTCTTGTTAGTGCAGCGCTATTGACGTGACCATTATAAATCATGCAGGAAGGGCTCCATCAAGACAGGATAGCAACAGTGAAAATAAAGACAAGTGTGAGTCAATTTATAAATTATGTCTCTATTTCTGAAAATCCACTGAAATCCAGTAACAGACTGGATTCAGAAATAACATGTTCTGATAGAACTCTAAAAAAGTAGTTATTTTAGGCCAGTTTAAAGACTTTTTCCCCTCTTTGCACTGTCTTCATGACAGCAAGAAGCAAGAAATGAGCCAGGGATGGAGAACTGTGTGCAAGACAGGTCTAGTGTGCTCATTGGTATAGGTATTTTTAAGCTGTTAGCAATAACAATAATTTTAAAATAAAAACAATTCCTTGTGATGGTGTTCACAGGGGCCTTATGTTGAGGGAAGAGACAAAATATGACTCCATATTTCAGAAGGATTGATTTATTATTTCAGAAGGATTGATTTATTATTTTATGATATATATTACATTAAAACTATACTAAAAGAATAGAACAAAAGGTTTCATCTCAGAAGTCTAGCTAAGCTAAGAATAGAATGGAATGAATAACAAAGGTTTGTGGCTTGGACAGAGATTCTGAGCCAGCTGACTGTGATTGGCCATTAATTCCAAACATCCACATGAGCCAATCCCAGATGCCCCTGTTGCATTCCACAGCAGCAGATAATCAATGTTTGCATTTTGTTCCTGAGGCTTCTCAGCTTCTCAGGAGGAAAAATCCTAAGGAAAGGATTTCATGAAAAGGTGTCTGTGATAATTCCTTGCTAAGTTTTCTCCAAAATTTAATCTAAAGCTTATTTTCTCTGCTTTAAGATAAAAACCAGATTACTTACAGTACCTAATTAACTAGAAACAGCATTTAGTAGAAGGAATGAAGGGACCAAATTGTGAGCAGTCACTATAACAATTAACTGAAACATTAGGATGGTTTGAAAGGCTGATTAGAGGGCAGTGATGAGTGGCATTTCTCAGGGGTCAGCATTGAGCTGTTCAACATCTTTATCAAAGCTCTGTGGGCAGCAGGTCAAGGAAGGTGATGCCGCCCTTCTGCTCTGCTCTTGTCAGACCCATCCTGGAATGCTGCACCCAGCTCTGGGGTCCCCAACATTAAACATGGACCCATTAGAACAAGTCCAGGGGAGCCAAACCATTCCAGGATTCTAGTAAAACAATTCTGGTAGATTATATATTTTAAATATCTGAATTAATCTGTTTTTTTCTTTTTTTTTTTTTTTTTTTAATGTATTAATATATTCCCTTGCCTTTTTAAACAAGGATATCTCTACTATACTGCAATGCTTAAGCCAAGATCTCACATTATTTTAAAATATTCTTCATTATTTTTTTCTGGAGCTGTGTTATGAATTGCATCTTGCATAGAAATGTAACAGCCAGAGTAATAAGTCTGGAACTAGAATTCATTTTGCCTTCTAAATTAGACTTTTATAATAAATGGTAAATTGAAATGCCATTACAAAAAGGTTACCATCTTTTATTACATGAAGTTAAGAACTTAAATTTTACTAATGGTGCAATTTTCTCTGTAATTCATCTTTTACTTAATAGCATATAATTGTTTAAATAACATTTTAGTCCCTGTAAAAAGAGGGTACTGTTAGCAAGGAAAGTCTGACTATTAGGCAGATTAGGAAAAGCTCAGAGCTGTCTTTTTCAGATATTCAGATATATTACTTTTTGTTCCACTAAGCCACAAGAGCATATCATTTTCTATACCAACAACTGATTTTTATTCTGGCTGGTGACCTCAATCTTTCTCCCTCCCCACTTTTTTTTTTTTATTCAGCAAAGCACTTGGGGTGGGGGCTTGTTTGAAATTCATTTTCAGTGTGGTGTGTGGGGCTTTTTAAACCAATCTTAATAAGGTGCTATGAATGCAATTTACTGGAATAGATTTTTAAGTGAAAGAAAAATGTGCTCAGAATTGCAATTAAGCCTGATAAGTGGGAAATTTTAAGCTCAAAACTTCCAAACCCTCAGGTCTACTCTGTCCTCAAGGCATACAGGCTCTCAGTATGCATAAACTTTTTAAGTCTAGATGCTTTTAAAAATGCCAGTAGGAAGATCTTCCTTAAATGTTAATCCACTTTAGATCCACAAAATATATTTGGGCAGCTGCTTTTCTCTACGTGTGCCCCATTAAAGACATACCTTGCAGTCTAAAACTGTCTGGGGGCTCACCACCTGCATGTTGCATTTCTAATTCTCCTCCTGAAGCATGGCTAGCCTGCCCCAACACTACAAAATTCCCCACAAATCCAATCATTATCTTTAAATTTCATGATGGTTGTGCTGCCCAGCTGCTGTACAGAGGTTCAGTGGTTGGGGTTAGGAGGTGGGGAGGAAGGAGAGTAAATCCTGCTTGGTTTGATTGTTTATCTCATCCCAGGCTGTGCTCCCAACACCCCCCAGGGAAAAACCCTGTTCCCCTTGGTGCCAGCTTGGGACCTCAGCGAAAGAGAGGCTGCAAATATCACAAGGACTTAAAGAAAACCAGCAGGACCCTCTCCTGCAAGCAGAAAATCTGTACTGCTCTGCTCTCTGTGCTGTTATGTATCATAGCCAAAGACTCAATGCAAATGTATAAGCTGTCCCTGGAGCTGGAAAAAAAAAAATCTATAATATTTCTATTGCTGTAATGTCCACGTGCCAAGTGCAGACATTTGTTTGATTTGGCCTCGGGCGTTTTTATCTGGCATGCTCTCCATTTCATTTCTCCCACACTGTATCAGTCTCAAAGCTCCTTTGGCTAGGAAAAATTAAAAAAAAAAAAATAAAAAAAAAAGAGAAAGAGAAAAGGAAAAGGAAAAGAAAAAGCTCCAACAACTCCCTCTGTACTGCTTTTTAGTTGAGATGCAAATTAAAGAAAAAGCCTTCTCTACAGAAATATTAGTAATAGTATGACAGTACTGATGCTGAGAAGCTGGAGGAGAGGGTTGCCCTGTGGTGATTGCCTGTGAAATGTCCCATCCCCTTCCCTGCCAAGCTTGCTGTCATCCCCCTCCTCAATAGAGGGTGTTCCAGCTGACACATGCTCCACTGAGCAGTGTGGCTCGGTGGCATCCCAGTCCTGCCACGTCATGTCAGCTGAAATTGCTATGTTAGAATGCAAATTAACCCCAGAAATTACAGGTACACATTTGATAACTGTATATATAGGTTTCTTCACATCTAGGGGAGGAGTCCTGGAGGAGATTGTGTTGGGCAGCAGAGGTGAGGCTAACTAGCATCTCAATTTACTACTGTATTTACTCGTATTTTTATATTTTAAATGGAAAGCAAAAAGCTTATTAGGCTTTTGGGTAACAACTACATGTTATATGAACAAAAATGCAATAGCTTGTTTTTGGTCTAAATTACTAATATGTTTTTCCAGGCAATGTTTCAGTCAAGATCTTACCACAAGCAGCCAAAAAATGATGCAAAAAATGTCCTAACCAAGTGTGGGGACTAGAGAAGTTCTCATGGTACAAGGAAAGAGAATTATTGCAGGTTGTCACTGTATCAGCAGTCAAAAGATTTACAGCAAGGTGATAAAATAATTTTAAATATTGACCCAAATTAATTCAGTCCAAAGAGTCACCCCTGTTATTCACTGCGTGTCGGTTTGGCCACACGACAGACTTGGCACAGACACAAGATCCTCCACAGATTCCTGTCCATTAAAGCGGCAGAAACCTGAAATTAACACACTACAGTGAAGGAAGAAGTGAGTTTATAAGTCTTGGTTTAATTTTTCTCTCTCTTAGTAAATTCTCCCTCATGTTAGGTAAATCTAAAACATTATTGCAGGATCATTTTCCTCTACTTTATACATTTTTTCATATTACCAGATTTATATTTTATGGCAAGCCTCTGAGAGTCATTATTTCAAATGGCTGAATAAACATTGGTGCCTTGACAGGCACTTACACAAATGCATTATTTTTGGCATAAGATCTAAAGTTATGTTTGCAAGGGATACCAACATTTGTTGGCTCTTTTTTCCCCTCTCATCTCATCACAATCTGGCAAAATTCTCCCAGTCTCTCGTTTTACTTTACCATAGATTAATAGCCAAACTTTAAAGGATCAAAATTACCCACCCCTAGAAATATGAGGCATTAATTTGCTTAGAGCTCTTTGTCAGCTATTCTCTGATATTTAGCTGTGTCCTCTCATATGCAGGTTCCTCAGAGCAGGCTGAGGCAGAAAGAGAACATTTTTAAGCTCCTCATGTCATCAACCTAAATAGTGAAGAATGGTAATTTCAGCAACGGAGACCTGCACATTTCAATTTTCAGTAATAGATGTTAAATGAGCAGTAGAGAACTATTTGAATGAGTCTGTAGTTATCTCATGCAGCTGTTCATTGCTCCTTAGTTTAAGTTTCTGATTATGCTCCTTTGTAGAGGTATTTCTGCAGATCTGCTGGCTCTCTTTCCCTGCTATTTTCTCAGATCCAATTACAAATCTTTCCAATATAATTAGCCTGTGCTGAGGATTTGAAGAAAATATTTTCTGTGGGAACAGTGTACTTAAAGAGGGGAAAAAATATTATAAAGCATTGTTTTCTGATATTCCTTATGACAGTTCTGAAAGTCATATGAAATTGGTCTAAAAAAGGAGTAAAAGGAAGAAAATCCTCCTACACACACTTTCCTTTGTAGTTGCCAGATGCCTGTTAGCACTCACTGACAGATGCACTTCTAGACTGTCTGCTGTCCTCTGCCAGTACCTGTGAGCAGACAGTGGTCACTGGAGGGGTTTATATGATATTTTATATATCAATTTAATTCATTATTTTAAATATTTAAATTAAAAGATAATGATTGTGATAATAAATGTATGATTTCTATTTAAAGTCTTGATTAATTACATTTAAAGACATGGAATTATGGGGAAGACAGAATCTGGATCTGCAGTTAATGCTTCCATTTTGATGTCCTTAAAAACAATTATTCCACCCATGGTCATGAATCATCATCATTAGGCTGCTTTCTAAGCAATTAGAAAGGTCAAGCTGACAAACTGTACTTGTTACCAGACAGTTCAAGGATTAAAAAACATTGGGAGGTGCATTGACATGGATTTTTTAGTGGAATGAACGGGTGCTGGAACAGAGCACCACACCTCATGGGGCATGCAAGGTTAGACAACTTTACACTCCTGTCATGACACTCCTGTTTGGGCCCCTTGATTTAAAGCCTGAAGGTCAGTCAGATGAATTCAGGACATATTTCAGTCAGCAGACAGGCCTAATCAGGACACAGAGGTGTTGAACTTCCCTTGTCACCTTCTGGACTTCATTATTTCAGGATCTTCCACTTCAGTGGGAGAACCCATTTGTCCTGCTACCATACCCTGAATATTATACAATGATTTTTACCACAACAAAGTGAGTAAACTGCCTGCTAAATTCAAATCTTCAGAGATGTTCCCTGATTTTGGATCAATCAAGTTTTTTGTTTTACTCAGTAGAGCACAAAATGTGTAAGAAAAAAAGGAACAAATGAGTACAGGTAATCTTTCTGTTTCCAACTTAGGTGTCCAGCAGTCCTTGTCTTCTCTGGCATTCTTTTATATCCAAACTCAATGTGGGGCTGTAAAGGAAGCTCTGCAGTGTGACCGTGTTCACAGGGGTCTGAGGATGAGGGAAGAGATGAGGATCTGACTCCACGTTTCAGAAGGCTTGATTTATTATTTAATGATATATATTATATTAAAACTATATTAAAGAATAGAAGAAAGGATTTTGTCAGAAGGCTGGCTAAGAATAGAAAAAGAAAGAATGATAACAAAGGCTTGTGGCTTGGACTCTGTCACAGCTGACTGTGATTGGCCATTCATTAGAAACAACCACATGAGACCAATCACAGGCTTCTCAGCTTCTCAGGAGAAAAATTCCTAAGGAAAGGATTTTTCATAAAAGATGTCTGTGACACTGCAGAAGAGCAGAGCCTCTGCCTTCACAATGGTGCCAGGACAAGAACATGAACACTGCATCTTGCAGGGCAACTTGAAGGACATGCCTGGATGATAAAATATCTGTCAGTGCCACCACTATCCCTTCCAGGGGTTTGTCTGCCAGAAGGGAATTGCAGTGACACTGCAATGAGCTCCTCAAATAGTGCTTTATTTGTGCTGGTTGAACATGCACATAGATTATTTTTAAGTTGCAAAAGAGACCAGAAACAGAGAAATTCCAGCAATAGGTGTTTTGGGACCGTGATTTCCTGTCACATCTGAGAAACTTTAAGTGCTAGTAACTGATCTGCTTTATGTGTACGAGCACAAAGCTTCCAGTTTTATTGTAGCAGAGTGCTTTCAATTTAGAAAAAAATCAATCAACAGAAACAGTAAATGGCACCACGCTCCACATTTCTCTTTGGGAGCAGCATTATAACATTTAGTCTTGCTCAACAAGAAGTTTTATATTGCTTTTGTTTATATACAGGATAATGTAATGGGATACAGGTCTTCCGTTTAGAAAGGTTATTGACACTCTTGGTGCTGTGTTGGCATTTATTCTTTGGATTTTATTGCTTCTGATCTGTGGTGTTTATGTCTCTGAGGTGAGGACTTTCATCTGTGATACATGCTCATAATTTACAGCTTGCATGGCGCCCTGATGTTGTCTGCAGAAACAGGAAATTAAACAATTAAACAGGAGGCAGATGTGAAGAGTAAAACAAGATACTCCTTCAGTACATTTATTTAAAAATATTGTCCACTGGTCAGAGGAGGCTGAAAGCCACTGCTGGCTGAAAACCCAATGACTTTGGGGAAACCAAGGTGGTTTTCCATCCATTTCCATGGATATGAGAAAATGGCTAAGCACTCCAGAAGGGGAATAAACCAGGCAAAATATGAATTCAGAATTTAATGGAAGTCTGACCATCCATGTTTTTTCCTATATCTAGCTCTCCTGAATCTGTGTGAGGTGGCTGAAGCCTTTTGTCACAGACACTCAACCCTCACCCCCCCAGCTGTCTGAAGTGACCATTGCCAAGCTCTCCAGTGATTCCTTTAACTGTAATAGCAATGACAGATCCCTTTATTAATTGCAAATTGCACTATCTGAAGATGGTGACAACAGATACGGAGAGAGGAACAGAATACCCTAATTTTTCATAGCATAATCAGCCTGTTTGGAGCCCCAGATAAAAATAAATTACCTCAACCTTACAATACACTTGACATGTATTTATTGCAGCATCCTCTATCAGCAAATGCCATACCTACAGGAGCAAGCTCCTCTCACATCACCCTAAAACGTGGAGGGGAGTGTTAATGAGAAGGAGCACTCAAAGCAGGGCTGCCCTGGGACCTGGGTTTGGGTTCCAGCTGTTGCATGCCACCACCTCTGGACACTGCCTGCCCAGCCAGGCCCGGGGAGAAGCCTGTGTTAAACATCCCGAGGGGAAATGAGCAACAGAAAAGGACTTTGCAGTCCTTCAGAGGCAAAGATTGGCTCAATGGATAATATTATCTGAGAATACCAAATATTAAAAAAGAAATTTCACTTGCAGAAAGAGGGAGAAAAATTCCAGTGACTTGAGAGGGAAAGCTGTCACCAATGACTCAATTTGGAAAAACTGAGGGACATGCCCGTAGACCCACTCTTTGTTTCTTCTCAAAGCCAAAGTTTACAAAACTTCCTAATGGGAGCAGACAATTCCTCAGCTACTGTTTGCTGCAGCTGTTTTCACCATGTCCTGAATTGTTTGATACAAAGTCTAAATTAGTCTTGAGAAACAGGATTAACCTTTCCAATCACATTTAAGGTGAAATTGCTTAACTACAGCACACAATGTCGTGCTACAGATAATCCATGGGCTTGATTAATGCTTTTATAATCAATTGCTGTCTGGAAGTGACTCCTTCCCATCACACTCTTCACAAAAAGAGCAGATGGTATTTAAAAGGTTATGGCAAGAGGGCATTTCAGAGGTCAAACAGAACATCGATCAAGTGGGCAGAAAAATTGCTTTTTTCCTTCCCCTTCTTATCCTCGCAATCCATGAGGGAACGTGGACTATGAATTATAGTTTGATCTATAGTTCAGGCACTGAAATGTTTTCTTGTTTCAAATTTCTGTGTTGTTTTGGGTAATGAACCTGGAAATTGGATTCCCTTTGTGCCAATAAAAAATTGTGCCCAATACATGTATTTCAGCACCATAATTCTTAGACCCACAGAGATTTGCCTGCTGCTACCTTGAACACAGTCCTAACACTGGGGCTTAGTAAAGGCTGTACTAACATCCACTTTGTCTCAGATCAATTTTTAGCAATAATAGGGGTTCTGTGAAAAAATACGCTCTTTACTTCCATGCTCTTTTACAAAAAACAATTAAAAAATGATATTGTAGGACTTATTCTCACTACTTCCCATGTACATAGTGGGTTGCCATTCTGCACCAGAGTCCAAGGAGACGTGTTCTCACCTGGAGTGAAGGGGTCAGGGAGACTCCGCTGTTCAATGACGTCTCCAAAGCCAGAATTCAGATGTTTGCCATTGTGGAATACAAAAAAGTACATTAGTACCCTTCTTCACCCCCTTTCCATCTCCTGTCATGTTAACCACACAGAAAGAGAGTAATAGAAAATTAAAATTGTTTATGCTTTCTAGTAACTTTTGAAGTTTTACTTATGAGAATGTAATTATTTTCCTATTGTTTTGGACACAAATATTTTTGTCTTTGTTACCTAAAAAAAGTATATCTTTATTAATTGCCACATCTTTCCTGACACTCTTTTTTCATGGTTTTTTTTGGTTTTTTTTTTTTTTGGTTTTTTTTTTGTGGTTGTACAGGTTACTGTGACAAGTGAACTGCTCATCCTAACTCGGTCTCTGAAGTAAATTTTCATTTGAGAAGGGAAGATGTCATAATTCTGCTCTGTGATCAGTACCAGGAAGGATTGGCTAATATATTTTTCAGGATTTTAACTTAAGAGCCTGAGGTCCTCAAATCTTATATGCACAATGCTCGCTCACATAATGTAAGTAAACTGAGGAGCTCTTAATGAGACAAGGGTTTCATTTGTCCAAGAAATATATACTGTATACATTGGAAATATACCAATACTATATATTGCATAAATAAAGCTGTTAAACATGAATTTTCAAGAGGTGAACAGCAGCAGAATTTGACGGAAATATATTAATTCTCTTAAAGTGGCTTCTGGGTGTCTTCCCATGCAGGAGTGCTATCACTGGAACTGGCAGTGCATTTTAAATAGTCCTAATACACACAGTCATCCATAACATGCTGGCAGACCTTTCAATATCAGTTTTGTAGTTTAATTTCCTTTGATTTATTTCAAGAGTGAATGTGCATTTTTAAAGCAGCTGAAGTCAATGAGACACTTCAACTATGTCTGTCAGCACTGTATATGAAAAACAACAAAGGTACAAAGGTATACATTGTGTGATTTTTTTTTTCCATGATTTACTGTCCAACAGAGAGGAAAAGAAATCTTCCATATGGGTGAGGTATTTCTGTTTCCACATTTAACTTGAGTTTCTTAAAAGGTAGCATGCAAAAAATAAAAGACATTAATGTAAACAACTGCATGGAAATAAATGAGGAGTTAGGAGAGGTTTATTTCTAGCATTAAGTTAAAACACACAGATTTCTCAAAAAAAATGACTCCTGGGGACTGGTTCCACTTCAGGCATTCTTCACAGGGATTCTGAATGGAAAGACAGTATTGGCCCTTAGCTGAGAGTTTGAGTCAATTGCCTTGTTATGACTGGGACCCAAGCGATCAGAACTGCCATATTAAATGCAAATTGATAAATGAAAGCATTTACTACCAGTCCAAAGGCAAAAAACAGCTGTGAAAATTATGCCAGATATATTGACAGCACCGTAGTATTTTTCATGGAGTTTAATATATGTATTTTATGACTAATCCTTTAGAAACTTCTAAAGTAAATCTTTTATCTTCTATTGTGTGTCCATATTGATCGGCTGTTGAAGTGTTGCTTGCAGCTATGAGGTGTTATTCATTATGTTTGGAAGCTGTTTGATCAGAGAAGAAAAGAATACAGCATGGTTTCAAGAGAGTGAGAAAATCAAATGAACTTATATAGATGAAAAATAAATCGTGAGATGTGCTTCAACTTTCTGTTATTTATTTTTCAGAGCTTTTTTCCCCTGAAGAGACCAGTGAACCTTCAGATAAATTGACAATGTCTTAAGTAACCTAATAAAAAGCCAAACCCATCTACCTTTCAACAATAGAGTTGTCTATAAACATAAATGTTCAATTTCAGCCCTTTTCCCCCATGTTTAATTTCACACCTTAGTTTTCTAATTAGGAAACCCTGATTATACAGAGACTTAAATGATGTTCTGAATGAAGTAATATAATCATATGTACGACTGAGAGCTGATTTTTTTAAATTTGTTGTAGGTGAAGATTGACTATTCCTCTGAATGGTAATAATAAGAAGAGCTTCATATATACAGTCAATCATAAAAAGGGGAAATCATTAAAGGAATTTTCTTTCCTCTAAGTAAACCTTTTCTATTTTTACAGGTTCCCCATCGCTCTGTGTGCTCTGTCACTTTCCAAGCCATAGCTCCCTCTTACCTTTGATAACCATCCACAATCAATACCAAACATATCTCTTTACTTTCTGGTGTGACAGTACCCAAAGGTTTTGTTTTTTGGAGTCTCCTGTTCCTGCCTTTAGACACAGAATCAATCACCAGGGCTGTCTCAGGTATCTGCCGAGCCATCGCTCTTGTGCACCCTCACAGTATTTCCTTGGCCCAATTGTATTCCTGCCTGGCTCGTTTGCTCCTTTCTCAGAAATCCATAACACATACCCATCAGAGAGGGGAGGGAGGAAATGCCCTGGGCTTTTTAGTAGTAGCAGGGATTGTGTAGTTTACTCAGTCCGTAAATGTGACGCTGAAATGAACCTGCAGTGTCTGTGTTGGGATGACTGTTAAGTGACAAAAGCAGTGCACTGTTCTTGTGCAATCAATACCTTACATGTGAAACCAAAGACAGCACTTTAAATTACAAAGGAAAAAAAAAAGGATAGTGCAATAACAACAAAGGGATGTCTACATCTGCTTTTGCTTGTGTATTGCTGCCTTTTCATGGCAAGATACTTCTTACAGATCTTTTCTGCAGCCACCAGCATGTGCTAAAGAGTGACACTGATAAAGCACGTGCTGTGCACTCCCCACGTTTGTCAGATATGCCGACCTGACAGAAGTGTTCTACTGTTCCTTTGTTTCTTTGAAAGCTTCTTTTTCAGTGTCTTCTCAGCTTTAGGTGCTGCAATCCTTGCCACAAGGATTGCTCTTTGTGTTTCATCTGAAAAGGTGAGAAGGAAGCTGCTTAATCGCACAGGGAAAAAGGTACAGGTAAAAGAAAAAGTTATTATTAAAATAATTTTTTGGTCCTGGTGGTAAAATTTAATAAAAATATCAATGTGAAACTGCTTCCACAGTGGGACAAAGCTAATAAAACCTTAAATCATTCTACTTGTTTCGGGCTGTAATAACAGCAATGGGCTATGACTAATTTTTCAAACATTTAGATATAAAAATTCTACACCTATCTATGTATTGCCAATTTGAGGCACCTGAATTCCTTCACCAATTTGATTTTATGTTCCTAGAGCCTCAGAGAGAGAGAGAGAGAGACAGTAAATCTGCAGTAAAATCAACAATTAACAAATGAGCCCTGCTCAATGAGATTGCAGGTTCAGGATTTAGTTTCATGACCAGAGAGCATCTCTAGGATAACTAGGATATCTGTCACCTTTAGCTTTTATCCAGTAGCTTCTTTACCATCCCACAATTAAAAATCAGCTGATCTGTGAGCTGGAGTGGACTGATCTGGGGAAAGAAATGGGCACTTTGGTTCGCTGGAATATTGAGCACATTTTGCTTTTTTATTTTTTCCAGGATAATATACATAGAACTATTTTATCTCAAATTATTGTTTGTTTAAAGCACTACTGAACTTCAAAATAGGCAGCTGATATCAAAATCTAAGTATTTTTGTGCAAAAAAAGAATTCTATTCTAATTAATACAACATCCTTGAGCTCTTTTGTTAAGGGAAAAATACTTTTCAAATTAAAGAAAATTTCTGGACTTTTCGATTCAGATTTTCTAAAGGATGAGCAGAGATATGTTGAAATGGGGAATTTTGAACGAGTTCTGACTGACAGTGAGATGAATTTCCTACCCCAAAGAGAAAGAGAGGGAAAAGAAAAGGTGACTTTTATGTGGTGAATGGGTGCTGTATGGGAGACCTGCATGAGCCATGATGTGCCTGTTCAACATGAGAGTTTTATCAGGCTGCCCCATTCCGGGCAGGAAAACACTGAGGGAGATGGAGATCCATTCCTTCCATTAGAGCTCTACAAAAAGCCTTGGTGCTATTCATATTTACAAGGGCATAAACATGAAATGATTGCACTAAAACCAGCAGCATTCCTCCTGGTTCACAGCTGAACAACAGAAGAAAAACATTTTACCACCAAAATCCTTTTTGGTTTTTTTTCTGTTCAAATATACAGACTTTAAATCACAGGACATTAAATATTTTTGCCTTTAACTTCATTTTAGTTCCAGTGAATTTCCTACTTTGCTCAGAGTAAGGAGATAACTTAGTATGTCAACTCAGATTTACCAGGATGATCAGGTTTCTTTTTGTCCCTGAGGAAAAATATCAAACTACCCACCTGAGGAAATGAAATGTATTAAAACACCTAACATGTATGATGTCCTGTTAAAACAAGATAATCCTGTATGACACTCAGCCACTACTGCAGTTGAAACAAAAATACATTTATTTGGTGATTATCTGATTGAAACAAACACATCAAACTGACTGCTTCACTTTTATTTAGTCTCGTTCTTTAGACACTGGCATGGGCTGGTGGACTCTGAAAGCAAATTCTGGCCTCAGAGATGCACTTTAAGGCAGTTTTTATCAATATATGTTAAAAGTGCAATGTTCCTGATGCAAAAGTGCTGCCAAAAGCTTTTGGTGGAAACAAAGGCTTCATCCTGAACCAGATAAAAGCAAAGGAAACAAAACCAGGAGAGATTTGAGTTGGACTAGATACTGAGGATATTAAGATGGCCTCTGTGTGACAGAGATGATAACATAAAAATCTGAGGATCTTTTAAGAGTTAAATGAAACAAGAATATGGATACCATGAAAGCATTTATCCCAGAATCCCATGACATCTAATTCAGGGCTTTATTTAGTTTTTACTATATGAGCTTTGGGGAGTATCTTACAGTGAGAAAGTCCATAAAATGAAGAATGCAGATTTGTTTAATATTAAACTGTTACATTCAATTAATTTTGACTGTGATAAGTGAGTTCCTTTACATATAAATGTGGCTATCAGGAGCTGTTTTTATACAACCAAAATTTGTTCACAGTTAAAAAGCAAGCCAACAAACTTAATTGAAGCAAGAAATTCACTGATAGAAAAATAGGAATTAATGAGGGATAGCGATCACTGAAGAAACAAAAAGAGGCACAGACTTGTAGAATTTTGGACTTGAGGTGATTTTTAAAATAATGCTTTGACTCTAGAGACAAAAAAATATGTATTATTAAACCTCTATATTCTGGTACCATCTAGAGGCCAAATGGCACAGCATCAAATTTTTCTAGGAGCTGTAGAAATATAAAAAAATTACAGATGTTCTCTCTTCAACTCAAAGAAGGGTTATGGCAAACTCCCAGCTACTGAATGTTTATGTTATTTCTTCTTGGTGCAATATTTTCTGTCTGTCTCTCTTCCTCACGCATTGTCTGGATCCTCTGTGTGCAAGCCCTGGGTGTGCCATCCTCCCAGGCTGCCAACAGCTGTGCCACCAGCACAAATCACAGTACAGAAAGCAGAATGTGCCTCTGGTGCCAGAGCTTCAGCAGCTGCACCCACCAAAATGTTATAAGGAAATAAAGAAATATATCTATACAAAGAAATACAGCCAGGGTCAGGAATGAATTGTTCCCACCACTGTGGTGCCCTGGGATTGCAGTTTTCTTTATGAAACATCCAAGAGATTTCTCTCCTAGCATTTTGGGTAGAACATGGAAGGCCAAAACATATATACATCAAACCCTCCCAGTTTTCAGCTACAGAGTTTGCAAGGGATGTCTAAGGAAATCTGTGAATTTGGGTTTTGCTGCTGTTACCTTGATGCTGAATTGTTGTGAATGAGCCAGTGGAAGAATTTTTGAGCTTCTGCTCCAAGGAAGAAACATTAAAATAGAAGGTTTTCAGCCAGGGATGCTGAAGTGACCTGTGAAAAAGCCTTCCTTAATGGCTGGAAGGCATCAGGACAGGATTCCTTGAATTTTGGTCTGAGCAGGCAGAATTAGGTGGCCAGGGAAAATAGATGTAATTATCTGCACTAATGAAACTGTGCTGCTTCCAGCCAAATGAGGGCACCTCTGGCTAAGGAATTCCTTAACTGAGTCTGTTATTTGGGACCACTGTATAATGAGTCAGTGATCACACCCAGTGACCTCTAAAAGGGTTTTTCACTGATTTCAAGGAGATGTCTACTATTTGTGAGCTTCACTTCATGTCTGGGCTTTGGAACTTTGAACCTTCTGTTAAATTTTGCCTTACTAAGAAAATTCATGGAGCAAAATATAAAATACAATGATACAGACTTTATCACATATTTCAGTAATGTGTTCCATGGGTTGGCTGCAGTGGCCATGGTGTATGTACAGATGACACAAAATAGTTTAATCCATTTTCCATGTATTTAACACCCAGAAAAGATTCCCATTATATTTGCAGTGAAACTGTAAGGATCTTTAAGATTTCCCTACATGTATTATAGGAGGATCATGGAAGCCAAAAAAAAATATGGGGAATTCTCTCTCATAAAGTAGATAACCTTCATTTGTGGGAAGTATAATATTGTACTGGAATTAACTGAAAGAAATTGGATTATTTTGATCTCTCCAACTTCCCCTTTCATGTTTTGCTTCACTTATTAGGAGATAGGTATAAAGAATGTCCACCTCATTTGACTGTCTTTAGACTCTACCAAAAGTAATAGTCAGCTTCCAAAAAATAAACTGCAATATTCCTTCTAATTTCAGTAGGTGTAAGATCAGGCTCTTGATTCAGATATTTGGACACAGGTTCAGATATTCTGACTCCAGCTCTTCTGTGAGAGGCTCCAGTGCTGATGTCCCTGTGGCAGTCAGCAAGTGTTAGTCAGTACAGAAGATCATGGCAACGGTCATCTAGACCCTTCTCGGCCTGTCAAATCCTTTACTCCATCATTTTAAAAGCAAGATCAGTGCTTCACTGTTATTTCTAATGCTGTAAAAAGGTTTACACCCTTTACCACATCCTGGGAATTCACCAGAGCTGCTGGTAAAATTTGAACTTTTGTTTTTTCTGGCAAGTTCTGTTTGCTTTTCACTGAACTTCGCAGATGTGAAAGGTAAAAGGCAAAGGTTTGCTTTAACCTTTCCATTCTTCACAAGCTAATCCCAAAAGCTGAGCTGCAGAGGGATCACAAGGGTCACAACTTTAATAGGCTCATACTGGAGAGGGAAATCCCACTCGTTTGACATGGACAATAAGGCAGACATCTGATTTCTGCCTGGAATTTGATAAAGTATAGCTAATATAAATAATAAATCAGCCCCAAAACAGATTTATTTTTAATGGTAGTACATAAGAAACAAATAAGTTGATGGGGCAGGGAGTGGGTGAGGAGGACTAGAACACCACTAACTTCTTGAATGTAAGAAATATAATCTTGATTAATTTCATTTATTATGGGAGTAAAAAACCACAGCTTGTAATTATTTCAGATGAAAACATAATTTCAATGCTTCTCTGACTTAGTATTTTCCTATTGTCAAGATGGAAATCACTACCTGTTCATTTTGCATCAAAGTTATGTCTTCCATTTTGGAGTGCCCATGCTTTTCACTTTTTTTTTTTTTTATTAGTTCTTAGGTGGTTTTATTAGAGTTCAACATCTACTGTTCAAGTGCTAAGAATGTTCTTAAAACCTGCTCCACTCCAGGGTTGCATTAATAAATCATATAGATTATTAAATCAGCACCATTTCATTAACCCCATTCCCTCTGTAAAGAATAATTTGAACTGAATTGTTTGATTCAACAATTTTTACAGAAGAGAGGCAATCTTTTCATGGACAGAAGCTCACAGTGCTTTAGAGTAAAAATATTTCTGGGACTCTTAGTGGAGCAGACTCTGAGCTCAGGGTGGCTGCTGGTGCTCACAGCCATCCAGGCTGTCACAGATGTTGTGTCAGGAAAGCTATTGACCATCAGTGGGCAGTAAAAATTCTTCTGCTCACACTTTTATTGCTGCCCCCATTAAAGCATCCTCTCAGGTCCCATATTTGTGTCACTGGTTCTGTCCCCTACGGCCTGGAGCCATCAGGCCATCCCTCAGTAGAGGACTATATAATGCTTTCTTAATTAACCCTGTGGATCTTGCTGCCCCAAATAACATCTGAATGGGAGACTGTAGCAGTAATATCTTGATATGGATTTCCACTGGAATTGCTTGGATGGAATACATAATTTCAGAGGTAAATGCTAGAAGGCCACAAGATACTTTTGAGACAATTACAGCATAGTTTGTCATTTCATAACAGAAGGACTGGATTAATTGTCAAGACAGCATTCCTTTGTTCAATGCCATCCTTATTCAGCTGCAAGTTGAGTTTCTTCTAACCCAAATAAACTGAAAAGGGTAACAACATATTTTTCAGATATATTAATTCACAATTCTGCCGCAGACAGCATTTTTAATTGGTCAGTACTTATTGCTTCTTGAATTAGAAAGTAATTTATGAGATATTTTGCCTCCATGCATTTTGAATCCTTTGTCTCCAGCACATCTTTTCTTACATATCTCAGATTCAATCCAAGATATTTGATCATAGAATGAAGCACTCTTATGTCAAATGTGTTTGGCATTAGATCAGTCTATAAGTGTGAATTTGTTTGTGTGTTCTGCTTTCATTTCAATAAAAAACTTGAGTGGCCTACTTCTTCACATCGATTACTTGTTTTGTGTTGCTGCGTTTGACTTTGTCCTTCAGCTGTCTTTGCTTTCATGAATACAAGTGATCTGCAGGCTGAGATTTAGTGGGGATCCACCCTTGTGCACCTTGTCTAAAGGAAAGTCTAGGCAGCAGATCACAGGTGAAGTAATGAACCACTTTGTGGAGAGCAGATTTTAATCACTACGGATGGTACAGGAGGTATCCTAACCATGTAATTCCTTTGTCATTTTATTTGAATTTCTTCCTCATGCTCAAAGTAGTCCAGCTTCAGTAAATCATTCAAGGTTTTGCACTTGCTGAGAAATGCCAAATGCAGCATTTGCAGTCAGGGAAGAAAAACATGGAAACCCTCACATGGAGAGACAAAGTGCCACAGAAATACAGACTGTAAATCTGTGTATGGAGAGTAATGAGGCACAGGAGTAAAAAAATGTAGGTGAATTACCAATGACAGAGGCTAAGATAGCCTAGAAAAGCAGAAATTCAAGAAATAATTGGTCAGGTATGCATATTTCAGGTCTCCAGCACATAGCTGGCCACTCTCTATATGACCCAGTCTGGAGGAACAGTTACATCCTGTGAAAATAACTTCTCTAGGATTGTGGTTTCCTAACAACATTTTCCGTGCGTTTCATCCACTGCGCCACCATTCTTGTGCTTCATGCCCAAGCTGCTGCTGAAATTGCAGTAGCTCAGAAGTGCAGGATCAGAGTCTGCTCTGCAGAGCTCCCAGGAGCCAGAGCACACAAATGCTGGAGGTGGCTCACTGGGGAAGCCACTGCTGCTGTTTGGATGGGAAATGGGAGCAGACTCCTGAAACTCTTCAAGGAATAAAAACTGGATAGATTGTAGGGTTAATAGATCAGTATTCTTCTGAAATATAAAACATTACTTTTAAAAAGTACTAATTTAGTACCACAAAAAGTTGTTGTTTTTTTTTTTTTTCAATTTATTTTGGAAAATGATTATTACATGTTGTTTCATTTACCAAGTGGAATATGATTGTGCATGCTGGTCAAATCCGACCTTCAGATGAAACATAATTAATTACTAAGTATTTACTCTTTTTTTTCCTGGACTGGGCAAGCCATCTTATTTGTAAATAAATTTTGGATTTTAATTATGGAGAGATTTGCACTTCTAACTAATTGTTCAATATGCCTCATTATTTTTATTTGAGAAAATCTGCTAATTAGAAATATAAACCAAATGTTTGTTGTTACTGTCTTTTTAATCAATGAGATACTGAACAAAATTTTTGGCTTTTATTTATTGGAATAGATCCCTTATAGAAAGAAGAGCTTTGCTTATTCTCTGTCTTTGACAAGACCCATTTGCATATTATTAGGAATAAGAAAATTACTATTTTCTTAAGTCAGGAGAAAGAAGCAGAATAAGTTAGACACCTTTAAAAGTCACATTTTAGGAGCAGGCAGTCATAGTGATTTACTTAAAGGACCAGAATGAAAACAGATGTCATTATTTCATTTTTTAAAGAAGTGCTCCTTAAAATTCACTAGGATTTTTGCTTAACTCTAATTGAGTTTTCAGATTGCTCATCTCAGTAAATAAACAACGTGCCCCTTGGATGTCCTTTCCATCACCTTTACCCTCCAGATTGTCTCAAAAATGCTGGGAGAAATATCGAGCAGCACTCATTATCTGCCTCAGCTATTACATGCTCAAAAGCAGAGTTATTATCACTCACATTTTTTCCCCATTAAAAAGGCAAGTGGTGAGGATCAAGGCAGCAGCAGGCACCTCTTCTCTTCCTGTGTGTCTACAATTTCTAAAACTGCAGTGGATTTGCATATTGAACACACACCACGAGCACAAGATGAATGTTCCCGTGGATGTGTGAAGCCCAAGTTTTCTTTTTTTATTAGTCCTAGATGCTATCATGAAACCAAACTCTGGCTGTACTGCATTTCTCACTGTCCTTGAGAAAATGGATGGGTAACTTATAACCATAATTATGCCCACTCACTGGTCTAATGAAGAGAATTAGGGAATGTGTAAACAATAGCTGTGCAGGGGAGAGTGTGCATAATTGGCAACTATTAATCTAATAGTGAGAGAGGGAGACGGGTGAGGATGATTAACATAGGCCACACAGAATGATCATTTGTGATAAGGATGACTGAGAAGACATTGACATCATTTAGCTTTCCCTGCTGGCAGGGAGAGCATGAATAGAAAGAAAATTAAATGTAGGATGGATCAGCAGGTGTGGTGCAGCAGGATTTCAGCACTCACATTTTTCCTTGCCTGTAGAAATATTCCCCAAGCATTCCTTTCCATGTTATCAGTACCACAAAAAGTGCTGAATGGTGATACAGAAGAACAAATATTCTCCACTGTCTCATACAGAGATTCATTTTTCCAAACTGTAATTTTCTGGCCCAGTCAAGGGCATTGGGAGTTATGGAAGACTCTGGTTTAGGTTCCCATTCTTATTTTCTGTCCTTTCCTTGTGGCAAGCAGGAAAGTGACTGCAGGGTGATGGAGAGTGATTATTAGAAAAACAAAAGAGAGTTCACAGAAAGGAAGGAAATAGCAGTTAACTGGAAGTGAGAGTGGAAAAGGCTGCAGGGGTTGTGAAAAGAAGGTGAGAGAAGGATGGGAAAGGAGAACTGGGACAGTCATGACCTGGTATTTATGGGCTGAGTGCATTTGGGATTTTTCAGCTGTGACTGGGTAGGACCTGGACTCATTCCTCTGCTGCCAGCAAGGAGCTGGACAACCATGCGGAACCCTCAGAACAGGTTTGTCTTGTGTGCAGACATGGGGGAAAACAGGGAATAATAGCTAAAAAATGCCTCTTAAAGCTCACAAAATGACTTCATGTGAGTTTGTGCTGGAAATCTAGTGTTTTCTCACTTATGAATTTTATTTACCCTTTCTTCAGCTTGCTGCTGTTTTTACAGGTATTTGGACACAGCTGCCATTGAGAAAGCATGGAGAATGCTCAAATTAGATGAAGGTAAATAGAATAAACTCTACCTATCTGACCATTTTGTGTGAAAGTTCTTGGTACTTATCAATATTGCTGCACAGCGTGGAAGGTCTATGTACTAAAAGCTGCTCCAAAGACAGGCTTGTTTACCATTAAATTCTATATTTATTTTTTAGCGCTAGACCCCTCCAGATTATAGCTAGGAGAAAGAATGAAGAAGCTTTGGGAAACCATAATTTCCAAAGTCTCACTCTCAATTTCTGTTTTTCAAAAGGACTATCTCAAACTGCATTTATGCACATTTAAATAAAAAAAAATGGAAACTATGATATGGTCCTGTACTTTCCCCGTCATGTGCAGCTCCTTATTCTGCATCCAGAAAATGCAAAGAAAATATTTGATTCATGTGAATTCATGTGGGTAGAAGTAGAACTCCAAAATGTTAAAAAAATGCCATTTATTCCCTCTGTGAAACAAAGCAAAGGCCAACACTCCACCCGAAGACAAAACTAGAAACACTTAAGAAGGGAGTCCCTGAAATCCCTGAAAACCAGCACTCATCCAGTTCAAGTTTAATCAGAGATTATCCATCTGTTCTGGGGATGCTGCAAAGGTTTTCTGTCTTCCCATGTGCTCCAAAGAGAGAAAGCTTCCAAAAACTGTCAGTGCAATGAAGCCTCTCCTCCTTCCCTCTGCTGTGCTTGTGTTTGCTTGAATCAGATTCAAGTCCTCAGCTTTTATAATAGAAATTCTCTTTCCTTTGCTGAAGCTTCATGTATAATTTAAAGAATATATATTTACTAAGGCATCACAAACCGTGTGTATCCACTGTAGACTGTGGAATTAAGAGCAACACCACAGGCATGTTTTAGTTTCCCATAGCAGGCCAACATCACCTTAATATTTAAATTCCTATGTGCTCAAAAATATTCTTTTTTTTTTTCCCACAGTGATGGAAATCAAAGGAAAATTGTCTATGTTATAATTTTCCTGTCTTTTAAAGCCATCATTTTTAGGCTTTTTTTTTACCAGTGAAATTGTTTACTTTTAAATTTTTTTTATCCTGTGTCAGATTAGTTCAAAGATCACTGAAAATAGATGGAAACCATTTTGAAAACAGAAACATTGGGCAAGGAGGGATTGAAATCAGCAAAATATGAATCAATCACATTAACAAAGAAGCAATTTCTGAATGAGACAAGAACAATATTAAACCCTTGACTAAAAATGGAAAAGGCTGGAGAAATTTCTAAGAAAATCCAGTCTGTATGTAGATATGCATAAATAACCAGTGTATGTGGAAATAGCTTCTAAGTAACTCATGACCAATGTTTATCCTCTGGTTCCCAGAGCACAGAAATGAATGGATTAATGCTTTAGTGATCTTCTTGCTGTATTACACAAGTGACTATGGCCACCCTTGTTAATGGCAATTTCAGACCATTCCAGCTGTTTTGGAAAGCCTGAGGATTTTGTTTCATCCCCCAGGATGGTGGAGAGCTCTGCTGCTGGTAAATCCCACTCTGCCTCAGCCCAGCAGGCACTGGTGAGGAGCTGTCACAACCCTCCCTGGGACACTGGGGTCTGGCATGCCCCCAGCTACTCCCAAGCAAGGAGGATGAGGTTTTCTTGGCTAAAATGAAGTGATAGAAAGAAAATTGTGACTACAATACTTCCATCAGGATGGGAAGAAGAACTGTCTTTTCTCCTTTCTCCCATCTGCTGTAGAACAGCACAGAACAGAAAGGAAGATTACTTCAGCTGAAAGGGACCTACAAGTGTCATCTGATGATCATCCAGTTCGACTGCCTGACACTTCAAAGCTGACAAAACCTTAAAGCATGTTATTAAGGATATTGTCCAAATGCCTCTTAAAAACTGTCAGGCTTGGGGGATTCTGTTCAACTCAGTTTTTTCCTTCCCATACATCTTGTCTATGATCTTACCTCTGCAGCTGCAGCCCCTTCCTCATCAAATCCATATTATTTTACAAATAATTTTCTGAGTTTTCTTTGTATTCTTAATGTTGAAGATTTCTCCCCAAAGCTTATCTGTCTCTAGAGCATCCTTACCAAGCACCTTTGCAATGCCAAAATGAGCACCTGCTCCCAAAGTCCTTCCCTGGGATCTGTCCTTGGGGCTTTGATGGGGCTGAGCCAAAATTTAAACTCTGACAGAGACTGCCACAGTGTCCCATGAGCTCCACACATCTCTAACAAAGCTCAGAATAGAGACAATTTTGCTATTAAAAATCTGTTTCTTATTACTGATACAAACAGCATAATCGGAATCATCCTTCAAATAATCTCAGAAACATGAGATAAAACCAGAAAACACCACCAAAATCATCCCAAACAAAACCAAAAACAACCCAAAAGATAATTAATAAATAGTATGTTAGAGAAATATCTAAAAAAATAGCATAAAATAGATCTTTTACACCAGAATATATGCTTCAAACAAACTCTGTGATGCCCTCTGTGATTTATGGAAATAAATCCACTGATTTATGGAAATAAGCAGTTTCAGCATCAGGAGGAAGCCCACTGGCAGTGAGATGCCTACAGGATTTGAAACAGGGTTTGGACTCAGGAATGAGCTTTAAGATCTTAATTTGTATGAATTTGACACATAATGGGGTTAATACAAAACCACTCACTGGTCATTTAACAGTTATGTCTACAGGGACAAGGGCCATGATCTACAGCAAGCACCATCCAAACAGTCCAAAAGAATTCAGGAAATAAAGTGGGAGACATTCCTGTGGAAGCCAAAAGGTCCAACAAAAAAGTGGGATTTTTACCTCTATGGATCTGCAATTTTACTGTTAATAAGTGCTGGAGTTGTGCCAGCTCCTACAGCTCACTTCAATGGGTGAGAAGTGAACCAAACTTTGGTTTTGCTCAACCTTGGTTTTCCTTAATTCAACAGTGCCTCATTGTTTTAAAGGAGAGGAGGAGGAGGATTTCTGCAGCCAGTTTGGCCCAGTGGGAATTTAGTTTGTCAGAGATTCCCAGTGTTGGGGAAAAACACCTCAGCTGAACTTCCATAGGGATCTAGGGACAAAGGGGACAGTCTCCATCTGGGCAAGGGCACAGGACAGAGCAGGGAATTCAAGGGCCACCTTGAATTTTCTGGAATATAAAATTTCTCAGTGCTGCAGCACAAGGAGGAAGGCTGAGACTTTCAGCCTCTCTCTCCATTGTGCCTTTATTTGGCACATTCCTTATTGGTTTTTGAAGGATTGCAGCTTGAGCCAAGCTTTGCTTGCTTTCAATATTAAAAAAAAAAAAAAAAACCAACTCAAAAAAAACCAAAAAAACACCCCTAAAAAACAGACCACAAAACCAAACAATATCCCACTAAAATGTTATGGTAGAGTCAATATGATGAAGAGGGAAGAACTTACATTAACTCAGGTTGTACTGAAGAAAATGTTACAAGTTACCAAAATATATTTATCATTATTATAAATAAACTAAATTTTTACTGTGCTAAGAGAACAAAAATTCCAAGGACATTCTCCTTCTCTTTACAGAAGAGGCCCTGCAACCATTCTGATTCTTTCCATGTTTCATGTTATTGACTCAAATGCTTTTCAAAGCACAGAAGAAACCTCCTTTTCTACATTGATGAGAGCAGAAATGCAAACAGAATCATAAAATATATAATGTGACTTCTTAAAAATTATTTTCCACAGGTAAAGAAAGGACTTCATTGAAGGATTTAGCATTCTTTCTTCATCAATATTGTAAGAAAATGAAATTGCTCCTAAAATTCCCATTATATTAAAAAGGAAGTGTACGAGAACAGTGTGTGGGCAAGGCAGGGAATGGTATAATGCTGTTAAATTAAAATTCATGTCAAAAAATTAAATGCATACATGCCATATGCCTTAGGCATCTCACATTTGAGACCATACTAAAATAATAATTTTAATAATAATGAAACTCTAAAGTAATAAGACAGCCATCAGGATATATTTTGATAATTATTAGAGCATGAATAATTCTGAACTCAGGTGGCATTAAAATAAATCATTCTCCTTAAACAATTGTAAATAGAGCAGAGACAGCAACTGATTTTCGAGGTGAAAACGCAAATTAAAAAGACAGTAACTTTTGAGTTTTCAATCCAGACTTTAGTAAACACCCAGACAAAATCCCCACACCTACTAACTAAATGTGAATTTCCTGGAATGTAAAATATTCTCCCAAGAAAAGTATTAGGTTAGGTCAAGTAGAAGGGAGCTGTGTAGCATTTCACAGATCTTTTATGGATGCTGGTGCCACAGACGTCTTTCTATGAAAATCTTTTCCTTGGGGTTTTTTCCTCCTGAGAAGCTGGGAGGCCTCAGGAACAAAATGTGAACATTGATTATCTGCTGCTGTGGGATGCAACAGGTGCATCTGGGATTGGCCCATGTGGATGTTTGGAATTAATGGCCAATCACAGTCAGCTGGCTCAGAGACAGAGCCTGAGCCAAAAACCTTTGTTATCATTCATTCCTTTCTATTCTTATCTTAGCTAGCCTTATGAGAATCTTTTCTTCTATTCTTTGAGTATAGTTTTAATGTAATATATATATATATATATAAAATAATAAATCAAGCCTTCTGAAACATGGAGTCAAAACCTCGTCTCTTCCTTCAACACAGGACCCCTGTGAACACGGTCACATCCCGGCGCTGTGAAAATGGAAACCAAACCCTCAACAAGGGTTGAGCTTTTGTGAAGAGGCAGCTTGGCAGCTGATGTACATCAGTCTCTTTGGAGCAAAAGGTATTTTTCTATAAAGCCTAAAGCCATAGAGGTCTTCAGATTAGTCACGCACTTCCCATCCCTCCCTGTCAGGAACCTTCTTCCATCCCCCTAAAAATCGAACGAGAACAGATCTTGACATAAAAACCCATAGGTTCAGTGCAGCAGGATGCAGATGAGGCATCCCAATTACTGTCCACCAGGGCAAACTTTACTTTGGCAGTTAATTATTTTATGCCAATACTATAAATGCCTCTGTGCAGAGCCTGGAGAAAGAATTGTAGAGTTAAAATTGTTTGCACAACGTCCATCAAGTCCAGGGCTCCACCAGAGCTATTTCTGTAATTCATGGCTTTCAGGCATCACTGGGTAGTTTTCTCCAATTTAATTATTTCTTGGTTACAATCACAGTCAGTTCAAGATGCCACGAACCGTGCTTTTGTTGCAGATTAGACAAAATAAAGTTATGCTTGAGCATGTCCTGGTTTTGTTTTTGTTTTTTTTCCTTCAGCTGTCGTGGAAGCAACAAACACTGTGAGTTAGTAACCACTAAAGTTTGTCTTTTCCATTGAAATCTGGCCATTTCCTCAGAAAGTTCTCCCAGACTGGCACAGCATCACAGGATGTAAAGATGACAGCAATTTCATCACGCTAATGTCTCATTTGCATGTCTTAGCATGCAGTATTCCTCCTTGATTGGCATTCTCATTAAGCTGACATTAGAAAAGGCTGCCTGCTAAACAACATAAGCAGCATTTAAACATAACTGCTATTAATTCCTCTGCTTTACAGCAAGGAACATTTAATTTTTCAAAGGTGCACCAGAGATAAATGTTTAAAGTTAGGCTGTTATGCTGAGATGAGGCTTTTTTCTTTTTTTTCTTTATTCAGTGTCATTTGGGTCAGATCTGGACTCCAGACATGAGAAGATCACATACACTTTACAACTACAAAGGCCAATAAATTTTCAGCATTTGTATATAAATATATGGAGATAACAGAGCCTTTTCTAAAATCAGTTGGGGAAAGGTCAGCTCCCTAATGAGGAGGACAGCTCTGAGGTATTATTTGGAAATTAATATTGCCTCTCTGATTAAAAACAGATATTCTTTAAATGCACAGAACTACTGATTAATCTTTTAAATTTTAAAAGCCAGTGTTAAGTCCTCATTTTTGTTGTCTGCTCTGAAACAGGGTTAATACAAGCTTCTCTTTGGCATCTCTAGTATCAATACTTCTTGTAGATTCCTGTGCTAAGTAACTCTTTTTTAACAAAAATATAAGATCAAAATATGTGGTTTATCAGAATATTTGCAGTTTGGTCCCTCAAATCATCATCAAATGCTCCCATAGGATGCTGCTGATGCTGTGCTGGCATCTGAGCCAGATGAAGCCAGCAAAGCTGCACCAGGGAATAGGTGTGACCTGATCTGCTGGCTTCTCAAACAGCAGAAATTCTGTAAAATCCTAATAGGGTACTGGCATTACACATTCTTGGCATGGCTCAACTTGGCACATTGCTAACATTTATATCCCAGCTCTAATTTGTCCCATTGAAAGTGAAAATGTTTAAGGGGTTTGTTTTCTTAAGGCCTTTTTTTTTTTTTTTTTTTGACATCCAGTCCCAAAGATTTTATTTCTCTGGCAGAAAAACTATTGTCTTAAAGCCAGCTTTCAAATAAAAACATTTCTCACCTACTTGGTTGTCTCCTTGAATTTCTTTGTTCCTCTGAACCAATTAATGTCTTCTTTGCTACAATTTAGACTACCTTAAAAGTATCTCCAGATGAAAAAATCTCGAAACTTCCAAATACCTGTTTTACCAAATCAAAGGAAAGAAGTTGTTTTGTCATAAGACATTTTTCCACATCTGTTTCAATACCCTGATGTGATAGAAGTAGAGTTATCTCTTAGTAGTTGCTTATAAGGTGGCCACTCATTATTCAAGGGCTGGAAAAGCAGGACAAACAGATAATCAAAGGGCTTTTTTCCCAGGTCATTCCAGGTGGGAAAATCCTCCTGGGAGGTCGCCTTTTCCCACTGAAGCATCCTGGTCCTTACTCCACTGGGGTATTGAGTAATATTGCCGAAATACTTCTTTACACGGTGCTTCCTTATTTAAGAAGTGTTGAATAAGGACTGGGAAACAAATTGCTTAATGTTGACCAAACCTTTGGGAGTCTTCCAAGCCCACAAAACTTTATGTTCAGATTTGATGTCTTGCATGCAGCCACCTTGACTTGGGAAGAAGCAAAGTCAAGCCTAACATCTTTCTGATCTGAGCCTCAGAGGCAGAGCAGCCAGAGGAAGAGGAGAAATTGAAACCCTATGCATGGGCAGCCTCACCTAAAAGCTAATAAATGAGCAGCATTTTATTTATTTTTTTTATCTGTTGACTGAAGTGAGAGATGAAAGTGAGTGCCAAGTGGCAGCTATTATAGCATTGTGCACACGACTTTGAGGTTCAGGGTCAGTTGTTTCCATTACAAACCCCATTTTTCAGGGTTTATAACTTGTCTGCCTTAAATCACATCTGGCTGAGACTGGCATGCAACCTGTCAGGACAGCTATAGGAGATATTTTCTCTTTTCTTTCATTAAAAAAAGAAAATAAATCCTTACATCATTTAACTCATTTGCCTTTCTAATGCAGTTAAAAGCTGCTTAGGAACTACAGACACTTCAGGGAAACAGAAGGTTCTAAGACAAAAGGAAATACTTTTAAGGGAAAAACTTTTAATGCAGTGTATCCTGGACCATTGAAAAACTGAGGCTATGAATTCAAATTTTGCAGCTCAAGTCAACTCTGCAGCTGTTAAAGTGATGTCAAGCTGTGTCTCCAGACACACAGATAAGAAAACATTTCTCACTACCAGTTTTTTCTCTCCATTTATTTGTCTCTGATGTGAAATCCAGCTAGTGAGCCACCTGACTCAAGAAGAGCAGGGATGTCTTTAGTGCTGAGATCAGTAGAACGTCGATCCCTGCATTGCTGTGCCACAGGGAAAACAAGAGATGGCTGTATTCTTTTCATAGATGTCTGAGAATACAGATGCAGCACATGGCAAGAGAGGAGCAGGGAAGAAAAAAAGGGAAAAAGGGGGAAAAAAAAGGAAGAAGCACAGTTTTCATAAAATGTAGCTAATAAACCAAATTTATTCCAGGTGTCCGTGAAGGAAGAAGGACATGAAAATTACAATTAATGTTACAACTCCCAAGTACAGGCACTGTTGACAGTGAATACTTTGCTCCTGCCTGATGGTTCTCCCCCAAACATGAACTCACTTAAGTACATTTGAAATCCTCTTCTGATGTGACTGGAAGCTGACACAGCCTCTCCACACATGGCTCCCCTTTCAGGGTATGTTGTGGACACCAAGGAGAGGATTGTGTCCTCACACCCATCTTTACACTGCCTCCACTTCTCCCTGTGGTGAATTTACTGAGGTTTCTTTGCTACATCAGAGGTGAATTCAGAAAGTGTTTGTAAACACTCTGCCCCTGGGCTATGTAGCCCATCTTTCACCTCTTGGAAAAAAACATTTGTGCAGAGTACAGGGGTGAGGCACGCAGAGGAGACAGGTTCAGAGGGAATGTTGGCTTCCAGAGCCCTACATCTACTGACACATTAAAAAAATCGTGTGAAATTTACAGCTGGAGCACCAACTGCCTAAAGTCATGTGAATTTACAGCTCCCACAAGAATGAGATGCTATCAGGTAAGGTGGAAAAGGGTCTTATTTCTTTTTCTCTGCTACCCTTCTGATTTTGCCTTTCCAGGAGAGAAGATCAGATTCTTGCTGTACAGAAAGGGCGCCAGCCTTTGACTCAAGTTATCCTCAAGCTTCCCCTCTAACTCAGTGCTTGCTTAACACATTTTCTATCTCCAGCAAAAGCAACAGGAAAGCTTAATTCCAGACTGATATTCATCCCTGACCAAGGAGCAAAATATCTGAAAAAAAATCCATGCAAAGGTAGACAAGCAAAACCCAACTCAGATCAAGGATTTGACCCAAAGTTTCTTGCCCCCAGAAAACTGCCATAAGAAACAGACTTCAGAGTATTTGAAATTCAAACAGCTGCAACATTTCCTTCTGGAGATGGGTCATAATACACAGTACTCCTAGTGTTAATTGAGCCCATGAGCAAATAGGTCAGCATGACTCCTTAACCTTGCAACCCAGATCCTCAGCTGGGACTTTAAGTATTTATGGGGGATGATGGTGTCAGCAGGAAAGGCTGAGAGCACATGACCTGGGTTGTGCTGCGACCAGAGGGTAAGAACCTGGTTTTGATAAGTCTGGGAATGATGCTTTTGGTTTCAGATCCTCAGAATTAGAATCCTTCTAGTGGAACAAGCATTCTGATTGTCGTGCTCTGCAGAGTTATGTGATGCCACGTTGTTTTTCCTCCGTTTCATTAATCTATTTCTTTGTTTTATTGATTTTATTGAAAATTTTCTGAGGACTAAAAGTTTAATTTTTAGTTAAAGGATATAGGTTTTCAGCACAGATTTGGCTTGATTTTTGAGGAGTTGTGTTGTTTAGTTTTGCTTGATTCATGTTTGGTTGGTTGGTTAGATTTGAGAAAAAAGGGGGAAAATATATCTGTCCAGTTACTGATTTTATTCAACAAAATGTACTTTAAAATACGTAGGAATATTTTCATACTTCCATTTGGAAGGTAAAATCTATTCTCCAGCTTCAGGCACCCTGTAAGCATTTTACCTTGAAATTATAACTTGCCTTGGAATGATAATTGGGCTAGGCTTCTGCTGAGCTTTAAGTGATTTCATTGGGGTTTACTGGGCAATTGGCTATTTTCCTTCTCCTGCAAAGAATGGCTGCAATTTCTGTCAGGACATATATATTTTATCTTTATGAAAAAAAAAAAACAAACAACTAAATAAACCAAAAATCAAATGAAAAGAAATAATTCTGACAAGTTTTGAGGGAGAGAAAATATGATAGTTGGCAATTATTCCATATATGTGTATAAAGTTGCATGTAGGTAACTTATTCTAAGTAGAACTGCAATAGAGAACAGACCTGTAATCTCAGTTTATAAAGCTGGACAAGTGTTGTATTAGAGAGCCCACTCAAGTTCCCTGAGGGAATCTAGACACACAATTAGAAGTAAACACAAAAAACATCCCCAAGGACGAACATAATAATTTTTATTTTTTTTTATAATAAAGAACTATATTAAAAATAAAATTAAAAAAAAAGAAAGTTGTGCATTGTATAATAAAAGCACAGAACCCAAGGCAAAAAAGATCCAGTCAATCTTCCAAATGATCTTTATGAGAGTTAAGGGAGGCTTGGTGATTTCACGAGAGACCTGGAGGAGCACGGTGCGTGCACTCTCATTATCCAGCACTGCCTGGACACTGATATCAGGGCCAGGCAGAGGCAGACACAAACTCCATCATTTGGCTTGTCATACATAGCTAATAAAGCAGAACTGGAGGCTTCTTGCCCCTGCTGGTTCATGTGGGGCCAATTTCTGGCAGCTGCTGACTACGGGCACCTGCCAACAATCCCAGGCTGTGCCTTGTCCTGCTCTCCGAGCTGCAGGGCTGTGATGCTGACCCACTGCAATGAGCCAAGGAGGAGCATCCCTCTGCCGAGTTCCCCTCTGCATCTCCCTCGTGTGTGTGTGTCCATCTCTCTGCAAACAGCAGCCTCAATCCGCTTTGCAGGTTCGTGTGACCGTGTTCACAGCGGTTTGCAGATGAGGGAAGAGATGAGAATGTTGGCTTCGTGTTTCAGAAGGCTTGATTTATTATTTTATTATATATATATTACATTAAAATTATACTAAATAGAAGAACAAGTTTCATCAGAAAGCTAGCTAAGAATAGAAAAGAATGAATAACTAAAGTTTGTAGCTCAAACTGAGAGTCTGAGTTACACGGGCTGTGACTGGCCATTAGATGGGCCAATCACAGAAGCACTTGTTGCATCCCACAGCAGCAGATAATCATTATTTACATTTTGTTCTTGAGGCCTCTCAGTTTATCAAGAAGAAAAAAGTCCTAAGGAAAGGATTTTCATGAAGAAATGTCTGCAACAGGTTCACACTGAAAGAATTTGCTGCCTTCTCTGTAAGGAAAATCCCAGTGTGCCACGGTGAGTGTGCATCCAAGCGGAGTTTCAGAGTTAGAAAATTTAATTGAGAACTGCATTCTCTTCATGTTAATTTAATAATTAGAGCAACCATCAATATCACTGGGCCTGTCTGAGCAGAATTTAACCAGTAAATATTCTTACACCAGTCGGCCAAAGGACAAGGGCTGCTGCAACAATGGCTTCACAATTCAAAGTTCTTGGGTTATGGCTGTGTGTGACCCTGTAGTCCTTATAAATAAAATACCCTCTGAGATTGATGGCCAGGCCTGCCCTAGGAGTGCAGGAACACACACACACTGAGTTTCATGTTTAGTGGGCCTCAGGTCTGACACATTTTGTAATTGCAGGGGAAATGGATCCCTTGGATAACTCTCTAAATTACATGGCCAACAAGCTATAACACCAGGACTCCAGGATTTTTAATCATAATAAAAAGTATACCAAGTGGCCATGTGTATGATTGGTTTACAGACATAACTAAATGGAAGATACAACACTCAGTTGCAATCTATTTATGAAGACAGGCAGGCAATTACATGAGACAAGGGAACTAATTTTGCAGAGTGAGATTTAGTGATTAGCAGTGGTTCCTTCATTTAATCTTTAAGCCTATAAAATTCAGTGCTCTGAAATCTATTGAACACACCATCCAAATACCTGTGGCATTATTTTGGGATGCAGTCACTGCAGCTGTGATCTGCAGAACTAACCTGTAATTGAATAGCCTCATACAGAACTGGTCACCAAATTAAGCTGGGAATAAAACTATTAATATTTTTAGTTCATCACTTTTCCCCCTCCAAGGACAATTACAGAAAGTTATTTGGGCTGATTCTTGCCTAACTGGTTATCTATTCCACCCCATGCAGATATTTTTCAGCAGTGCTGCTACATCCCAGGCCCATAAAACATATGGGTATGTGCAGCATGTATAGGCTGTAATTAAAAAGAGACACTTGTGTTGACAAAAAGACAGTTGTTCCCACATAAGTGTAAAGACTGTCTCCTCTACCAATTAAGAATCAGCAGAATATGGGCTTTAATTGTCCTCTTGGGGAACTTGTCTTTTGTATCTATGATAAATACATGATTATAAGGACAAATTATATGAGCAGCAATAATTTCCTAGTAATGTGATCATTAAAAGCCTTCACAACTGCAATATATCAATATTAATTGGGACAGATGATCATTTTACTGACATGCTCAAGTCATTATCCATATTTCAGTACTTCATGAATACCTGAATAGTCTTAATGATGTGATTTTTTAAAGATTCTTTCTTCAGTGGTCTTAACATTGTTGTTTATCTAAAAAGTATGAAAAAAGAAGAATAAGAGAAAATAAATTGGAATCAGTGCAGGGAGTTCTGAGATAAAAGTAAGCAAGATCCAGCAAAATTTCAGTTTCTGTTCAGGCATTAGAACAGTTAATCACAATTATTGAGAAGAAACAAGCAAACAGACACTGTTGCAGGGTCTGGGTTGTGTTGTGTCCATGGTCAATGTTTGCTGTCACTCAGCTTTGGAGGCCAAGCAATCTGTACAACCTGTTGATTCATACTCCTCAGTAATATTCATGGCACTGCCTGTCTGCTTCAAAGACCTTTTCTCATGAGGGAACAGACACAATTTGCAAGCCCTTTTATTCCCTTTTATTTGCATCCCCTGTGACAGTGGACTGGCAAATAATTTGTTTCCTGCCATAGACAGGCTGTTGGAAAAGCCACCCTGACTTGCAGATAACATGTTTGCAAGGAGAATGATGAACCTGATAGGACAACATCCTGAAAGCTGAAGTGAAATGACAGAATATAGCTGCAGAACACATTTTGTGAGTGAAGGGGTGTCACAGACTCACTGCCACTGCTCCTGGAGATGTGAATGTCAGGTCTGGGTCTGATTCCTGCCTTGATATCACATCTGCTGATTTTTCATCTGCTGTACACTCATGTCATGGTTTGATACAAAGCAAAGACTGTCCTGGCTTTGTGCATTTATTGGTAACTATGGAAGAAATACATGAATACAATAGCAAAGGCTGAAGAATAAACATGCAGGTTATGTTTTTATGTAAGGGTGACTCGACACAATAACCGTGTTTATATACTCACTATTAAGGCTTGAAGAGTTAATTTTTACTGCAGTTGTTTAATAAGACACCAGGTCTCATCAATAGGGCTCTACCAAGGACATTTTGCTTGCCAAAGCAGAAGCAAGTATCTGTGAAAAAGGAGATTTTACAAAGTAGACTGAACTGTGATCATAATGTCTATTAGTGCCCTCCTTCCAGTAGCCACGACTGTCAAGGTGAGTTATCCTGATATAAAAATTATAAACAGAGCCAACAAAAACATATCTACAAGCTCATGCCCATAATTACATACATACTAACTTGCCATAACAGGAAAACTCCTAAATTGAGGTGCTGCTGCAGTAAAGAAGTTGAATATTCAGCTCTAGATCAGGTGCAAGGTGGCTGTTTCACCCTGAATTGCAAGGCAATCTATCTTCAGAATGGTACATTTACAAACAAGTATTACTTTAAAATTAAGATTTTACAGTTAATTTTGAAATAACATTCTTTACAGTTAAATATAATTCTAGAATTCACAGAGTAAATGTAAAATTATTTCTCTTACTGTGTTATATTCATTCTTCATGGAGGATATCACAGGGTGACACTACAGGATTATACTTAAATCCATGGATCTAATGGGAGAGATCTCCAAACAGTATCAAAGAAAAAAACTGTTGAAAATTGTGAGGTTTTTTCTATAGTTTAAATCCAAATTTTTTTTTTTTTTTTTTGAAACTAAGCATTTCGATGTTATTTTCAACTTTGGCATACAATGCGGGCAAAGGGAATTCTGAAATCTATTTAATTTGCTCATCTTGGACCTGGAATACTGTGGTTCAATATCTTCCCCTATTTGGGGAGTCTTGAATCCATTGCTCTTATCAAAGTCCTTTAACGGTCAGGCTATTAGGGAATGCAAAATCCCATTCTGCATTTTTCCTGTTTAATATTTTTCCATTTTTTATGAAACATTTTAACAGAAAAGAATTTATTCTCTTGTTTATTGAGTGGGACATATCCTTATGATTTAAATAGGTCAGATGAAGTAGAAAGTCTCCCAGAGAGAGCTGCCTGTCCCCAGAGTCTGTGGCAAAGCCATTGGTGTGAGAAACAGGAATCCTTGCTCCAACAGCAACAGCTGCACAGTTTGTTTATTCTGCCTCTTTTAACTTATTCTCTCACAGCTTTGGTAGGACTTTGAACCTAGGAATTATCTGCTTTTTACAAATTATGCTGTCTTTGTATGTGGGAAACATAATAAGTGCTTTTTGTTATCTTTTGTATACTGTGAGCTAACTGGATAACCACAGATGGTCAAAATGTGTAAATGGTGTGTCAGAGGTCTAAGCTGATGTCCCTTGGAGTAATGGAACTATTGTGTTCAGAAAGAATGTGTGATTTCTCCACCATGAGGAAACTGTTCTGTTGGGTATTTACTATTATTTAATGTACAGTGATATCTCTACTTGTTTTTATTCAATTAATTAGAGGATGCCAGGAGCTACAATAGTGTGAATGAAGCCTAATATTACACATTTGGGATGCAATTATATTAAACCATTCAAGTAATTACACTTATGCTCTGAAGAAAGAACAAAATAAGCCAGATAGATAACTCTGGCTCCAAGAACTTAATAACTTTACAATATAATTTAGTGTAAAACTAGAACTTTGAGATCTGGTGTCATGGCACATTCAGCAAGATGCAAAAATTTCATAACTAATAACTTACCCAGTTATTATCAGGTGGAATTAGCAAAGAGTCTTTCACATGTAGTAAAATACAACTTTCAGCTTTCCCATGTGATCTCCTTTTTTGTGAAAGCAGAAAACATGAATTGAAGTCTTGCTTCTTCTATTATCTATGGGGACTTCAAGTGAGGATGTGGAAAAAATAATTTGAAGGTAATGAAAACCTTGCTTGATTTAATCTTCAGACTAGAAAATGTAAATACGACATCAAATTTCTCATTCTTTATTCAGCAATTTGCATGACATAAATGATCTGATTTCTCAGGAATACAATAACAGACTAATTTTGCTGGGCTGAAATGCTGTGTACCTCCAGGACATGCTATGCTCTTTTTTGTGCTCTTTTAGATTTCTTTGGTAGTGAGAGATAGCACCAACCTTGTAGGGACTGCTCAGTGCTGGGAGCTCACAGGCTGTGTCTGTACAGGGGCACAGATTGTTAGCATTATTGCTGTTTTACCAAAGACAGTATTAGTAGAAAGAAAGAATCATCAAACTAAATATAATTCAAATAGTGATGGTACCCTGTCCAGAGCTGATCATGACCTGTTCAAACTTCTCATCTTCTGTTCCTCCAATTAGATGTTCATGTCAGTGAAATGTGGAGAGAGGGAAGCTTTTTAGATTTTCTGCCATACCGTGGTCCAAGACGTTGAAAAAACCTAAAGCCTCACTAAAAACTTGCAAGAAGTAAGCAAAAATAGTCCTGCAGTGTTTTGGATGTAATTTGTATTTCCTAATTAAAAATAGCATCCACTGCCACTAATGTAGTTTTCATCACTTAAACTTTTTCCACCTCTCAATCTGTATGAGCGCAAACAACTCACAAATAAAACACCTTTGGGGAGCCAAGAGGCTGTTTCTTCTGTGGGAGTTCCAGCAAGGAGCTCATGTGCTGCATGTTGCTGGGCTTATTTGAAACCTGCTGGTGTCCTCCTCTCAGTGTGGGAGTATAAAGCACTCTCCAGAAAAGAGCTCTCCCACCTGGCTGTGTCTGTGGGATGCAGGCAGAGATGACTGGCTGTTTGCAAGAGGAGTAGCTGCCCCTGTGCCAGTCAGTTTATGTCCAGTACTGTTGGAATCCTTTGTCCTAGGAGAATGCCATGACTGGCTGGTGTTGGATGTATCTCTAATGTGCTTTACCATTATTAACATTATCTTCTTAATAATGATAAGTGTCAATGGTTCATCTTGAATAACTAAATATCTTGGAAATCTGGAATATCATTTTATGACCTGAAAGCAGTGAGATTTGGTTAATGTTGGAGGGATGTGGATATTTGCTTTTCTCTGCATGCCATGTGCTGCCTGGAGTGACTCCAGCTGCAGGGCCACTCTGCTCACCCGGGAGGAGACTTGTGTCAGGAAAATGCTCTGACAGGGAGGCAGCCAAATCTGCTCCAAATCACACTCTGCAGTCAGGATCCTGTCCTGACTTGTCCTTATTTCTCCATTCTCTTTTTATCTTCTTCCTGGTCTTGGTTTCATGGGAGTCTTTCAATTTTCTCATCTGGCAGAGCAATAGAAGTCCTGTTCTAATAGCGTGTTCAGAGCACTGCTGGAGAGGGGCTGCGTTAAATTCCTGGGAAAGCTGAATTCCTCTGGCTCACTGCAGAAATGTGCTCCGAAAGGCAGTGTGCATTCTCCATTTCAGCTTTTTCACAAATAAAAAAGAAATTATGCACAATTCCAGAGAAAGAGGGAAGGATGGAAAAATACCTCTCTTACATCTTCTGTATTTTATGCTGCAACAATTATTTTGGGGTTTGGCCCTGAGTGGTGAACTTACAGCTAATGAGATGTGGTCTCATTAGTCACACTGGTTTTTTTTTCATTATTCAGTTAAAGCCTCATGAAGATAAGTTTAAAAATTAATATTTATTTATTTATTTATTTAAACTAAGGTGAAAGGTGATAAAGAGAGAGTCTGTGATTAGCGTGCCAAATATTACCTGTTAGCCTCAGAATCATACATGTTTCTAACCTTGTCACAGCTGCAAATCACTTTAATTGGCACAGAAATGGAGAAGAGCATAGACAGGATGATCTCAGACTTCCTGAATGATAACCCATCAGTTGACTAAAACAGTCTCTACCTCACCTTTCTGAAGGATGCACTGAATATTTATCAAATTTTAATTATATTTGAAAACTTTAAATACACAAGCTACGACTTCATCACAGTAACTTCTTTAAAAGCTTCCATAGTGATAAAAAATTCACTTTTGCTCTATGGCCATGCTTCCATTCTTAGAATTACCATCTGGTGTCCCACTGTTATGCTAAATACTTTGATTTTTCTTTGTACATGTGGTGTGCCTCCAGTGTCCTGCAACATTGGTTATGTCCACTACACTTCAAAGCTTAGAAGTAACAGGTCTCCTTGAGGCAGCATGTATTTGTCTTTATGTAATCAGTTCAGTAGGATTTTTGATTTTATTTTCAAGAAATTGTTCCTATATATATCATGTATATGTATTTGTACACTTATACACATGTATATGCACTTATACACATATGTATATGTATAAAAAGAAATATATCTTTACATATTCATATCCAATTAAGAGAGTTGGCCTATATGCAAAAAGCACCATTCACAGGACATATCTTTTGTCTCATCATCTGATTTGAAGATTCTGAGTTGCTGGACTTTTAAATTGTTTTTTCCAGACTATATAAGTTCTGAATTACTGTGCCAGTGAACACTGGGTTTTTTTACAGCTGTGATCATCTCTCTTTAAGGCTGAAGTTAGTTGGAAGCTTTTTAATGTCATTATTCATTTCTACAAAGAGGATTCTGCTACTGGTCACCTGTTGTTCTACTTTAGTTTTTACCCCCAGAACATTTGACCTCTGCTGTGGAGCAGTGGAGTATTTTTATTAACATAGTTGGTCTGGACAGTAGCTCTGCTCCCTCATTTTGATGCTTTTTCATGAGTTCTCCAGAGAGGCTTTGATCACTGAAAAAAAAATTGCTTTTTCATGACCTCATTTAATATGCAGAATAAGCTTCACTACCAGGTGCCATGGTTTTCCTTCACTGAGATTTCCCTGAGGACATCCTGGCCTTTTTTGTAAATCTCCTTGTGACTCCTTTGTTCTTCAAAACGCAGGCAGTGCTGAGACTCCCAAATCTGCATTTGAAAATGCTCTTTCTATGATTTTTCTTTCTCTTTCTTCTATTTTTCAATGAGACCTCAGCCAACCTCTCTCCTGTATCTGCACATATTTGAAATGAGGTTTCACTGGCTGTCTTCCACAGTCATATTTTGAACCCGGGGGCTTCCTGGAACAATTTTCTTCCACTCAGATTTTGGCTCTCACTTTTTTTTATTCTGGGTCTTTAAAGTGCATACATCTAAATGCAAAACTGCTTTTGTACTGTACTGCATGCTGTCTCTCTCTTGGAGCTGTTGCACGCCCTATTGTAGTTACAGAGAGACATAGATGATAGTTTATTCTGTGTGCCTGAGCGTTTCCAAAGCAAATTTCAATCTTCAAAGTCATCATTAGTCTTTTGTGTGTCCTGCTCTCTCCTGGAGCTGTCTGTTACTGCATGGGGCACTGCACTGTCCCACAAAGGACTGGAAAAGGTGTGTGAAGCTGTTTGCTCAGGTTTCCAAAGTGCAAAAGCCATGCTTGTATGAGGACTTTGTACTTCTGACCCAAAATCACACTGGCCCCCAAAAGACTTTATTACATAAGACAGAAGGTGGAATGTTGGAAACTTAAATGAAGGATTTGCCTTTATGTGTTAGCTCATTTTGAATCAGAAACTCTTATATTGCCAATTATATTAAATCTGTTGGCTCCATCTGTTTCAATTCAGTAGAACACTTACTGCACGATTGTAGCTTCATTAATAAATGAATTATGTTCAGTAAGTTTGCATTCCAAAAGCAAATGGATTAAAGCATTTGTACTCCATCCTAAAAATACTCTTAAGCACACAAAGTGAAATGTCTCTGTCTAAAACAACAATTTTAATAAAGAAACCTGATGTTACACAAGTAGAATGTTACACATCAAATTCATTCCTGACGCAACCAGTGCAGAGAATCTCTGGGAAATGTTAAGTGTATTTTACAAGGTAAAGACTTAATGGTTTTAAGGCAGATAAGAATCTCTACTGTAACCATTTATAGGTCATATAACATGGAGTGAACTTTCCCAGAGACTTTTATCTGCATTAGCACAATACAGTTTACAGAATGCAGCCTGATCCTCAGCAAAGCATGAGACCCCAGGTCAAGCTTTGGTCCAGGAAAGGGCTCTGCCTCCAGACCTACAAAAAGATGCAGATCTCACAGCATGGAGAGCTGGACTGGCAGTGATCCTCAGCATTTTCAGATGGGCTGAAGGAAAGCAGCAAGTCCCACAGCAGCATTGCAGTGCAGAGTGGCATTTCAGCCACACGCCCTGAGGTTTGCACAGCCACCATTAAATTTCCTGGGAAGGGGGCAGTGTCTCTTCAGAGTTGAGATCCTGCAAGGCTGCAGTTTGAAGCAGAGCAGCTTTGTGAGCTCTGTTGCAGTTTCCCTGCTCAGCTGGTCCCGGGGGAGCCGTGTCATACCAGGGAGTTCCGTGTTTGCACCTTCTGAGGGTCACTGCCAGGGACTCTGTGTCACAAGCGGAATATTAACGCTTTCCGTGTTCCTCACACATCCTTCAGGTGCAGCACGAGTCAGGGAAGGAGCTGCTTTGCACCTGGGAGCACCCCTGCCTGCAGCTGCAGCCATTTCCAGAGGAGTAGCAGGAGAAGGAAAAAATGTGTTTCAGCCCAGTGCAGTTCCACTGGAAGGGCATAACGTGGAGGTGGGAAAATCAGGGACAGCATTAAGAGAAAGAACAATGTAGGAAAAGAAAAATAGGGAACTAACTGAGCTGGTTCCTAACAAACATAATACAATTTATAGTTCATAATTTTTCAAATAGAAAGGATTTTTCTAGATAATAGCTCTGGGAGTTGATTTTTTTCCTTTTTGATGCTATGTCTTCCAGACTATTCCTTCTTTTAGCTGTTCGTTTATTCCTTTTGAAATTAGTCCAAATTATTACATTAAGGTTCAAAAAAACCCAAACAAAATTCATGCAGCAAGAGATTAGATCTAGTCTTTAGGGATTTAATAAGAGAGGATTAGTCCATTTCTTTGAATCGGGCTTTTTCTTTTTCTTTTTCTTTTTCTTTTTCTTTTTCTTTTTCTTTTTTCTTTTTCTTTTTCTTTTTCTTTTTCTTTTTCTTTTTCTTTTTCTTTTTCTTTTTCTTTTTCTTTTTCTTTTTCTTTTTCTTTTTCTTTTTCTTTTTCTTTTTTTCTTTCCTTTTTCTTTTCCTTTTTCTCCCAAGAAAACCATTATTATCTCATGCTTACAACAAGTTCCCGAGGCCATGGAAAGTCAATCACACATCAGAAGAGACAGGTGAATATAGAAAAATCCTTTGTCCATGTCATGAAAAGAGTCCTGGAAGATTCTGAGTCATCAGTAGTCCCACACCCTCATCTTCTAGGCTACACATTTTCCCCCTAGACATTAATATGCATGAATGTTTAGGGTTTGGGCATCTGATGAATTGGAAAGTTCTCTACACAGCCTGTCCTGTTCACAGTCAGCAGATCCACTGCAATCTTCAGTGGTCAGGAACACTTAGAATTGTGAAAAATAAAAAAAAAATAAAAACGAAAAAGAGAAAAAAAAAGTAGGTAAGGATTTTAGGTTCATTGAGTAGCCAAGAGTTTTTTTAAAGTCAAATATGGGGCTATCTATATATATCTATATCTATATCTATCTATATCTATATATCTATATCTGTATCTCTATATCATCATCTATATCATCATCTATATCTATCTATATAATCTATATCTGTATATCTTTCGTATTCTTAGACAAAGGATTAATTCAAACCTGGAAGAAAAAAAACATTAAAATCCCAGTCATTTTAGTTTTCCCTGTTCCAAACAGTGAAAGAAACTGATTCTAAATCAGTCTGAAAAAATAATCAGGCAAAAAAAGGACATCATCATCATCTTCGCAAACTAAAATTAAGCTGTCACAATCAGAGTCAAAGCTGATGTGATAGCTCTGCAAGATGAATGATGAATTTTTCAGCCTGTAGTGGCAAATCAAGCCAGCAGAACAGTAGCATGTGCCAGCTATCGTTTGAATGAATAGTGCCACGTTCCTTTTTATTGTTTTTTTCTTCCCCAAAAGTTGCTGGCTAAAGGCATTTCAGTTCTCCACGTCTCCAGCAGGCCTTTGCTATCAGTGTGGTATTTTCACAGCTGTTTGATACTGGAACATCTCACTGCTCTGATTCCATTCAGTCCCACAGCCTGGAAGGTGTGCACGTCCTGACCTTTGGAACCATCAGGGAAGGTTTGACCAGAAGGTGGTCAGATGATCCCTGCAACCTAAATCATTCTATTGTTCTGTAGAATTCCAGAGAAATTCTACAAAACAGACTCAATTCTTCCTTCTGGATTCATCCAGTCTTAGTGGAATGAATGCAACTAAAGTAATTCTGCATTGCACCCATGAAATCCTCACCAGGGGAGGGAGAAAAGCCATGAAAAGCAATGTGATACAATCAGCATGGCCATTTGGAGTTTTAGTGCCATTCTCAAAATAAATCTGAAAATATAGCTTAGCCTGTGCTTTCTCCAAATTTGTTTTATTTCTCTTTGTCTGCACTTGTAACCCATAGAAATGATGGAATGCTGCTATTGCTGTCACAGATGGTGAAGGGTATATGATGAAATTTTCATTTACTGCAAAATCCTTTGTGACATTTTCATAAAGAAAATCAGTGGAAACTGATTAGAAATGTTTAGCTGCTTGGGATATTATACTGATAGCTTTAAAAAAAACAAAAAAAAAAAAAACAAAAAAAAAAAAAACCAAAAAAAAAAAAAAAAAAAAAAAAAAAAAAAAAAAAAAAAAAAAAAAAACAACACACCAAACCCAGCAACAAAATGCTGCAATAATTCTGTAGCACTAATATAGCACTTTATTGATGTGCAAATTTTCTTATGGTTTTCTACCTTTGGCTTTTCTATACAATATGGCAATATGAATATGTTTCAGGTAATCCAAATTCCACTTCTACTTCTTCCAATTTTAATTTAGGGAGTTGAAGTGCCACTTTAGTTCAGATGGTCAGAGCCTGGTACTAAAAAAGCCAAAACTGTGGGGTCCAATCCCAGTGTGGGCCATTCTCTTTAGAGTTGGACTTGATGATCCCTGTGGATCCCTCCCAACTCACAATATTCTGTGATTGTGTGACTCTCATTGTAGTGCTGCTGTTATTGATATATTTATAATCCACTCTCAGGAATTAGATAGTGTATCATCAGTGTATTTATATATTTCTTGTATTTATCTATTTCTTCTTATATTTCTATTTAAATATTTCTTAACAGCAGAATATGACAAGAAAAAATGTCATTAGTAAATAAAAGTCACAGCAGACCCCTTAGAAATCTGTGCTAGAACATTTGCTTGGAAATAAGTCTATTTTTTTCCCAGCTGCACACAATAATTTCAATGTAGGATTTTCTGATCTTGTTCAATTGACATGGTTTCAAGAGCAAGCATTGACTGCAGCAGTGTATAAGGCCATCAGAAAGCAGCTGATAATGAGCTCTGACACAGTGAAGATGGAATTTTTGCTTTAAGGTGTGTGAAATTACAAGTGCTGGGATAATGTGTGACAAATGGAGAAGAAGAAATACTTTTAGCTTAGAATCACCTGCTGGTCTTCGAAAAATACATGTTCAAATGACTGTGATATTATAAAAAATAGAAATTGTGTTTTAAAAAAAAATAGACAACTAGGAAAATACAGCTTATTCTTCAACATCAATGATATGAATAGTTGAAGCCATGTTCTACTATTGTGTCATCCAGGTGTGAAGGATGTATGATGCAGTTTACCCTGTGGAGCAGAGTTTATTATTGCTGACACCACATGCATTTTTCACATTTTTATCTGCATCACATGGAAGAAGTGAGATATGTGTAGCAGAGATAAGATAGACAAGTGAGATAAAAACACTACTCACTTAAAAAACATTTGGTACAGACCTTTGCAGTTCCATACAGATGTAACAGTGTGCATTATAGCTATGCTAAAAGAGGGAAATACTCCAAGAAATCATTTAAATACTGGTCTTTTTCAAAAATAGCAGTCGAAATAAAGGGAGCTTAGCAAACTGTCAGTCCATACAGGATAATGCATGTGTGTGCAGTGATTAAGAATATTGACAAGACACAACTGTGTGGCATTGAGAAGACAAAAATGTAATTACAAAAAAAAATAAAAAAAAAAAAAAGGGAAAAATCCATAGAAAATCAATTTTAAGAAGAGACATCAGTATCAAGTGAATTTGAAGAGACTACACTAGGACAGGGAGTGGAAGAAGGGCTTTGTGAAGGCAGGATTTTAAGGAAGAAGGAATTGAGTGACAGATGATCTACAAGCTAGAAATCTCCATTTGTTTCATGAAAGGAATCAAAGCATGGAATTGTTTTGAAGACTGGAAGTTAGAGGCAAAGCAGGGGAAGGACTACAGAGAGAAAGATTTCAGGAGAAATTTCAGAGCATTCTGAAAGAAAGAATGGATCCTTTTAGATGATGCACAGGAGTTTGAATTTGAAGTGCTAAAAGAAAAATGGATATCCTAAAGCTACGATCCTCAGAATAAAAGCTCCTTTTAAGGCACAAAGAGGCTGCTAAGGAAGAAAAGTGTGGCTTTGTTGTGCATGGTGAGTTAGGGGGAGCTTGTGAGTCCATAACAGCCTGAAGACACAGCATCATTCCCCACTCCAGGAACCCGAACATGGAACGTTCATGCTCTAAGCTCCAGAGACAGAATTGTCACTTGAAAAGAGCTCAGCTTTGGAGGTCTTAGAGAAGAGCACTATGGAGGGACTTAACTGCATTAGCTTTGCAGTGTGACTCAGTGAATGAGCACAATGGCAAGTGGAAAAAGAAGCAAGGCGGGGGAAAAAAACCAACAAACAATTAAAAACTGTTTTGGGAGACCACACATCAAGGATACACCTATAGGAAGCATTTTTGTCTTGGTTCTGGTGTGTAAAAATGTCACTAACAATTTCTAGCAGAGTATTAATGACATTGTGACACTGAAATTCAAATTTTTGGTGCAAGGGGTACTGACTGTGATGGTGAATTCACACAGCTCTTGCAAGAAGGTTAAGAGACAGTTGTTGGCACTGTGTCTGAAGAAAAATAAAAGGATGTGAGGGAGCTCAGAATGGCCTGGGATTGAATCTGATTTTGATTCTTAGTAAAGGAATTCAGGAGTGATGTCAATTGTTTAGAAGTATTTGGCTCTTATTCTATCTGCTATAAAGTTATGCTATAAATGAAACACATGTTAAAAGAAATAAGGTGTGTAAGGGCACAAGTAGAAAAGAAGACAGCACACTGCTAAATATGACACATGTGTACTCATTTGTTAGGATCAGGCAAAGGGGTACATGGAATGCTGTAGAGCCAGGGAATTGTTACATATGTGATGGGGCCAGAGAGCCAAGACAGGAGCCCTGAGATGCATTTGTCTTGGTAAAAATACAGAATAAGATCATTGCTAATTGTGTTTCTGTTCAGTTTCTCTTTTGAAGAACAAGTGGTGATGGATGTTGAGCAGTAACAGCTGTGCTGTATAATATCATATCACAGGTATCAAATGACAATTCTCAGGATAGAGCAGTGGGTGTGGTGATAGAAAGACCCCATGAGAGGTTTCCAGTGGATTGTAATTACCTTTACCAAGGCTGTGTGAGTACAAGATAAGTGGTTCAGCTGGGAGCAGGTCATAGCAGCATGGCCTGCCCACCAAGCAGGGCTGTGCTCTCTGTTCCACTGGGGAAACCCTTGCAGGGTGTTCAAAAGTCCTGAGCAGACATTGTGAAAGGAAACACAAGGACATGCATCAGATCAGAGCTAGGCCGTTCCTTTGAGATACTTTACACACTTGGCTGTTTTTCCTGTTCCAGAAAATCTTTAAGTGTTGAATGGGGAAGCACCTTGAATCTGTTAGGGCACACTAAGCAAGGTTCAGCCACAGAGTGGAAGAATTGACAGAATTTCAAGGCAGGAGTTGTTTTCCTAGGAGCAGCTGAAGAAGGCTCACATCAAGCCATGCCTGTCTGTACTGACATGTCAGTGCTAATAGTTTGATCTGATTTTTGGGAGAGAGGAGGGGGCACATGGCAAAATTACAACTCTTGAAATACACTTGTATCTCTTTTTGTTTTTGCTGTATCCTAGTGAGGGAAGACAGGCTTGTCACTGGAGCAGAAACCTCAGCAGAGGGTGTTGTGGTACATAGAATTTTCTTCTTCTCTCCCAATATACTGTTGATCTGTGAGGGAGCTGGTGCACAGTTACTCAGGACTCATATTCCCAGTGCTCCCTTGGCTTATGAGGGACTCCCACAGCCGAGGAAAAGCAAGCAATGTCATATCAAACACACCTACAAAGGCAGCACAGACCTGGGCTGTGAAGGCATCCATAACCATCACTTGTTAGGTCAACAGCTGATTTTCTAAAAACAACTTTGCTAGGGATTTTCATGTCGTGCTAAGGAAGGGGAAAAAAAACCCAAACCAACAGAAATATCCTATATTTTATTAATTTCTCATTGTTGGTTTTGCAAGGAGTTGATAGGTTTTTTCCATACTGCTGCTTTTAAAAACACCTTGTATGTGTCAAAAAAGAGATGACATAGTATTTTTTTTTTTCCCTGTTTAAAAATTTCATTATGCTGTCTTTTCCAACCTGGTCTTTCAAAAAAGAGCTTATTGATCTATCTCTTCTCTTTTATTAAGCATTTCTTTAATCTTTTCTCAGAGGCAGTAGCTCACATGACTTAAGAACTTTATTTAAGAGGAAGCCTTTGTGAGGCAATTTCTACCTTTCTCTCAAGTTAGTCTTCATCCTGCTTTTATATGGACAAGGCCCCATTAACATACTAACACAAAGTACAGTTAACCCAGGGCACTGTGAAAAGCATTAATTTAGCAGTTAAATAGTTTCTATACCTTCAGTAGAGAAAACTTTCCTGTTTTTTAATCCCTAGATTTCATTGTCCAGCCAGTGTTTTGCTATGATTCCGTCATTTCCCTACTCATAGCTGTTGACTCCAGTGCCAGATGTCAGCTTTGGAGAAGGTAAATGATGTTCTGCCCATACAAAATATATTTTATATATTTATTTTATACATAATTTTATTTATATAAAGAAATATATTTATTTTTATATAGTAGAAAAATATATTTATTTATTAAATATACTTTAAAATAACGCCATGGCCTGGACTAGCAATAATATCTCTTCCTCTGTGAAGCCAGGCTAAATGCTAATTGGGAATGCACGAGGAAATTTGCATTATCTATCCAACTGAAGTGACACAAAATTTCATTAGCTTTGTTTCCAAGTGAGCAGCAAGCATGTAGCTCATTTTAATACAGACTCTAAACAAGGACATGCAAACAAAATAACCTCTTAGAGGAGATCATAATGGAAATCCCTGGTTTACTTAGAGATGATGGTAAAAGGAGCATTATTTATTTGGGCTTGGTCCTCAGTATTTCAGAACCCCTGAACCTCTTTTTCAGAGACTGGAATTATTTAAGTAGGAGTAGTAGAAACTTCAATGAGCACCGTTTCTGACAAAGCAGCTCTGAGCTCATTAGGCTTTTACTGGACAGTCGACAATACATTTCACGCGTGTGTGAAAATCATTCAATTTAACACAATCTTGCTTTGCTCTTGTTTTTGTCAATTTTGTCCCCCTGTTCTCATCCAGGGGATTGCTCAGCTGGCCCTGCCATCTCTCCTGCTCTTGTCAAGAGGCCTGGGCTGCTTTTGAAAGGCTCATGTGGCAACACCAGCACAGGCACTGCACAGAGCTCCATAGCCTGTGGTGCCCTGACCATGCCGAGTCTTGGGAGAGAGACATTCAGCCAGGTTTCATGTAACATCTTGTGTGCCTCATTTCTTCCAAAATTATCCCAGTTTTGCATCAAAGAAAATGTCTCTCTGCTGTGTGGAGAGGTCCCTAAGTTGGTTACATGTTCAGAATTTGCACAGCTGTCCCTCTGAAACGCACCAGATGTCAAAGGGACATGAACTCCTCCAGCAACACAAGACATGCTGGATAACTGGGGTTTTATGACAGAATGGTGAGTGATAAATTAGTTAGCTGTGATAGAGTTTTAATGGTAGTAAAGGGTATAATTTGGCTTCACAAATGACATCCTTTTCAAATGAATGGGTGAAGTTCATGTTTCTCTTACTTTTCTCACTGAAATACATGACCTTAAAGGACATGGCAGTCATTTATGTGAATAAAGAAATAACTACTTCAAAGGAGTGAAAATATAGGAGGTTTTTGTTTTGTTTTGTTTTTAATTAAAAATTCTATTTTCCTTTTTATGTATAGGGTAATCTTAAATCAATATATATCTAGGTTTCATGACAGACAATGACACAGCTTCCCAGAGACTCCAGTGGAGTCAGAAAGATTTTACAAGCCAATGAGCCAAATTCTTATTTCTGTACTTTCCTTATGTAATATTTTGATTTTCTCCAGTATGTCCTCTCTTTATGAATAGAAGCCTTAGACAGCTAGGCAGGATATTCTACAGGTCCATATTTATGCAGATGTTCCTTGCTTTATAGCACTTGTTCACTCCCAAGCAGCAGTAAGAACTAAGGACTCCTGCTGACTGCAAATTCCGTGGCTGTTATGCATGGTTTACCACTGGCAATAATGAGAAAATACCACTTGCTTTAATTAAACAACAATAAATTAGAAGCAATGATTTACTGAGGATAATTGTTCTTTATTTATTAAAAAAATGTAGCTTGATGTGTGTTCTTTTCATGCAACATCAACTTCTTTTTAAGTAGTCAGCTTTGCACGTTCATGGTTGGTGTTCATGAAGTGCTTGCTGTAAGGCTGGAAACAAATGGTGATTAAAACCAGTGTCCTCTGTGTTTTTGAAGGAGCTAATGGCCCCCTTTGGAGTTGCTAATTGGCAAGTTCTGCAGCTCCAGGCTTTTGAGGTATGGTTGCCATGGAAAAATTGCTTTGAAGCTGGCAGTTGTGAATATTTGACCAGGGCTTTTCCTAGTTTGGAGTCCGGATGAAAAGCACTGTCATCTCTCCCACAGGGCAAAAGGGAGCTGGAGAAACTGTGCAAAATGATTTCCCATCCAGTGGGCACAACAGTGGCAGATGATGGCAAACAAGGTTTTCCCAATGGGCTTCATTTCTCTGTCCATGGAGTGGTTTTTGGAGCTTTTCCTGTTTTGGTTTTGGTTGGTTTTGGGTGTTGTTTTTTTTTTTTTGGTCAGCTCTTGATCTGAATAGAAGATTTGTGGATGAGCAAAGGTTAATGACTTCTGTTTAACCTGAGCATTTGTAAAGAAAATGCAGCATCCGGCACTGGGAGATAAGTTAAGTTTCCTGAAGTACAATATATATTTTCTAACAAAACAACCTACTGAAAAGCTCTTTGGAGAATTCACTTCCCCTGTGTTGGAAAAGATGCAGGCCAACTGGTTTTGGTATGACTGAGAGGTACTTTTGTAAAAGGTTTATTTTATACCATTGCACCCAGGGAAACAATGCATGGCTTAACCTCTCAAAGTACCCTGTGTCAGCACAGTTTGTGATGCTCCCCAGTGACATATTAGCAACCTTAAAGTCCTCCTGTCCTATTGTAATCTTTCTTTTTTTATATCAGTTTGCAAGTTTGCCCAGAACTTAAATTGGATTTGACCTTTACCTACATACACAATTAACACATAAAAACCAGATGAATGTTACATATGAATAAAACACCTTATTCTTGTTTTTCTGACTACTTATTTTCTTACTACTACCCTCATAAAACAATGAAATACATGTTTTTATCACTGGACATGGTCCAACTGACCTCAAAGATCTTTGCTTTAATGCCTCAGCTATGTACTTCAGTTTCCTTTAAAAAAGACTACCCATCATGTTAAATTGTGTGTTCATGTGGATACTGGGCATGAATCTGAGCAAAAAAAAATCTATCTCATCTTTTGATTTATGGGTAATTTTTAGGAGCTGTTTCAAGAGGAATGAATAGTTTATTTTCTGGATATTTATCTATATACCATTGAAAGATCTTTTCATGGCACACTCAAAATGATTATGATTCTTGTATAAAATATGAATTTTGAAGAAATCTACTACCTTTTAGTAGTCTCTAAAATAATGAAAATATAAGAAGTATAAAATTAAACATTGTCACACAACATAAATATGATGTGATGAAGCAGAGAAAGCAAGATTTATTTTTTTCCAATTATCTACTCTGACCTGAGGCAAGTCAGACTTTCTTAACACCTTTTAAAAAATGAGAGTTTTTTAGGCTTACAATTTGCAGGTAGAAGTAATAAAACTGTGTTCATAAACAATGAGTTTTTTATGTAGAATCTGAGGGGTATCTATTCTTTTCTTGTTTAATGTACACAAGGTTTCTTTTTGGGATGAAAAGCAAAGTCTTTTTGATATCAAAAGAAAGTATCCAAATCAATACATCTGGGCATGGATTTTAAGCATATACTGGGATTTTGATTTCTAAAGAAACTGGTTTGAATCTGTTGGATAGATTTCATTTTCTTAATTGGTCACAGTGAACTATGCTTTGGTATTGCAATGCACTTTATTTTTTACTTTTTTTTTAGTGTATAAGTCTCCCCCGAAAGTGCTGCTTTGTATATTAAAAAAAAAATAAAATTCTTTTCTTTTAGGTTACAAGAATAACCTTTAGGTGACTTTGTGGCTGTTGAATACCAGTAATTAAGGTTAAGCCTTTCCTGATCCGCAGTTCTGTCCTGCTAGCTGTGTGCTTCTATTTCTTTTACAGGTTAACGTTTATATTCTGACACAGGAGAGCTTTATCTAGAGTACCTACAGTTTAAATGACTTCTATAAAGAAGAGCAAGTCAATGTTTTGGGGTTCTTTTAAAGCACTGCTGTAAAATGATCTGAAATTGAAACTGAGATGGTCAGAAATGTCAGAGGCTTGTGTGACTTGGAGCAATGAAAAGGAACAGTGTGGGCATTTGTACTTTGGAAGGTAATATGGAATAAATGAAAATTGATGTGAGGTGATTTAATTTACACATTACATAGGAGAGAATGAGATGACATAGGATGGAACTAGAGACAGAACCTCGAGTTACTGAGGTCAAAGTAAAATCCTCTTTGTAGAGCAGCAAAGGTGACCAGAAACAGAAAGATCACAACCCTTTGTACTTACAAGCCCAGAATTCTCTTGAACTTGCTTCACATTACATTCTTCTGTATAGGCAATGCCAAAAAACTCTGGTTTTCCAGAGTAAATGCTAAATGTTACTAATTTTTCTGCTTAAGAAAGGGTAAAAGATTGCTGATGTTGATAATAAAAGTAATATGAGCCAGAGAAAAGATATCACACCACAGGAGGCAGATTGAGAAGAACTCACCCAATATTTTAATCTGACAGCAAAAATGCTAGATTTAAGCTATAAATAAACTGAAAGATGTCATTCCATTTTACAGCTTCTTCAGTTGTGAAGTCTGCTCAATATGTCTTTTCTCTGTCATATAGAGGGCCATTTCTTCAAATTTCTCACTTATGCCAATGTAAATATTTGTAATCTGTTTTAAAGGGCTCTTTTTTTTTTTTATTTTTTTTTTCCATGTCCTTACCACAGTCCTTAAACTACAGAATATCTCTTGCAGCAGCATGACTGGTGAAGTGATAAAGTGCAATGTTGCAGTGGGTATTGAACAGACAGGACTCCCAATGTGCTTTAGCAGTATACATCATCCTGGGGCTGCAAGTGAAGGACAAGTATGGATCAGAAAATTGGACATTTCTTTTCCTTGTCTCCTCTGAGGATATCCATATTCCTCTAACAGATCTTTTTACTGAAATAAGGCCTCATAAAAAAGGTTTTATTTAAAACTCCATAGAGGCAGACTGGCCTCTCCACTACCAGGTGAGGCCAGAGCAATCCCCTTGCAGGAGCCTTGGATTCATTCCCAGTGAGTTTTTACCTTCCTCCATTCTGGCAAAGCATGAGCATCAAACTGCTTTGGGAAGGACGACTCCCATCTCACTAAACTGAAAAGTAAATATATCAAGAAGATCAAGATTAATTAAGTGATTGCCTCCAGAATGATGTGCAAGGCTAAGTCTGGAAGATGTGGGCTTAGCTCACAGGCTCATCTCCAAGCACTGTTTAATCATTTAATCATGGATGATTAAAAGCATGCAGAAATGTTGCATGATCAAAACCTGTCCCTTTCCACGAAATGTCATCATCACTAGTCTACAGAATCATACATATGTTTTCACCCTCATTCCAGAATAAAAGAGTCTTGCATTCATTTTATTTAAGGAAAACAGTGACATGCAGCATGGGAAATCTCCCCCCCGCCACTCCTTTCACAGGTGCATGAGCACTACTGAAGAGGCCAGTGTCCTGGTAATTAAGTCAGTCTGCAATGATGAACATTTGAAGCTATTAAGCAAATTGGGGGATTGTAGCTAGCATCCTTGTACTCTTAGGGAAAAAAAAAATTTAAAAAATCATCCTTTCTCTGTCTTTAAAAATGCCTATAATTCATATAGAAATGCCATGGACATACAGAAGAGGCAAGCGGAGACTATGGACTGTGAATAGCAGATAAACCTACTCACCATCCTGATGTAGAACCCTTTGTTTTTAATTCCTGTTATGAGGAACATGGTCCAAATCCAATTCTTCCAGATGCCTTTCCCAGATACAGTAACTATACATGTCTAGAAACCATAAGGATAACACTTGGGAAGTAGATGTTTGAAACTTACATGTTTGCTTCCTAAATATCTTTCTTAATGTAGTATATTCATATACTTTTTACTTTAGTTTTTAACTGGGTTTTTTTACATCCACATTTTCTTTCCTGTGATAAATCACAGGTTGATCTTCCAGGACTTTTAATTTTTTTTCTTTTTTAGTTTTTTAATCTGAGTATGTTTGGACAAAGATACAATTGATTATCTTTATGGCCATTTATACCCTGAAGTGGTATTTAAAATATCAGTATTTCTATGGGCTCATTTTATTTCAATGAACATGGAGGACTTGTATATAATAGATATGCTCTGCTCCATACCTGCAATGCATTTTGCACAGCTCTTATGTCTCTTTCTGAATATACCAACAACACACTCCCACTAAATTCATTAAGGAAGGATAGGCAACGTTATTCAAGTGAAATGCCACAGGAGTGCTTTTAAAATGCAATGTTTACTGTCTTCTTCCAACAGTTAATAACAGGCTGATGAGAATAAAGCGTGCAGGAGAGGGGAGACCTGCAAGACATCATAAGCGCTATTGATTTTTCTTAAGTGCTAAAGCTTTTAAAGAGATTCCTACAAAGACTTGCTGCATGGAACAGGACTCTGTCCTTTGTCAATTTAGCTGGACAGCTGAAGAAAGATATAGACTGGAAAATCAAAGAAAGGGGGAGACCTCTGGGGTTAATAAAAGTGAAGTTAGGTTCCTCCCAAATTGCTTTGTTGGCAATTGGGAAGGCATCAGAATGGTTCAGCTTCACTCCAGTGGAGCATCTTATGCAGGGTGTGTTATCAGTCCCACTCTTAAAAGGTTGCAGAGAGAGACTGAAGTTAAGTTATACTTCATAACTCCTCAGAAGCTGGGGATACAGCCAGCCACATTCATAGCCTCACATCAATACCAACCATATGCATGACAAAAATTCTCTCTCCTAGAGCCAAATTCACAAATAATGTCACTATGCTAAATGATCTGTTTCAACCTCCCATTGCACTTGCTGCTCCTCTTCTGACAGATTGCAGAACGTGGCACTTGCCTTACCATGAAGTGTATACTTTCCCAAGGCCAATTGCTGAGCAAGAGATCTATCAAGCCTCCTGAAATGCATTTTCAAAGAGGTTAAAGTGATCTGGTGATGTGCTGAATTTGAAGTGTTTTTCTACTTAGAAAACCAAAGTCCAGAAAGCAGCAATTTAAAATGAGGTTAGGAAATTATTTACAATGTATTTGTTCTTCCTGTATTGTCAAAGGCATTTTTGTGAATGTTTTGACAATGTGAAATGAAGTATCAGTAAATTAAGCTAAGCTAGTTCAAAACATTTAATGACCTTTTAAATTTTCATGGGGTAAGTACAGATCAGATATCAAGGCTAAAAATCAGAGTATTTGTTATAAACGATTTACAGGGAGGTTAGAGATGCAGCAGTAAGCCAGAAATGTGGTACTTACATAGTCTACAAACAAATTCTTCACTAGCTGAAAACAAGCCCAGATTTTTGCCTCAAGCATGCTTTAATCTGTACAAGGAAAATAATTTTTGCTTTGGTTTTGCATAGAATTACAGCACTATGCAAAAAGATATTGCCTATGCATAAATAGACCTATCCTAACCTCTGAGGATTTAGGGAAGATTTGTATGTAAAATGAAATTTGGTCATTTCACTAAATCAGTAAACATCAGGAACTGTCACAGTGCCTGAATTTGGTTTGTTTTGATTTTGAAAGATTGAAATTGAAAATTTTTTAGACGTAAAGTTTTTCAGTGAAAGCTAAATAGGGAAAGCAATGCAGGGGCTGAAAATACAGTTTGCCCCCTGGATTTTTTTTTCCTTAGTATCTGTAGCATGCTGTCAGAGCTGTTCCTGAGGTCTTATGTAAACTTTAATAAAGAACTCACTCTCAGGCTGAGGTAGGGCCCTTTACCTTACTTTTTGATTCATAAATCCTGTAACAATGAGGGGCCAGGAAACCCAAAAAGATCAGAGCACCATGGAACTAGCAACATAGGATCATGGAGCTACTGAGAGAATTCAGCAAAATGTAAAACAGGAACAGGAACAGCTGTACTCAGTAACAAAGGTAAAGAAGGTAAAAGAAAAGTTCATATCCTCAGGTAGATACCATGACATGTGAAACTCCTGCTGCTTTTTAAAGAAAATTAATTTAATCTTACTGAGTTAAAGTACTAAAAAAAATTTGAAAAGCACATCTTCTTCTCAGAGAGATCTGTTAATAAATAACCTGAAGTTCAACGCAAATGGTTTTTCTTCTCATGTATAAAGCAGTGAACAATCTTTTTCAGAGAAAAACCTTATGAATAAAGAACTCTTTATAATCCTGCAAACAAAAATAAGTGTGAAATTAGCATTATAGCAGCTTTCCAAGACCTGAAGAAAGGTGGAGAGGGACTTTTTCCAAGGGCATGTAGGGACTGGATAAAGGGGAATGTGGCCTTAAACTGAAGGAGTGTAGGTTTATATTGGATATTAGGAGGAAATCCTTTACTGTGACTAGTGAGGGACTGGAATAGGTTGCCCAGGTAGATTGTGGTTGCTTCATTCTTGGAACTGTTCAAGGCCAGGTTGGCGTGGGCTTTGGGCAACCTGGTCTGGTGGAAGGTCCCTGCCCATGGCAGGCGGTTGGAATGAAATGTTCTTTATTTAAGATCCTTCCCAAACCAAACCACTCTATGACTCTGTGATTCTGATATGAAAAATTAAGTTTAAAGTGGTCTAGCTTTTTTTTCCTTCTGTCAGAAGCTTTGCCAACAAAATGAGCCTGCCATTGCTGACATCCTCTGAATTATGGTAGGTAGTGTACATGTATTCTTGCACACTTCCACTCTTGGATATTTCAAATTATCTCAGCCATACTTCAGCTTTTTGACACACCTATCTTACTTTTCATGGGGAAAATAATTAGAAAGTTATTATTAAGGGAGCTCCAACAGAAAGGACTGCCAATCAAAATGTAACATATTGAAAAGGTCAGATATTTCCCTTTAATACATTCAGAGTCAGAGCTCTCTTTGTTCTTCAGTTTCTTCAATGCTACAATTAATTCAATTAAAGTAACTTTAAAGCTAAGAAGTGTTGTCATAGATCATAACCTTTAGAAATGTCTGCATTCTTTCTTACACATTTACCTTAGTTAGCATATTTTAATGATATCTCAAGGAAGAACTGTGTTAAGTGCTCCTGGCTTCTAAAAGAAAAAAAAGTAAAATTAATAAATAAGCTGACAAAATGATATAGAAAGATTTAGAAGTATTATATTTAAAGATCAATACCCATTCATACAATGAACTGGACACAGGAATATAGAGCAATAGGAAAAAATAGAGCACTGGGAAAAAATTAATTACAGTAAAATGTTTAATGTATCTCCCATTGGCATCCCTGCAGTTTCTCTCAAGAAAGGATGAGGGCTCTACTGTGGGTTAAAGGAGATAACAGGATGAAAAGAAAGGAGGAGGCAGAACATACCTGAAAATTTGGGTGACTGCCCTATGTGAGGAGCTGACCAGCTTCCTAAAGTTTGGTCTGTGAGATCTTTCAAAACATCTGAGGAAAATAAAGTTAGGTCATTCCATCATTTCAAACATGACTGGCATAAGAATGTTGTGTGACAATCAGCACCAAAAAGGTGGCAGAATACTCCCTTAGGTAGGTCATGTGTCTGTCCTGGTCTTTTTAGCCTCATGGAGCCACCTCAGGAAATGGGAATGCTGCTGCCATCTGCTCTGCAGGAGGACCAAACTGGTTCCAAAAGATCAAAATGGTTTTAACCAGATCAAACTGGTCCCATTCTTTGGGTTCCAACAGGTTTGAACGCATTTAAAACGGATCAAACCAATAAAAACCAATTCAAACCATTTGAAACTGGTTGCAACCAGATCAAACCATTTTAAATTGAACTAAACTCACTCCAACTGGATAAAACAGTTCCCACCAGTCTAAACCAAATCCAACCTGTTTCAACTGGATCAAGCCAGTTCAGTCAGGTTCCAACCAGTCCTAACTGGCTTAAACTGGATAAACTGTTTCCAACTGGTTCCTGCCAGTTCAAATTGGATCAAAGCAGCTAAAACAAATTCAAACTGGTTTAAAGCACTTCAAACCAGTTCAAACTGGATTAATTTGTTTCCAACCAGATCAGACAGGTTCCAAACAGTTTAAACCAGATAAAACCAGTTCAAACCAGATCCAAACTGTCATAACCATCTTAAACTGGACTACACTGGTTCCAGCCAGTTCAAACCAGTTCTAACTGCTTTAAACCAGATCAGCCTGGTTCAAACCAATTTAAACCAGACTAAACTGGTTTCTACTGCTCCCAACCAATATTAACAGGATCAAACCAGATAAAACCTGTTCAAACCAGTTCCATTCAGATCAAGCCATGTTAAACTTGACTAAATTGGTTCCAACCACTGAACTTGGTGACCTCCAAAAGGGGGAAGCAAAACAAGCCCAAACCAGCCAGAAAAGCCAACCCTCTCTACCTGCTGCCATAAAGAGCCCAAACTACTGGCAGAACCCAAGGCTGCTACCCATGAAGGTATTTTCAGCCAGCAAACACAGTCCCTGCTTTCCTCAGCTCCCTGGGAAGAACAGAACAACTGGCAACAGATGTGACATTTTCCAGTCTTTTAGAATCCCTTTGATCCCTCAGAGGGGATGGTAATTTTCAGACTGAAAAACACCGCTCGAAAGAAAAGTTTTGCAGATTATTTGCAAGAGGAACTTGAGAATGACAGTCAAATATTTTATAAATCAGGGCTCATCTGCCTCTTTTTTGACCTCACTGTCTTATGCTAAACAAAAAACACTCTCTTCTCATATGTGCACCCCCCAGTTAAGCGTTATTTGGGAGGTTATGTTCTGCAGGTTAGGAAATACAATTTTAAAACAAGGTGGATTTTTATGTTCCTGGTTCCACCCTGGGACAGTCTTCCCTGCTATGTTGAAAGGTATGGAATAAAAAAAAAACAAAAAAACAAAACCACCTCCAAAAGTAGACATTCCTTTCACAAAAGTACTGATTAATTTCTTAGGCAAGAACTACACCCAGTTGTATTTAGATATATAAATAGATTTTCCCTTCCCTCTTCTATGTTAAAGCCTACAATAACCCTGAATCTCAAAACAGAACAACAAAACAAAATATGGATTCTTTGTGTTCACAGTCTGTATTGTTTAGAAGCAAAAGTATTTTTCTGAGCACTCTTTTTTTGGTACAATTACTAATAAAATTTGCAATTTACACAAATATACCGCTGTTCGTTCAAACATGGCATCTCTGGAAGGCATTAGTTCAAAGATACTGTATTGATTTAAATTGAAATGAATTACCTTTCAGGGAAAATGCATTAACTTCAGTGGAGAGACATGGCAGTGAATATAAATGAAAATAAAATTATTTCACTAGACTATTTTGGCATCAGTCCACATGATTTTTTTCTCCATATTTTTTTCCTTTTGTAAAATAAATTGAATCCAAACCAACACTAGCTTATGACATTGTATATGTATGAATTTCAACAAGGATGAAAAAAATGGAGAAATAGGAGAGGTATGAAATATGAATCAGATGGCCTTAAGGTCCTTCCTTTCCCCAAGGATTTTACCCACCTATCCTTATTTATTGTCTGATTTAATAGACACTTGAGGAATTTTATTTTATTATTTTGAGGGAGGGGAGAGTAAATCAATTTAAGCACTTAATGGGATTTCTCCTTTAAATAGTCCTGTGAGCAGACTGATTAATGTATTTTATTTTGTGTTTCTTCCAGAGCAATGAAGCCATGTGATTTTTCTCCCAAATAGCTTCTCATACATAATATTTTTATGAGAGTCCTCACTAAAGAATATGTACTTCAAGTCAGATTTTTCTCTACTTACTAAAATTAAATTTTCATCTTAATCTTGCAAGTAAGGTTTGGTGTACCAGAGGTAATAATTTTCTTTCTGAGGATCACACAACAAGAAGATGAACAACAACAATGACAAAAAAAGAAGTATATAGGTGTGCATATATATATATATTTCACTCACAAATGTGAAGTCATTATAATATATGGGAAAATGTGAACTAGTCAAATAAGATGTCAAAGTTAAAGGCTTTCATCAAACCGAAGGAAGGAGATGACATCTTTTCTACAAGTTAGTCATTATTATGCAGCCATTGCATTCAACTGTATTTGTATTAAATAGTGACTTTAATTGGAATTTTTGTATCAGTATATTTAAGTTCAAAATTCAAATATTTAACTATTTTCTCTGTGCTTCTCAGCTACCATTTTGGCAATGTTGTGATGAGCTGGAATTCTGTAGTTACTCTTTGGTCAAGAGTAATCTTTTATTGATTTCATATTGAGTATATTCTCCAGCTAAACTTTGTTGGAGGACATCCAAACAGGTGGACTCAAGCCTTGAAACAGAGAACGAGCTCTGATGTGACATGGAAAAAGGATGGTGAGTGATTGCATTAGTTTTGAGAGGCTGAGGATAGCAAACGGAAGGAAGAGATTTAGGAAAGGAGATGAAGAAGTCATCCCATGAGGAAAGTGAGTGTAAAAACCAGCTGGTGAAGAAAATGCACTCACTGAAGACTCTTAAAATGTATGTCTTCATGCTCATTACTTGACCAGTCATGGCATGGAAGGGGTTGAAAATAGAAATTTTGACAAGAGATAACTTTAAAGAAACCAACAAACTGAACTTCATTTGTTACGTTGATGAGGCTCTGTTCATTAAACCAGAAGATGCAATTAAAGCAGTAGATATTAACTTGTTAACTCAATCACAAAAATCCTATCAGAAGATCATTCTTAGCTGCTCTATTTTCCTAACAAGTGCACAGCCACTGACTGAGTCACCCAGAAATGTTTTAACACAGGGTAAAAAAGAGCAGTTGGATGATTTGGTGTTAAGTATCACTTTTCATCTCATTGTCAGTCTCTTGCCTTTGAACTCTACCTCAAGGATGAAATACAAAGGTTTGATTTACATCAATGGCATTTAATGATACACACCTGGATAATACACCTAAAATTAAGATTTTCATCCATCACATGGAACTGACTGGAATTTCACTCATATTTCAGAGAGGTAAAACTACTTCATGGTAGCTCTTGGTATTGGTTTCTTCTCCAATGTCTGGAGCACCTATCCATACATTTGCAGGGATCATATAGCCAGCCACTTGATGTCACCATAACTCCACAGAAATATTGCTCTTCATGCACTAACAGGGTGCAAATAACTGGCTGAAATAGAAATGTGCTTGGAATTAATGTTTCTGTCACTAGACATATGAGGTAGATAGACGATGTGCGCATCATCACATTCATTCTCCTCTGCTTAAAGAGAAAGGGTAGCTAAAGAAAATCTCTTTGTGTTTGCTCTGAAGATTACTTTTAATTAGGAAACTTGTCTGAGAAGAATCAGATTTACTTTTTTTTAAAGAATGAAAAAATATTAGTAAGGAAGAATACTGGGAAAATCAGTAACACTGTAATAAACTGAAAAAATTAATAGTCTTTGGGTCAGAAATATTTGTTGTTGCTGAGTACAATTTTTCTTTGTTGTTACCAGAGACTAAAAAAAAAAAAAATTTTGTACTTTTCTGGAAATCCTTTTTATACATGAAAAATCTCACATTTTTGAGTCCAATGTCATGATTCAATTTATCAAAAGGATTAATGCCTTTTAATATTGCAACAAAGGCCAGAACCATACCTTACTTCAAAATTGCATTTGTTAAAAATGTGAATTTTCATGGGTTTTATTGAATTTATGATGCAAGAGTACAACTGATGCACTCAAGATAATTCATCTTTAGGTCCTTTATAAAGTAAAAGTAAAAGGCAGTCTTTTACCCTGAAATTTTAATAAATTAAGGATAAGCAGTGGATATGATTGCTAATATCCAGCCATCAAGCATAAAATAAAGTCAATTTGAGCCATGTCTGTTTCTGCTCAGCTAGTAACTTTCTTTTCTCTTCAGTATTTATATTATATTTCCACAAACAATATATTTAAGCAATAAAAGCAGAGGAACAGAGGTTTGTCTGAGAATTAACAACCTTCTGGGAGCCAATGATCCAGAACCTTGGAAAGGGTCATTAAACCCCAAAGAAATGTCCAGTGCTGAAGTTGTTATTGATATGAACTGAAAGTGTTTGTATTTATCTGCAGAAAAGAATAGGGCAGGCAGAATATTTGGAATTTTTATTTTTACATGTGAAAATAACTTCAACAAACCAAGTAAATGATGCTATTATAATTACATGAATATTCTTGGTGACTGTCCATCATATTCCAGAAATTTCAGTCCTTGGTACACCATGATAAAATGTATTTGATTATGTGGTTCTTGGAAGAATCTACTAATATGACACTTAGAAAAGACTGATAAACTTTTCTGAGGGAAGAGAACAAACAAGCAAAACTAAATGGATTTTAAAGCTCACTGATAAACTGAGGACACAAAGGCAGAGGAAAAAAATCTGGAGAAGAATAAATTATAGACAGCAAAAAATTGGAGAACAAGAAAAACTTAAATCTGTATTCACATTTTGATGGTTTTCTCTGTAGATTTGTGTGCAAAACCAGAACTAGTCCAGCACTAAGATGTAGAATTGCCTAATGGATGTATTTCAGATGAAGTTTCTTTTTGGATGACTGACTCTATTCCAACATTATCCATGTGGATAAATTTATTTTTGTTATTTATCTATTTATTTATTTATTTTCTCCCAGGAGTGGTATTCTGTCATGGACAAGCAGAAACTCAGCAATTTCTACAAAAAATTGGAAGCTACATTGAACTTCATGGATCATTGACTTGAAGAGGCTAAGCAGAGTAACAATATGCTTTGTAATGGACAGAGCACTTTGAGAGGTATGGTTTCCTTCTTTTTCTGATTTATATCTCTTCACCCAGCATCTGAGGGGCTTTTTAGACATTCAGCTGCAACTATTTTCTCTCTATATTGGATAACTCTTTTTTTAAAATTCAAAAAGTACCCAAACCGTTGTACGAAACAGAAATTATGTCTTGAATAAAGAATTTAATTTGAACTGTTAATAACACTGAATTTCTTAACAAAGATCATGAGAGGATATTCTGGTGCAGAATAGGGAGCTAACATGTTTCCATTAATTAAACCCCCCTTGGTAGATATGGGGTATTGCTTCACCTGTCCAGAACAGATTTAACTTCTTGGAGTCTGGTATTTGCCTTAGGGCTTTCTTTCAAGTGTTACTGAACTTCAAAGCTGAGGACTTTGAGTCTTCTCTAATGTTGAAGTACATCAGATACTGGAAGCCTCCTCAAGCTACCCAATATGAGAGAAAAGCCTGACATTAGATTTTTCCTTCAGCCTAGGGCTATCTGAAAGTGAAAAAGAAAGACCTGAGAGTGGGTGAAGCTGCAACAAAAGCCATTTAAAAAAACAACCAACTGAAAAAAAAATCCAAAAATCCAAAACCAAACCAAACCAAAAAACCCCAAAAACTCAAAGCAAAACAAAGGAAAAAACAAACAAACAAAATACCCCTAAAAACCTCCAAACCAAAGAGACAAACAAAAAAAACATTTAAAAAGCCCACCCTGGGAAAATATTATATTTGATATTCTGAAAGCCAAATTCTTAACATAAAGCTTGAAAAAGATGCAGGATGAAAGAAGTTATACAAATGAAAAAAATATTCCTCTATATATTAGAAATATCATGGGCATTGGAAGTGACTGGTTTTTTATGCATTCTATGCAGCACAGTAGCAAAACATATGATATCAGGGGTAACATATTTTACAGTCAAATCTTTTTCATTCAGCTTCATACAGGATTATGACCAGCAGTATACATATATATGGCTATAAAAGTGTCTTGTAAATAAATTGTAGTTTTAATTTCTATTCATGGTAAGAGCAGCATATATTTTAAGTAATATATAAAATACCAAGCCTTGGAGACACTATAAAGGACGTTAGGAAAAGATAAGCTGTTCAAAAACCTGGTGTTTTTTATGGTTAATCATAAACCATGAATAAGTGCATTCATGTATATTTCACATTGCTTATTGCTGCCTCACTGTTATCAGTTGAAGTTTCATATCAGCAAAACCATAAACATAATTCAAAAATAATAATCAGGAAATTATTGCCACTAATAAAAAAAGGCAAAACAGAAAATGCAATTTTCTATGATGTCTCACAGTGCTTATAATTAATTTCAGATAGAAATTGAAATTAAATTACACATTATAGGCAGTAGAGGCTTTTTGGGGAACCCATCAATAGGTCATTTTTCTGAAGGGTATGTTTACAATTGCACATTGATGAAATACATGCATTAGAATGCAAATGCAGGGGAGAGAGTCCGGAAAAATGTGCGAGAGCCACGTTCCCCTCACAGTGGGAGTACTCTGACTTTTGTTCATATTCTTAATCTTGCAGGCATCTCCTTCCTGAGAACATCATTCCAGGTGCACTGAAGCTCTTGGCAAGATTATAATTACCATCAATGGCTTTCAAGAAGGCCTTGAGATAACAGAATTCTTCTTTTAGCAGGTGCGAACAACTCTTCCCATCCTATTTACTCTAATTTTACAGAATAGTTAATAACTTGAGGCATAATCAAACGTAATTGTTCCTGATTTTACACTTGAATCTAATCTCAATGACTTGAGTGGAGTAAATCCTGATCTATGCTCCTGTAAAGGAAGTAATCAAAATCCATTTCCAATATTTTTGGCAAGGTTTTTGTTTATGTCTCTAATACCAATTATCTTCTAGTTATTCTTACTATATATTTTTCATTTTTAAATTGTACTCTAAATATATAGTAAAATATTTAATTTTATGAGAACATTAAGTATGTACTCTCATCTTTTTTTTGGAAGATGTAAACATGCTTAAAATAATGTTTATGCTTTCATTCTAAATAGAAATGCTTTTAAATATCACTCCTAAGAAGTCCTTAAATTAGACTAGATAAACTAGACAAAAGATTTTAAAAATGCTCAGAATGAAGGTTTTCTGAATTGCAAATTAGGGGTAGAGCATTTTAAATAACTGAAAATCCATTTCAGCTGGTTTCCATGTTTTCTGTGCTGGAATTACAGTGTACTCATCCTGGAAATTCTCACTTGTGTATCAGCAATCTGCATAATTTAGCCTGTTTTGAGAAATGGCATCCCTGCCTGTCTGTCCCTGTGTGTGTGTACTTCTGTCTTTTGCAGGGGTAGATATCTGGAGTAAAAGTTAATTTTATGGTTCAGTGGATTCTCAGGCCACATTCTTGCAGCTCTGCAAGGAGCAGCTGCCCTGTTGGCACGAGCAGGAATTGTGCTTTCTAGAAAGGAGGTGGGTTTTTCATGACCAGTGTAATTCCTCAGTTTGGGGGAAATTGGGCCAAATTCACATCTCTCCAATTTTCTGAGGTTCCAAAGAGTTACAGAGCTGCTGGTTTCAGCAGAGTGAGCTTCTTTCCTTAACAGAGAAACTTCAGTGGCCCATTCTGCCCCTATGAGCTTCTTCTAGTTTTCCTCACCCACAGTCATCTGCTCTGTGTTTCTTCTAGATTTTTACTGTTTATTTGCATTTTCTCCTCATAGGATCGACATGTTCACTTTTCCTGCTCAGTGCCATTTTCATCACTAATCTAGCAGCCCGGTTTGGAAGTCTTGCACATGATTAGATTTTGTGAGCAGGCACTTTACTAAACTGCTGTCCAGGTTCTGATAGCATGAATCCCTTAGAATGCAATAGATTAACAAGCATGCACTTGTACTCATTAATATAAGGCTATTCCAGCAGAAAAAAAAATCTAAATTAACATTTTTTTTACGTTGTGGTAATTTGTGTAGTTCAATGAAATCAATTCAATTACACCTTATGACTATTTGATGTATCTAACATTCTAAATTACTTTTTACATTTCCCTCATTACTGTAGGTGCTAAAGAGAAGAAGACTTAAATTTAATAATTTGAAAGATTTTTAAGAACAGATAAGTACTTTATTTTGTATGATGAGTACTAGCTTTTCTACATAGGCATCTTTTAGTACCTTTGCAATGACAAATGCCACTTTCTGACAAATTTCAGAAATAGGACTAACAGCACTGGGACTATTACCAATTCATACATGCAATAACAACATATACAGAGATCTACAGAACAACTTTTTTTTCCCTCTAACTAATATTTATATTAAAGAGATAAAGACCACTGTACATATGGAATTATTTAATGCAAATTTTTGCAACTTAAAATATCAGAATGTTCCCCTAATTTAGACTTAATGAATGATAAAAATCACACTTTTTGGACAGATGCAATTGTTAGTATTACTTCAAAACAGATAAACTGGATTTTGGATATGATCTTTGGTTACTTAGCAACTGTTTTGAGTTCCAAGGGATATGGAAAGGTATTCTCCACATATCTGCATTTAATACAGTCTTAATATATTTTATTAAACCTCCAGCAAGAAGAATTACACCAGGCCTCTTATCTGATTAAAATATTCTGCCTCTGCTTTGGCTGCTACTGCTAACCAAGATTCAGTGGATAATTTTCCATCATTTCATTCAAGCACCACATGAAATTTGTGAAAAATAAAACATGGTTTAAAACTGAATTTTTCCCCAGTTCTACAATTCCACCAGAAAATATTTTATTAATCAATTTACCCTCTTTTTTGGGTGTCTTATCAGCTTTTTCTTTTCCTCTCATTTCTCCACCCTTGATAAAAAGCCATTTTAAAAACACTCATTTTAAAGCCACCCATAAACTCAGCATTGATGCTCCACAGAGAAAAACACAAGAACTCTGCCTCTCCCTCTCTCTGGTGCAGCCTAAATTTAAACTTGGTACAACTCTACTGAGGGCAGCAGCATTAAAGCAGAAATTTGTTCCAGTACTTCCCAGTCTCCTTGAGAGAGCGGAACATCTCTCAAATGGCCAATCTATTTGAATTAAATTAGGTGAACTTAACATTCATTTCAAAACCTTTTGTTCCTCCTCTTGTCAGCCTTGCAACACAGGGAGCATAACTCTTGTCTTTGGGGAGCTGTTGCTACCAATGTCATTTAGATCAGCCCAGGTGCTGCTGTTAAGGTGCATAAATGAAGCTCAGCCAGCCACAGGATTAAGGAATCAGACTGCTCCTTTCAGCACTTTCCCTCTTCCTCCTTCCCTATTATCTTCAAAAATCTAATTTTAAAACATCAGATGCAGTAACTTTTATAATTTCTCCTTTTTTTATGACTCTTCCACAGCCTCCATAGAATTCTACTTTAAATTTCATGTATTTCCATAAATCCTCCTTTCCTCTGCTGTTTATGCTCTCAAGTAATTCACAAAACAGTCTCTCCTTCCATTTTAAGTCCCTTCAAACCTGGATTTAAAGGTTCCTTCATCCTCCTAGCCCCATTTTTTCCCCTGTATGTAGTTTGCAGTTATGACAAGTGGCTCACTGTGTGCATCATAATTTATTGTAACTTACTTATATTGGGTTTCAGGGCATTATTATACAATAAATTACAGGAGGTTCACAGACCACTCACAGAAGCAGGTGAGCTGTGGGCAGAAGGTTTCTCCTGCCAGTTCTGCCACCAGCATGGCAATCTCTAGTGGAGCAGACTGATGGATATTCACCCTAAAATGATGGAGCATTTAATTTGTCAGAGTCCAGTTCTAGATGAGAAGCACAAGATTTATCCTTTGAGCTCCTGTGTATAACAAGGGGGAGGACAGTTTCTGCAGAGTTTTGGAAAACTGGCTGCTGATGGCAAACAAAACCCAAAATATCACCAAAGCACTGTGCACAGAATTTTTCGCATGATGTAGAAATGGTTCTGAGTCAGAAAACACCTGCAATAAAGCAAAGTCTTTAATTTATCTGAGCAATTAATTTGAGCTGTCCTGATTAAAACTTATTGTATTTGAGAAATTTCTTCACTCAGATAGCTGTATTTAAAAGTGCTTAGACAGCACAAGTTTTAAAGAGGAAAATTTGCTTAAAAAGATTTAGAGATAGCTCTTTAGCTGTGACAGACTGGAACAGTTCCATTACTGCCTGTGGAGTTAGCTGAATTTATACCTGGCAAGGTTAGCTCTGACAGTTTTTAACACATCATTTTCCAAGACCAAATTGTGAATTGTGGTCCCTGTCTTTTCCCACATTCCTTTTTTTAATACCAGTGCTTTTTTCTAAATCAGTGCATTCTTGTTCCATTTTTAAAATCTTTTCCGGATAACTGTCATACAGAATTGCTTATCAAATCCATCCAAGTGCTCTGGAGACGAATCAACATGATGACTTTTATGTGTAGAACTACTCTGAATAATTTCTACACCTAAAAAACTAGCATTTGAAAAAAACACCAAACCAATATTAAAAATAATTTATAACAATACACATTTTAATCAGAAATTTTTAGAAAGAATATTTGCATGTGTGTTTTTATGCACATATAGGCAAGCATCTATGCAACAAACAGGGAGCGGAATTTCACTGGCATATTGAATTTAGCTCCATGGGACTATATTTGCTAAACAGTTCTAATTATCTCATATTTTCCATCATATGCAAGCATGACTTGTGAATGCTAACATAGTCTTCTAGATTAAACTACACATTTAATCTTTATAGTGTTCCATTTTAGGCCATACCGTAGATCCTGTTTGTTGTATGGAAAATGTCCACGATATCCTTTGCCTCAGCCTAAAGCTCAAAATCATCTGGGAGAAATCCTTCCCATTAATCTAAGAGGAGTTCAAAGAATGTGTGAGTAAAACTTCAGGAATGCCTTCATGGTGAAAAGTTAACTCATATTTTTATAAAAACATGTTAATCTATTTAATTTTTTTAGTAATTTTTAATGTGTTTTTGACTTTTGTTTTTTCATTGAAGTTTAACATCCTAATTACACTTTCTCTAATACAGCATAAATTAGCTCCTGGTCCACAAGACACTGAAATGCTTTTAACCTTAAAAACTTTGGGATTCCAACAAATTTGCAAAATGTTTTGCTAGAAAAGCAAAGCATTTTAAGGAAAATGTAGAATTACTATTTGCTGTGCTACCATACCTAAAATATTTCTCATCATTTTCTCATTACAATAGTAATTTCACCTCTGTGATGTGTTAGGTCTACAGACCTATCAGTTCAGGTGGAACAGTGAAAATAAGGCTGAGGACATACCCAGATTTTATTTATAAACACTAAGAGTGCTGTTCACGTTCCCATACTTTAAGAAATGGAAACAATACAGACCAGTAATTGCAATAAAACCCTAAAAAGTCCAAACAAAACCAAAAAACCCCTCCTCTTGTCTGCCATTATGTGCAAGAAATCTCATACAGCATGTTTTTTTTTAATGTAATATTATTTTATCCTTTTGAACTGAGTTTAGGCTCTCCACTGAAAATCAGTATCATCATACTGGTAATAATTTTTTACTGCTCTGCTTCCTGTGATTTCAGAGAGAACTTTGAAATGATAAAATGCTGTTCCAGATATGGCAAAATTTCAAATCTAGATTAGGCTGTTATATGACTAGTTTATACTCACTTAGAAGGAAAAAAAAAAGGCCCAGATCTCAGATCTTGAATAAATATTTAAATATTTGAACCAAATAGCTTTTTTCTTCTAATGTATTTATATGTATGCATTGCATTTAGATATAGTTTGTAGTATACATTGATTAATTTCCATTTTAAATATCTGATGTATTCTGTGGTGGGAAATTTCAAAGTTGTAAGTAATGTTAACCTTAAGGAGTTTCTTCCTGTACTGAAAGACAACTTCTTACTGATATGAACTTTTATAAACAAAACAAGGCAAATAATTAAAAGACAAGCCATGTTGCCAGTACTGGAACAATACTGCCACATCATTTACCTTCCAAGGTTTTGAAATCCAAAGTGCTGTGTGCATGAGAAAGAATGTAAAATAAATAGTTAGATTCAAAGAAATAAATGAGCCTGGTAAAAAAAAATTGTGCCCAGCATATAAATGCAAATCTCATTAGTATATCAGGATCTTTCTTTTCTACAACAATCAAGAAGAATTTTATCTTAAGTAAATTAATCAAATGCTTTTAATGATATAACTATGTGCCTGAGAATGTTGAAATATTTGGATAAAAAAGATTTTTTTCTAGTCTCTGAAAGGCCTGACATGAACTACGTTTAGGAACTACCTCATGTCTCTTTATGACAGCCAACAGGAGATAGAAAATTGATTAAATACATTTCAGAGATTCAGTGACTCTTTATCTGTCTCAGCAGAGTTTAAATGTATCTGTTTATAGAGAGAAATCTTTTAAGTGCCTATTTTTTTGTTTTCTTTTGTTTTGTTTCTCTGCTAACAGACCAATTATCTTAGAGATAATTATGTAATTTACAATCTGTGAGTAGCCTGTTTTTCCCCACAGAAAAATCGACTTCACTGAATTCTAATTTTCAGGCAGAAATGTAAGTATTATTCCACTGCTTCATAATCAAACATATTTATTGTCATATTCAAGTCCAGGGAAATGTTAGACATTCATCCTTGTTGCCTCCAGCTCATTGGTAATAAGTTTTGGTTTTACATCTATTTCTGGTAATGGTACTTATATTTCTTTAAAGGCTCCAGGTATGCTGTGCTATAAAACCCTCCTTATCACTGGCGAGTCTTGGAGTTTCTTATATTTTTGAACACACATGGCAAATTGGATTTCTGACCTTGGGAAACATCCTCTCCAGCAGAGACCATCCAATATGTACTATTAAAAAAAAAAAAAAAAAAAATATATATATATATATATATATGGGACCATTGTCCCCTTGTCCCCTCCTCGCGTAGAGGGTAAATTCCTAACAAGCATTTCCAGCAAATCCCTGGGAACACCTCAGCACATTGCTGCCAGGTGGGCCAGCTGGCTGGAGGTAGGGAAGCTGCATCCACTTGGCTGCCAGCAAGATCTCAGGAGAGAAGTTCCAGCCAATTTTTCCACATGAAAATTCAGGCAACTTTTGTGGCTCATCCCTGGATATGAAACCAGCGAGCAGAGACTGCACAGCACTGCTGGCAAATCAGTGTGTTCTGCCAGATTTTAACTGAATTTAGGGATGTTTTTTGGACTGAGAGTCTGAAACAAACCTCAAAGAGCAGCTACTCCACATGGAGCAATTTCTGTTATTCCACTTTCCTCAGAGTGACAGCTTATACATAATTCCATGTAAATGAAAAAGTGAAAAAAAAAATCTTGTTTCTTTGCTAATTTCCTTCATTACTGTTTAGCCAATAAGTGGATAACAGACAGATTTTACTTACATCTTCCCATATGCAGGATGAACTATTGCTGAATCCAATGGAAAAGACCTTGTCCTTTAGGTTTTTCATTGCAGTTTCTGACCCTACTCTCAGGTAAGACATGAATCAAATATCAGTTTTGGAGTCACTAGGGAAAAAATCTGCAATGTGTAACTTAAATAAACTGGCAGATCTTCATCTAGCACTGTTTGACTTAATTTAAGTATCTAGTTGGAGTTGGTAAAAGAAATAAACACACTTCCAATTAAATTCTACATTTATAATCCTTAAAAAACCCAAAATTCAGAGAAACTTTCAATAGAAAAGAAGGAGAAGAAATGTTAAAATCTGTAACTGATCTATTAAATTCCAGAAAATGCTGCTCAAAAAGGTGCTTTCAATCCGTTCTTTATATTCCTGACTGAATCTAAGAACATAGATTTGGAAATAACAAATAAACAACTTTCATGATGCAAATATAAAATTTTATTTTTTTAAAAAACTGGAATAACCACATAAATTGAACAAATCACTTTAAGACTTCATGGGCAACTTGAACAGTGTTGTCGAGTTGTTGACTCCTTATACTCAAGTGAATTCTTATTATAAACAATTCATACAAGTCAAAAAATGTGGGCTGAGGCTCTTAGAGGCATTCATCCCTCAATCCTGAACTTTTTTCTCTATTGCAGAAATTTTCCATGTTCCCCAGGATGCAGACAGAAAATTTTGTGCAAAGGGCACATTACAGACCTGAGATATTTGAGCCTATCATTACTAAATAGGCGTTCCCTCAGTATCATACAAAATAAGACTTGAAATCACTGGATGCATTTCTTAGAAGTATTTAAATTCAAGAAAATATACATATATTTAGTATATTTAAATACACAAGAAAATATCAACAAAAATTGGCATAATTCTGTAGATTTGGAGGATGTTAGGAGAAAAAAAAAAAAAAGCCTTGAAAAGTTTCTGCTGAGGAATGCAGATCCTTATTTTCTCAGGAATCTTCCAAGGAATTTTTAAGGTCAGGCTATCCCTGAAAACAAAAAAAAAAAAAAAAAAAAGAAAAGAATAGTTTTAGCTACAACTGAAGTATTCAGAGAATTTGGTCTCTTCTTAAATCCTGTCAGGAAATAAGGAGATATAATGCTTCATAAATTATAAAACAAGCATGGATTTTAAAGTGATGTGACTTTTGAAATGCTTTTAAGCTGTCAAAACCCCTTCCAATTTCTATTCATTTACAAGCAAAAAAAAAACCTCAAAAAAACCCCCAAAATAAACAAACAATAAAACCAATAAAAACTAAACCAATCAAACACACTTCAGGAATCATTTATAAATGGAGCATTTTGAGCCTATGTGGAGGCACAGAATTTTGCAGATCTGAACAAAGACTGAGTCCTGCAGCTCTTAGCTATTAACACAACACTTCAGCCCTTTAGTCCAAAATTTCCAGATGTTGAGAAAGCCTGTCAGGCTGCTCAAAGCCCTTCTGTCCTGCACAGATGGCAGAGTTTGAGTGCCCAGGGTGTGCACAGAGAGGCCGTGCCAGAGCGCTCCCGCCCCGCCGTGCGCAGCGCGGAGCTGCTCTGCGTGATGGAGCCCCCTGAGCTCCACACAGGATTATTTGTAGAGTCAATCTGCGACCAGGACGTGTCACATTGGCTGTGTTTGTGCTGGCTGCTTGCCCTGCACAGTTCTGGTATGTCTCTCCACGCCAGGATGTGCTGCATTTCCCAGGTGTGCAGGGTGGAAGCTGTCACTGCATTGTGTCAGGTGGCCCTGGGGGTTTGTGCCACTCTTCAGGTCAGGGGTTGTCTGTGCCTCGCTGTTTTCACTTTCATCTCTTCTTCTCTGTCCCTGAAAATAGAATTCTGAGGACTTCATCCGTCTTGAGACAAGTGGATATTTTATTGCTGCTATCCCTTGACAGATTAGCGCTAATTGTGAGGATATGTCAAGCTTAGAATAACTGAACGAAAATCCAAAAGCAATGTGCTAAATTAATGTGTCACAGACAACTTTTATGAAAAATCCTTTCCTTAGGAT
>JAHXMQ010012338.1:2065082-2090097 GCA_020466415.1 Ammodramus savannarum pratensis | reverse complement strand
TAACTGCCCCACCTCTAACAGATGGCAATGGAATACACACCCCCGGCCATATCTTGCATTTGCAACCTGACAGAACTCCTCCATGGTCTTCTCCAGGGATTTCAACGGAGTTCTTGCTCTGGCACCTGCACCCCTCGTCCTCTATGTCCAGCCCAGGTCACTCCTGGCCACTTCCCAGACACTGCCCAGCAGCCCCAGCCAGACCCTGGGCACCTCCATCCAGCACTCTGCAGCCCAGTGATGCCCTGCCTTAGCAGTTCATCTGATGGAAAACCATGGGAATACTTGTGAAATGGGCCTGCATTTCCAAATATATTTGTACTGGAGACAGTAAAGAGATGAATTTATTCCTTTAGAGTAACAGAAAAAAGTACTTTGCTGCAAGATAAATACAGCTTAAGCCAATGTGATTATATCTTAAGATGAACAAAAACAAAGAAATGTGGCCCTATATTAAATGAAAAATTCCCTTGGATAAAAGTTTAAAAATATTCTAGGGACAAATCTAGAAAACTGCACATTTTTCATCCTATCTCACCTCAGTGAACAAACCTTCTGTCTACCTTTGGTGATTCTCAAATATTTATTGCATCTGAGAGTGGTTCTCTAAAAAGCAGACTATCATCTCTTTGGGACATATGCCAGACTAGCAATATCCCAAAAACTTTAGTCCATAAGCCTTATGAAGTGTTGTTGGCACTGGTGGCTGAGGCACTTAATTTAATGAGATGGGTTTGCCATTGCTGAAACTGCTAAATGTGTTTGCAGCAGAGCCAAGGAAAAATCTAATTCATTAGACCTCTGACTGTGTTCAACTATCGTTATTGTGCTGCAACATTTTGAATATAAATGCAAAAGGCCCACAGAAAGCAGTATTTCACTGTTTGAATTTGCACATATTGCTGAAGGCCATTTCAGTTCTCCTGCTGACGAGTTGCACTGCCTTCCTGGCTGCCACAACATAGCATATGATTATATACCTGATGCCTACAAAACTATGACAAAACACTCTGTTGTTACAGTCTGTAACTATTGTCCTCTGTAATGACAAATGACAGCACACTTTTGCAGTATGGTGGCTTGTCTCTGCTGATACCAAAACTAACACAGTTAAGAGAAGAAAAGCTAAAATAATAATGCCATCACTAATAATTGAATCTGAAATAGGCAGAAAATTAGATTAGAGCATTTACAAAAAATCATGAAACCTCTGGTACATATTTTGCCTTTACTTCTTTCAGAAGACAAAACAGATACAAAGGAAAATTATGATGAAAATAATGAGGAATGGAAATCTGAAAAAATTTACTATTGAATATTAGCCTATGACACTTCTGGTTTAGGATATGGCATTTCTTCATACCGTATTTCTGAAATCATGTGAAGTGAAAATATGCCAATTCTAGATTGAATTTACATTAAAAAATGGCATTTACAGAATCTCATTCCATCCTGGTCATAACTGATCATACCACCAGAAACTTTAGAGTAGTGAGCTCTACCAGAATAGAGGGTGAGTTATGTGAACTGTAGCTGCTGCTTTCTCAGTTTATGTCACATTACAGCTGGTTAATGTCTTCATTTGCGTTTTATCTTTAGAAAACCAAAGGCCAGAAGTTCAACACCTTGTGTGAGGGGATGCAAGAAGTGTGCAGCTAGATTTCAGTAAAATCCAACCCCAGGCCTCCTCCCTCTTCCATGTTGGCAAAACTCCCATTCCAGCCCCTCTAATCTCCCTGATCTTGGTTCTTTTCCTTGTTTGCTCAAATGGTCCTTATCATACCAGACACTTGACAGCTCTCTGGAAAGATGTATCCAAGGAGGGAGAGAACTCCCAGAAGTCACCACAAAACTCCAGATTACTGTGTCACACCAAAATGTTGCAATTATTAAAGATAATTTCATTATTAACTGTGGGGAGGAATTGGTTGCTCCTTTTTTAATATCTTCATAAATGACTCATTTTCAAAATTTCATCTCTGCAAACACTATAAATATGTATCTTTTAGCTAAATTTCCACTTCTGTCTCAGACTATTTGCAGACTATAGTATACATATATTGCACAAAGCATAATTTGTATTATATGTATATATTATATATATGTATAATTATATATATATACTATATATATATATATATAATAAAAAAGTATTCTTTATTTCCCGTCCAGATAGACTATTTAGAATAAAAATACAGGAAAAAAATGTCAAATCAAATAATTAATTTCCATGTTTCTGAGATCTGGTTCACGACACCCAACTTCATCCCTCTAGGCTTGGAGATGTCTTTATTTTAACAGAGGCTATGTCACTGACAAAGAATGCCAGAAGTGGAACTGCATAATGTGTTTCTGCTCCAGAGTGAATGGCCTTGATAAAGAGTCCTATCAGCAGCAGCCTCATGATTTTTCCAGTGCATTATTTGCACAAACCAATCCCCCAAAGGAGGCACACTGTTCTCAAAGAATTCCTGCCTTGTGTCCTCCCTTACTGCTAAGGAACATCCTTTTCCCATCCCCACCTCCCACAGATGCCACAAAGCTCTGAGAGTTCTCTTCTGTCATCACTAGTGAGTAACTACAGAAACCATTTTGTGGCAACTTCTGTGCTTTTTCTTCCATTTTTAACATTTTCATTGTAATTCTGTGATGTTGCCATGAAAATGTAAAAGCTTACTGATAATTTTGCTACTCAAGTCTCTCAGTCCAAATAGGTGTACATGAAAATCCACGAATTTGAACTTCAGAACATTACACAGAAAGGCCTTCAGATCTGGTTCAATGGTGAGACTCCTGACACTCCTACAAGATTGAAATGAAAACTTTCTCAATACTATACCATGGTGGTTTGTAGCTATTAAAATCTTCCCTGGAATTAACCTTTGAGATTCATACTCCCTCTCAATCCCTGATTTAAAATATCATTGAATTTCACAGTAATTTTTGAGACACACTGAAATGTTCTGCAGCAATTATGAGGGGCCAGAGTTGAACAAAACCTACGGAATTTTAATGAGTTTGCAGTGGTAATTATTTTTAATTGCCTTCCATCTCATTAGCAGCTCTGTAACCTCACCGTGGATGCTGATTGTCTGCATGGCCACACATTTCTCTGCAGGCAGCAATGAGCAGACGTGCCCACAGCCTCTCATACCCACAGCAATTTTCCTGCTCCTCTGAACAAGGGGTCTGGCTCTGACCTCACTCACACCAAAATTAACTCCAAGGATATCACAGCTTCATACAGCTTCCAGCACAGCTTTTTTTAAAAAACAACCAAAAATAATGCACCCATGTGCAAATATATTAAGTTCTATTTCTGCTGTGAGCTGTTTAAAGGGTGTTATTTACCACTTTAGAAACAAAGAGAATCATCCATGTTCCCTGTTCACACAGCAATGTAGTAAAAAAAGGAATGTTCCTCTATACTGCCTTCTATAAGAAGTTTTTATTAAAGTTATTAATTATTAATGATCATTTTAAAAAAGAGTCAATTTCTCATGTGAACAGAACAGAGAATTTCAAATGTCAGAAAAAAAGCAATAACAACAGAGTCCTGCGTGTCTGTTGACTGCTAGAGGAATTAATATATTTTATTTATTGAGGAAAAAGACTCAACCCCAAAAGAAACCAAAACCAAGCAATCTAGCATTGGTTTAAAAAAGAAACATAACATTGCAAATTTAATTCCTTAGTTGTAAAAAAAGGTTCACTTCTGTAGGATTAGTACTTTTTAATAAATTCAGATTAGAAATTTCCATATAAAAGCATACACTACGGAAAAAAACCCCAATCTAATCTATAAAGAAACCTCTTCTTTTTACTTCTGTAATAAAATGATTGTTCCACCCTGTTGTTAAGGCTGTTTAAGAGTTCTGGATTGCAGATGCCTGAAATCAAAATGGTTCCTATTGCAATTATACATCATCAGTGACAAAATTGTAGATGCTATCTAACAACTCTGCAATATCCAACAACCTGTGATGAAATACCTGTAAAGTTTAGAAATTTCCTCTGACGTTTTTTAATGGAAAGAAACTCTAGGAGATAAAACCTGTAATGAAGTACCATTAGATATTTCTCTCTGTCCAAATAGATGTTGATTTCTTTATGCTTTCTCTTTTTTAAGAAATAAATTCTACAGAATAATTGATCAATTTATTTAATGTGTCCTTTTTTCTTACCTGTATGTTTTACCTTCTTCCCAGGGATTTATTTCAGACACTTCAGAGTGAGAAAATATATGCTTTTTACCTGCTTCATATTAACAATATTTGGTGCTGATTTTCTGTTCCTAATTGAGCCTTAAAGCCACTATTTCTTTTAATTAAAACATTTTCTTCCCTTGGCACAAGGCAGTGAATAGCCAAAGGCATTGTCATCTCAGAAGATATCTCTCACCCTAGATATCATTTAGAAAATATAGATTTTATCACGACCTGAAGAATTTTTGTCAGGCTCTAAACTGACTATCTTAAACTATAGTCTTTAGCCAAAATTCCTCCTGCCTTGAAATTCCTGCACCTATGGCATGACAAAATAACCAATATTCTTAATAAACCTACAATCTGTGCTTCTGAAAATCAAGGTGTTGCAAGATTGGTGTGTTGTTACTGCTTGAAAACATTGGCTTAGAATTTAAAATTTTTTTTTACATTGAAATTGTACAATTTTTACTTAAAAAAACCTTTTAATTTCTGTATATACTGGAGGTTTTTTTCGCAACAGTCCTATTAGAAAACTAACCATAAGAAACTTTCTTGCTACTAAATAATGGTACGTGTGAGAGAACAATTGCATGTGTTCCTTTTTATCCAAAAGGTTAAATCAAGTACTGCAGATTAGATTAGTGTTCACATCAATAATTTTTCCATTCATTTCTGTGCAGCTGGAATAATTAAGAGAAAAGAAGAGCAATAGGTGTCTGAACTGTTGGAGTCAAAGTCAGATGATGGAAGAAAGAATCAGGAACAGATATGAACTTAAAAGTGCAAATGAATTCAATATCATCTCTTATAGCTCTTATGTAACATAAGTGTATGACATTTAGTTGGTGTCTTCATGGTTTAGGAGAACAGCCTGGTCTATTTTTATGATCTATATTATCATATAAACATCATTTATCAAAATCATTTATTTTGCAAATACAGATGGCAAATACCTCCAAACTCAAAGAAATGTTGCACCAATCTTCAAGTCAAACAAACCAAACCAAACCAAACCAAAACAGAAGTAAATTTAGAAATAATTTTACCTTAAGTAATACCAATTTTTATATGCATAAAGAGACTTAAAGCCTGCCCTGGAATAGTGTATGAAAGAGGCATGGGAAATGCAGTGAAGCTTCCATGTGGAAGGCTGCAGGTGAGTTTGCACTAACGATGGAAGATTTCATAATTCAAGCAGCCCTCTCTCCTTTGCAAACGTGTATTTTTTCTGTTATTACCTTACAATTGTGTCAGGACTTTGTGTATCAGCACAGCTTGAACTCATCAGCAGCTAAGCTTGTTATGGATAATCTTATTTATTCTACCACCTCTCTGCAAGATAATCACATTATGGGTCTCTCAAGGGCTTATCACCTTGAATCCACCCAGGACCTGCAACATGCATTCAGAGGGAGAAAGAGATGTACACGTGAGAAGCCCAGCTAAATGTCTTTTTTCTCTGTGCTTAGAATGATTACATCCAGAGTGAAAATTATAATGGCTACTATTAAATCTTTCAGAATAACATAATTAATTGGCATAGAAATTAAATATAAATGTTATGAATTACACTTTTGATAAGGAATGAACATTTATATTTTCTATTAAAAGTATGGGGAGACTAATACTCCCTAATACTCTTATCTGCAATGAGTTACCAATAATCCCAAAGACTACAGATACGATTTCTGTGAGAAGACCAAGATAATATTTGCCTTTCAATAAGGCACCGTGCAAAAGGGATACTTTCCTCCAACCTTCTACTAAGCACAAGAAAAATTCAATTAATGTCTTTCAGTGACTGAAAACTGGACATTGAAAGGAATTTAATGAAGTCCTATTGGGCATTTTGCTCAATGTCCAGACATTTGAAGAGACAGAATTACCCATTATTTCATCACTTGGAGCTCTAATCCAGATTGGATTAAATGCTATTAAGTATTGGGCTTAAATTGATCTTCCACTGGCAAAGATATATATTAATATGTTCCTTTGTATAGAATCCAATATTATCCACAAAAAGATAAGGACAATTTTTTTGAATGAAAGAGTTTGGTTGGATTTGTTTTTTCAAAATCATGCCAAATAAAGGCATCAGAACCTGTGCTTTTATATACTTGGAAAACACTTCACAAACCAAGTCTAAATTAATTTTCATCCAGGGAATTCATATTATCCATTAGGACTTCCCTTTGAAGGTGGACTTTGACCTTTTGAGTTGCTTGATCCTATTTCATCCAATATGATGACTAAATTGGTAAAATTAAGCAACAACTCTGTCTTCATTGTGTTCTCAGACTAATTTCCCTCTCCCTAGTGTCTATTAAGATTGTCTTAAACACGAGTCTCACTGCACACAATTCAATATATCCATATTTTCATATGTTGCCAGTCAGCAGAAGTTCTGTGAAATATGGAACCAAGAAGAACTCATGTATTAGTAGAAATTTGGTGTCCCTTTGGGCAGAACATAACCTTAAATGCCAAAAGATTTTTATTTGGCTGTATTCTTGTGTGACTCACGTGGGTATTAATTTGTATTTATAAACGTCAGATACTTCATTCCCATCTATATAACTGCTCCTTACATAAGCACAAATGTTAGCACACCCTGTGCAGTGTGATTAAGTGTGAAGTGCTATTTTTAATTTCAAGTGGATCCTTCTGAATGAAGTACAACACACTGTGCAAAGTAAAAAGATTCAATTTTTTGATTTGGTCCTCCTCCTCCTTCCTTTTCTCCACAGAGAAGAATTTTCGGTGTTAGAAAAAGAAGACAATTACAGGTCTTAAACCAGAAACAAAATCAAGCTACAGAATTTTTCAAAAGATATTTTATGATTTAGACATAATTATTTTAAATTTTTGTTTAGACAGTATTCTTTTGTGACAAAACTCTGCAGGGATATACAGCTGTAAAAACATACAGTAAACAAATGAGATTCCCTTTTTCCTTCAGACACGTTTGCCCATCAGCTGTACAGCCTGTCTCATCCATCCCTGTAAGGTTACATATCCAGGGTCCAACAGGATTAATCACCAATTTTGCATCACCACAACACCCACTACATAAATAAATAAATAAATACATACATAAATAAAACACATTAAATTCTCAGGCTGTTGTTCAGGTGAACCTTCCTCTGGAGCATGCACTGGTGAAGTCTCTGTGACTCTCTTAAGGAAGGAATCCTGTCTTTCCATCTTTCTACAGCATTTAACACCCTATCAATGCTTGCTATGTAATTAATGGCAACATCAACTAATTAAGTAGCTTGATTGAATTTGGTATGCTAAATAGATGGGTAGAATGCTTTAATTGGTCACACTGGATGGACCATGGGCCAGCGAGGTTTCTACTTCACATGTTTCCACTTTGTCAAGACTGACAGCACTTGTTCTTGTCATCAGAGCTGGAGGTACTTAAGGAAGAAATTAATTTAAGACTGATACACTAAGTGCATCACTAAACAAAACAGTAGAAAGCATACCTGTACTAGCAGACAAATATAAAATATAATATTTTTCATGTATTTAGTCTTTCTCGCCAATGTAAATTTTGCTGGGTAAGCAATCACATTGTTTCTATGCGCCTGTATGCAGGTCACTTCAGAGCATTGCAAATACTGAATGGTTTGAATAAAAAAGGCAAATCAAATCCTACCAAAAAAAAATCCAAGACAAGAGACTAAGCTTTAAAATATCCCTTAAAATTCCACCCAGTAGGAGGCTGAAATTTTTGCCTAGTGTCAAGGTTTCCATGCACATGTGTCAAAGCACACCAGAATGAAATAGAAGAGTATAAGAATATAACATCCCTCAAGAGCAGTATGGCCTTGAAATCCAGGGACAGATTCAGAAGAAAACAGAGTAATTCTGGCTGTTATCCTTGCTCCTCTGGGAAAACATTCCAAGGTCTCCTTTCTTGTTCCACTGCTCCCTGCTATGATGGAGGTAAACAAGAACAACTCAACATAGACAACAAACTCAGACCAACTTTAATTCACATCCAAAATGAATGGCCAAAACTAACAAACAGTGGGTTAGCCAAGGCAAATTCCAGTGACATTTTATAGGGAATAAGTTCAGTGTTGCCAATCTGAAACATTATTCAGTTTGCTTAACCCAAAAATTGAAGGATCACCCCATGCAGCAGAAAAAGTCTCTGAGCCGGGCATGGGTGGGTGAGAGGATGGGAGGCCCTCAGTCATGGGAGATGTCCTTGGGGAGAATCCCAGTGCCAAGGGAGGCTTCCAATGACAGAGCCACTGCTTTGAGCAGAACCACTTCAGGGGTTCCTGTCAGGGGCACTGTGGTGCACATGCCACAGCCAAGGTGAGACACTAAAGGTGTGAAAGGCTGGTGGGCACCACAACTCTACAAGCTCCACAGGTGCCTGAAGGAAATAGTGCATAAATATAATATTTAAAACGAATAATAAAATACTCTTTATATTGCTTTATGAATATTGCACTAAATGAAATGTCAACATGCACCAGAATTTGATAATAGTCTCAAAACTAGATCCTTTATAGTCAAAAATTATGAAAGTCTTTAGTATGCACCAAAGTGTTTACCATCACAAATTTTATCATTTTTCTATTTGATCAATTATTAGTTTATTGCATCTGAGCTTTTCATCCTCTGTGTTTTACCTCTCCATGAATCTTCTGCTCAGGTCTACTGGATGACTGGGCTGACAAATTCTTCAGTGTGTGAATCAGTATATCAGTGTGTGAATTCCTAGCCTAGTTTTTAAAGGCACATTACAAGACAAAATTTTAAATATTGTCTGTTTTGTAGTTTCTCTGTTAGATAGTTTTTTATACTCTAGACACCCATATAAAAAAGAATTTTAAAAAATAATCTTTCATGAAGCTTTTTCTTTTAAGATAATTTCATTTTATAATTTTATAATTAAAGTTCTGTAGTAATTCAGTTTTACAGAAGATAAACTGTATATAAACTGCTGCTTCTGGGATTATGTGGACTAGGACATAATCCATGTTGCTTATTAAAGGCTGTTTATTGAACGCTGAGTGTTTGTTTTGCCAATCTGCAGCTATTTCTTTAAATTGTTAGAGAGAGAAAACTTGGAGATTGAAGAGGATCTGCAAACAAACAAACCAATAACAAATTGCAACTTAGGCTAAGCCCAAAAGGTTTTCAAGCTTTCACTAACTTCTTTTTCAACAAACCCCACTGAGCCCCAACCACCTACCCAAATAATTCAAAATCCATTACTGGAGTACAAAAATATACCAACAAAAATTTTCTTTCTGTTTATGACTGTGGTTCATGGATTGAATGAAAATAGTGAAAGCTAAACTTGAAGTGGTTACTTGCACTAGGCTAGATCCTTAACTAATATAAACCAACATAAACCTGCTCACCAATAGAGGAACAAGGCTGCCAGAGATCAGCCTCTGAGCTCCAAAGATTAGGGATTTTTCTATATCTGTGATTTTTTGGCACTGATTACAAGTGAGGAAAATTCTGTAACTTGCAGTTTATCGTTATTTCTGCCAGGATGGGAATTTTCTAAAAGTCTTTTTGTGCAGAGCCCTAACAGCAAAAACCCATGCATCATTCAGCTTGCCTCATTCATAGAGGTAGTGCATTTACTGTATTAAGATAACCTTTTAAGGAATGACCTAATTAAAAAAATTGAATTAAGGAAAAACAAATCACTGGCACTTTAATCTAATTGTAAGAGAAAAGGCTGTGTTAACTGCTGATCCTCAGAGAAATCCAAAAACAGCAAGAGGAAAATATTACCACTCAATAAAAGTCTTGGCAACTTCCCACTGAGACCTGAAACACAATATGTACCCATCAAACACTCACCAGCTTATTGGATCATTAGGTAAAAGCCAGAGTCAGCTGAATAGAGTGCTGGTCTCCTTAAAGCTGAAATATTTCCTAATACAATAAATAAAGCAGGCACAAATAGCCCCACATAATAGGAATCATTAGGAATAACAAATATTAGAAAGGAATGTGCTAAACTGTGTCACTTTGAAAAGTTTCACAGTGAAGTTAACTTTTCTTTGTCGTAATGTTCAAGAAATAATAGCAGTCCAAACAATGTTACTTTCCTTCTTCTGTAAACACAGAAACCAGAATGTCAAGGACATGAAATTCAAATGTTTCTCAGTGGAACTGGAAGAAGGCAGATGGAAAGGGAAATGGCATCTGAAAGTGTTATTGCAAATAACTCCCATTGCATAAACGTGCAAATAAAGGCAGTATTTTTTTTAACTTTCTGTTCTTTGAAAAATATTTTCTTTTAAGCTCCCCTTAAGCTACCATCTATCCAGAAACCCTTCGATTTTGCTCCTTCCATACCTTCCAGAGCCTCTTCTTCTTACTTCCATTCCCCTTTATAACACTTTAGTACATCTCACAATTCTTTTTCTGCCTCCTTTAGCGATGCCTCTCTTCTGGTTTCACGATTAAATCTCCTTCCCTGACTAATCCCTCAGCTCTGTTTCATGACCCCTCTCTCATGCCTTTTCTCTCAAGTCTGCTTTCCCCTCTCTTCCACCTCCACCCTTCCTTTTCTCCTGGCTGTTTATGACTGAGAGGTGAAGATAACCTCTGCACCACCTAATGAAAATAATCCCTGAAGATCCTCTCCAAGGAGACAGGCATATTCCTACAAACCAAATATCTGTCTCATTGGAGAGAAAAGTGCCCTTTTCCATTAGATTCCATTCTATTTCAATTGCACTTTTTCTTCTTTAGACTCTTTAATGTTCCTGCTGGATATTAAAAAAAACCCAAACAACTCAAACAAATTATGTGGGAAAATTATAACTAGATTAATCAGCTATTAGTGACTGAGAGTGAGTGAGTGAGGAGGTGTGAATTCCCCTGACTTCCACAATGCACTGTCTAGGTCAGCTGCTATCTACAGCTTTAGATCTGATGACAGCCAGGGACCAAGGAGGATTTATGCCACTTGGAGAACTACTCCAGTGTTTGGAATGCAGGAAAAATTGTGAGCCCACCTGAGTCCTGTGTGGGGGAAAAGTCAAATAACTTATTTTCAAGCATTTTTTCATAGGAAAACAGACTTTTTAGCAGCAGTCAATTACATTTTATGTATTATTTTCTTCTTAGACAACAACAGAATGTGGTACCATTCCATAGCTCTCATTTAACTGTTGTTTTTAATATGTACTCAAGTAGTTTCTTTCAGAAAAAAAATGACACAATAAGAATACTATCTTGCATATATTTACTTTCTTTCAGTAAGAAAACCTATTTGCTGTTCAATCCTCTCACACTGTTTAGCTCCTTGAAAGCCATGAGGCACAAGTGGCACACAAGCTATAACATTACAGCACTTGTAATTAATTAGATTTGCAGGACTTGACACAAAAAGAATAGAGAAATGTGCAATATTGTCATTAACTATTATGTAGTTATATGTGCAACTATGAGTATAGGTTCTTTCCTGCTTTATGCTTTGTCTTTTGTGTGAAGTCCTAGTCAACAAAACCCCAGTCACATTCAAATGAGGACAGTTTTCTTGCACTCAGTATTGAAGAAAAACTGTTGATGGGAAAAGAGGGAAAATAGTAGATGACTTGGATGAAAATCTTTTTTGTGGGATACTATTCCTGATCTAAGTTACAGTGGTTACGTTCACACGCTTCAAAAGAGGAGGGTTTGAGATATGGAAAAGAGATTTAAGCAAGGTTTCTTCTTGTATCTTTGAACCCTGTGATATGCACAACTCAAACTGAGAGACAGAAGTTACATGGGAAATAATCTTTTTTTCACTTATTTGTTGTTTATTTCAAGACATCGGAGAGTATCCTCTTGAAACAACTTAGGAAATACTGGCTTCATGTCTTTACCCAGAATATACTACAAAGACAAGATTTTAAAAAGTTAAGTACACTTGGAGATGAGAGTTTAAGACAACTTGTTATTTTTCAAAAAATCTCAAAAAATCTTGAAAAATCTTGAAAATCTTTTCAAAAAATGCCTTCCCTCAAATAAAAAAATACAAACAAACAAACAAACAAAAAACCCGCAATAAACCAAAAAACAATCCCAAAAAGTCCAACCATGCCACTCAAAATCACCAGTCTCCTACATTTCAAACGCTAAGCAGGGGTGGAAATATCTGAGCTTTAAGGTATCTTTTCTTAAAAGGTAGTTTTAAGGTAGTTTTCTGTTCCATTTCTGCCTATTTTCACCTGCTTGTAGGGCAGTACTGCCTTTTAAGAACACTCAGTGACACTCTGTAGGCGTTCTCTGGCTGTTTTAGCCCAAATCCTAGTGGCTTTTGTTTAATGTGTTGTAGGGTTTCAGTGTCCTAGCACCTCCTTTTGTACGTGTTTAGGGGTGGCCAGGATGCTTAGCATCCAGCAGAGCTACATGTGGAAAATTTCTCTGGAATGCTCCATCAAGGAGATCAACATGCATGAACATTGCAGCCCCCTAGCCTTGGGGGGAAAGAAAAAAGACATCACCCAAGCAGAATCAATGGCAATGTGATATGGATGAGCATGGGAATAAAATCAGAATATTTATGAAAGCTCACAGCCAAGTGGATTTTGTTTATTCCTGCCACAATGCAACATCATTCTCATTTTTACTGTGCAAAGTTACGATTTTGATAAAATTTTCTACCCCCCACCCAACAGTCCAAAGAAAATCTATCTTACTTATTGAATGTTGGCATGTCAAGATCCTTATAAATTTATGGGTTATAAAACATGGATGTGAATTTGTAGTTCAGAAACATCCCACATTCCCAGGACGCTTTCTAGTTCCCCATCTGCAATATAAAGTCAGACTGATCTCTCTAAATCAAAATTGGATTTTTCTGACACTTCATCTCTTTGTCATGTTTTCTCCTCACAATATCTGTGATACAAAACTCTTTTTCTTTATCCATTTATAGCATCATAGGACACACATCAATTTCACAGGTAACAAGACTAATGTATATGAAAAAAATCTTATAAATCACATTTGTGGAGAGGAAAACTGTTAAACACCACAGTCATTTAAGGAAAACCTATTTATTCTGCAATTTTTTCAGTTGATGTGTGCTATTTTGAAATCAGGCTCTGTTGGACATATTTGTTGTGATGTTGTATGTGATGTGCAATGCACATAAAGCTGAGATAGGGTGTATTTTTCCCCATGAAGGAAAACAGCCTGGCTATTCTCAAGTGCTGTAATACCTCTGACTTCTCTTTTCTTCTCTCTCATAATAAATTTTGTTACATGTTCAGCAACTCATTTGTCTCCTTTGACAACAGAAAGAAGGGTGAGTATCTTGTAATTCTGAAAACTATTTTCCTCCTCCAGTTACCCTCTGTGAATTTGCATCCCAACAACCTTCCTAGCTGGGCATAACACCATGAGGGGATGGATCACTCCAAACACTGATCTCTTTCTGATTTCTGCTGTACAAACATGCAAAAGGAATTATCAGCGTTAGTTATATCTAGTGAATTTTAATGATTCTAAGACAATAGTTTCAAACAATTCTTTTGAAACCTACTCATTCAGAAAAGATCTCACTCCTCAGACGCATTCGCTTTTGTCTTTATCGTGAACAATTACCTTAAATGGATTGTGGAAAAAAACAGCTGGGGGTAAAATTAAACAAAAATGGAAAGTTATAGACAGAGTTATAAAAGCAGAGAGATTGCAGTTGGAAATGTGGTTGTTATTCACTGGATGGAAAGAGGTCAGAATGCCCAACTTCCACTACACCACACATGCTAAGGGGGGGATGAAGCAGAGGGGAGGAGCAGAGTGGAGACACCATGGCCAGGCTCTGTTCAAACCCATGCAGAAGAGCAAATTCCATGCTACCTTTTAGCTGATAAGCCACAGAGCAGTTGTGATAAGGGAGATAAAAAAGACCAGCATCTGTAGCAAAATCCCTCTCCCAGGATGTAACACTGATGCACATCTCCATCCCAAGGTTACCTGCCTTCACCACACAAGGACACCTCAGTGAGCATTATGTGTGACTGGAGTCACTCAAGCTGCCTGTGATCATAAAGGAACAGTGTAAAAGTAAGTTAGGAATGGGTGGAAGTCAGACTAGACTCCATCACAAGTTCTGGGATCAAGCTGAATTTGTCTTCTCGCTCATGGAGTTGCCTGCTGGGTAAGAACCATCCTCTAGGAGCACTGAATGATTACCTGGAGTGAGCTTTTGTCAGGGATTAGAGCTACTCAAAGCTGTGGGCTGCTTTGAATGCATTTTTGCAATCAGATGCTGTCACCAGCAATCCTCAAACCTCAAACTGCCACAGTGTTATTAATAATGAGCATTCCATGAGCCATCAGTGTGAGCCCTTCAAGGGAGTTTAGCAGTTGTTGGCAGAGGGAACAAACTCAAATAAAAAGCACGGAGACCTGGGGAGGGGGGCTCTCTTATGTTCTGTGTGTGTCTCTGAACAAGTCAGTCAAACTGCTCTCCTGTTCAGGGGGCTGCTCACTGAAGGCTCCCCAAAAGGGGATGATGACAGACTGGCTGGGCACAAGGAGCTTGGCTTACCTGGGGTGATGACAGGCTGATCAAACACAAAAGCTTTGGAGAAATCTCCCTTTTCACATGACATGGATCAAAATGTGCACTGTCTCTCCTTTTCTTGCAATGCTTAACTAAGTCCACAGAGATAACTGTGAGGTAGAGTTAGCATATAAAACAATCCATTCTTATTTTCAGAATATTTCAATTAGCTAAACTGTTTCATGTACCCTACTGGTAGTTCCATCTGGATAATGATTCAACAGAATTAAATATATATTTTAGAGAAGTCCCTGGATTAATAAAAATGAGGAATAAAAACAACCCTTGACTTTAAGCAGCCCATCCCAGATGAGAAAAGACAGTTCTGTCCCTTTACATTTCAACAAAATCTGATAAACTTGCATCTTGAAACACTTCATTATTCTTTTCAGAAGAAGCAATATCTTTGATTCCTTATTCAGTTTGACACTCAGCCTTTCATCCCTTATTCCCCAAGGCTTGCCTCAGAAACATTAAGAGAATACTTTCCCATTGTAGTAATGACCAGCACAGCATTAGACAAAATTCTCAGCCACAATTAAAGGAATATCAGACTGGGGCTTGGGGTCTAGCAAATTCACCTGTTTCATTCCATTGTTTCTGTGACCCAAGGTACTTCCTGTTTCTACTCCTGCTTCTTTGACAGCATTCCTTTGCATGAATTGTGGAATTTATAGGGTTGAGAGGAACCTTTGGAGATCATCTGGTCCAACCCCTCTGCCAAGGCAGGGTCACTCAGAGCAGGTGACAGAGGAAGGTGTCCAGGTGGGTTCAAATATCTGCTGGGAGGGAGAATCCATGACCTCCCTGGGCAGCCTCTTGCAGAGCTCTGCCAGCCTTTATGTAAAAAAGTTCTTCCTCTTGTTGTGGTGGAACTTGTGTTTCATTTCATGCCAATGCTACTCATCCTGGTTTTGGGCATGACTGAAAAGCACCTGGCACCATCCTCTTGACAATCACTTTTGAGACATTCATATACATTGAGGAGATCCCCTCTCAGTATTCTCTTCTCTAGACTTAAAAAAAAAAAAAGAAATTATATATGCTTTTTTAATCCCTGTTATTGCACCTTGGAAACCCTCGGCTGATGTCAATCAGTAAAATGCAGAATAAATTCTGTTATTAAGTCATTTCAGAAGGTGAGGATCCAGCTTTCCGAGGTGAGGCTGCTGCTGGTCTGGAGGTTTAACAAAAGGTTGCAATAACAGGCAAGAAGTATATAAGAACATTAATTTTTAAGTGATGAAAATCCATAAAGGCTATTGAAAATGGAAATTTCATTCACACTCAAAGTCAATTTATGCTCTGAGTTAATAATGAAATCCAAAATCTGAAGAGTCTTCTGATGTTATAAGTACCCTTTAGATATTTTTGCGTAGCTGTTACATCCTGTGGAGAGGAAATCAATTTATTTTAGTATAGGTGCTCAGCAAAATAACACAGTTAAATAACACAGAGCTGCAGTGGCACAGGGCCTTTTCTCTTCTCTCTTCTCTTCTCTTCTCTTCTCTTCTCTTCTCTTCTCTTCTCTTCTCTTCTCTTCTCTTCTCTTCTCTTCTCTTCTCTTCCTCATACCAGTCTAACTCTAATGACATGCAAGTCATTTACACAAAATTCACAGCCCTGCTCTTGGCCTACCGTCACTTAAGTCCCACTTAAACTCCCAAAACTGGGCTTTAAGAGGATTTATGAGGTGTGCAGCCTCATGAGTCTTCCAGGCTGGCAGGTGAATGTCACTGCTGATTTGGTTCTGCTCTGCAAATGCTTTCAGCAAAGTTTCAGTAACTTCAGTTGTTGTCTTTAAAACAAGTTCAGCAAGGCTTGGCAGGATTCTTGTGCTCCAGTCTGTGCTTGGTCATATTTCTAGTCTGGCATGAAACAACTGTTTATATGTTGTTTATATGTCTTTATGTTTATAAAGCATAAAGCTTTATAAAAATTAAGACTGAAAAGAGCTACAGGTCATTTTTAAACTTAGTTAAATAGAATATGAATAAAACATCATTTGAGGGTACTTCTTTTACTACCATGCTCTTCAGCTTCCAAAGAAAAAATATTCTAAATAGTTTTAATATATCTAATTAGATTGTACACCATCATGCTTCTGTATTGTTTAGTCAGAATTTGTGAAACATAGTATCTTATTCAGTCATTTCCAGTGGATGATCATTTCATCCTTCCTTTCCATCTGCAAAGGTTGCAATCTTTGGAACTCATTTTATTGTGCTTTTCAAATTTTACATTTATCTAAGTTATTTTTTTGTTTAAATACATAATTATCCTTGGATTCTGTCTTCCTTATATCATACAAGACGTGAGTAGTCTGATGGGTATTCATATCCTGTTGTGCAAGGGTAGGATAAACAAATATTTTTGAAATCTGCCTTGCTTAAATTAATTTGTCTCATCTTGAATGTAGCCTGACCCTATGCAACTAAATACCAATATTTAATATCTTTTTGGTGTTAGATATTGATATTTAGTTGCATAAGGTGTTTTTGGATTGCAAAATCCAAACCCTAGTTGCATGGTGGTTCTGGATCATGCACTTTTGAACTGACATGTTTTGATCTGGCAAGCTGTGAACATTTTATCCACAAGATTATTAATCAACTTTTCCCTTTAGCAAATAATTAATTAAAAAAAAATCCAAATAGCTCTTTCATAGGGAAAAAAATAAAAATTATTAAAATTTAACCATTGGAGTGTCAGGTCAGATTATGACCCTTAATGGTAAGGAGCTGTTCTGCACCTTAGGTAGTTCCTTGAGGTCATTAGATCGATATGTCAATGCAGTTATGATCAATAAAATGAATTTTTGGCCCTATCTAAGTGTGTCTATCATCCTACAGGGTATTTTTTGTGGACCTCTCTGCAGAAAATCAACCTCCACTGATAAATAAGTTTCCTCTCTTTTCAGTATTCAGTCTTTCAAGAGCATGTGTGATGCCACTATCCACTGGTTTCCAAACAAACTTAATGTCAAACCACTCTACTATTTACTTTCACCTCTTTCTAATGAAATGGCAACAAGAAAGAGGATATTTCAGAGCTCCTTCTCTGAAAATATGATATTTATTGAGAGAGATTAAAAAAGTTAATTTACTTCCTTCTTTTTTAATCACTGCTACTGGGACTCTGGATCATATCAAGAGGGATTCTGACAGCTTAGTATTAGTGGGAGAAGGAAGGAGAAAAATCTATCAGCAGTGAATGATTGTATTTAAGGTTGACAGTGATGAAATAGTAGAGGCAGTGCTACAATTTCTGCTCCTTCATTTGTCTTTGTTGATAAAACGAGCACTGTCAGAGGCTCAAGCTCACAACGAATTTAACGTGACTCTGTTTATTCCTGCACTAAACAAGGTGTTCACATGATCAGATGATAAATGCAAAGTTCTGGGATAACCCTTCCTTCTGTTTAACAGAGACGTGCAATTTTCTCACTTTATGGAAGAATGAAGATGGAAAATAGCTAAAATTTTTTCAGCAAGACATTTCATACAATAGTATGAAGTGTCCAAAAGTAATTCAAAGGTATAATATAACCAGTCTTTGAACATAATTTTTTTCCAGAATAGTCTCTGCCCTTGTTAAAAAATATATATTCACCATTATTTCCCACTGTTTGACAGACTTCTCTCCTTGTCATTCAAAGGTGCCTCTTCAAACTAAAGGTTGAAAGAAGTTTGCTGAGAAAAATGGAAAAGATAAATTGAGATGGAGCTGAAATTAGGCATGCCTGTTGAAACCACTTACAGGATTGAACTCAGGACAGCTTCCTTATCATACAGTCAGATTTTGTTCTGTGCAAAACTGATTTGTCAACTGTAATTCTATACAAAAATACATCATGGCTAAAAGATAGACACAGAAAGGGTTGAAACACCAAACTATGTTCTATAAAACACATATATAAGAGCACATAGGGGATGCTATCCAGATTAATTTTAAAAATAAGGATGTAAATCTAAAATTACAGTCCTTATCAAATCTCCATGATATTCTGCAAGACTTCCTTGCTTTATGCTGATCAAACCACAGCACAAAGCTGACATGACTGACTATTCAATAACCCCAAACTCATATTCAATGCACTCTATGTTGTTTTTCCTCAGCATTTTTCAGTACCAGAACCTGATAAGAATATCACAGGTGTTCTGCAGAACTTTGCATCCGCCTCTTAGGTGATTTCTGGATATTATTTCAATCAGTAACTGATTTCCATGTAGTAAAAGTACTAGTAGTAGTAGTAGTAGTAGAAGGAGGAGTGGTAGTACTAGTAGTAGTTCTCACTGAAATGTCTCTGAAATGAAAGCCTCCTTTCTGCCTTTCAAGAAGGGTGTGATAACATGGAACTTAAAGTTTAAAATTTCCTTGATAAAAATTGTATCATATAGACCATCCCTTTTTATGATCAAAATTCCATTATATACATTATTTACTTTTACAACTTCTTTCTGGGTGGGATTTCTGTAAGAAGCTCTAACTGAGTGTGTAACAGAGGTAGAGGTAAGGAAAAAAGAATGACAAAAAGTGCACCATTTTCCTTCTTTTTTTCACATTACATTGATTTTAAGAGCCAAGGGATGAGGGAGATGCGGAATAAAATTTGTATTTTCAGAAACTTTATTGTTTCTCACACACAATAAATTTTATCTTAATATTTGAAAGCAAACATAACAAAATCGGTGCTGTGCATCATCTACCCTTTGTGGGAAGCCTTATTTTATTTTCAATTATGAATAATACCCATTCTGTTTGCTACTGAAAACATGACACAATTTTAGCTTTTATATCTGATTATCTATTTCTTATAAATATTTTCAAGTGTCTTTTTAAGGGATTAAACTTTGTCTTAAGTAGGAACAGAGTCATTTTGAACACCAGTTTTCGAGCTGTGTTTCTGAGCTGTATTTTCTATCCCCACAACCACACTCGTACAATACCTCAGGTTAAATTAATCTCTCATTACCATGTTTTTTAGCTGGTTTTAGGGCCAATCCCTTTTTCCATCTTCATTACTTGCTGTGACATCCACCCAATTCATTTGAGAGGTATTAAATTAGGTAACAAATCTGACTAATCTGTATCTCTTAAAAAAAATATCCAATACAAATAGTTCATAAAGGAATCTTCAAAACTCTCTCTTAAAAAAAAAAAAAAAAGAGCAACATTAAATCAAAAGAGATCAGATAAGTAGTGTTTACATGATGAGGTGAAAACCAAACGACTAACCAAACAAAGAAACACCACTAAACAAGCAAACAAACCACCATCATCACACTGTAATTTATTATTCTTATCAGTTCTACTACCCTCTCACAACAATTATTCCTTATGCAAGAAATATAATTCAATCACTATTTATTTCATGGTAAAAAAACACTAATTAGTTGTAAGTGTGCTTATAAATACATATAGCAATATTCCTTCGATTTGTCGATTTGTACAGGCACACCTGCAGAAGGAGATGAATCAAAGGACAGATACATAAACCGTATGTGTGTGTATATATATATATATATTTTTTTTTATATATATATACGTGTATATGTACAAATATATATATTTTTATGTGTAAATATATACACTCATATATTTATATGAGTGTATATGCATATATACATATATATGTATATATTATACATATATACATATATATGTATATATAGATATACATGTATATACATATACTTATATACATGCATATAAACAAATATATACATATACATATATGTATGTGCGCACATATATATATATATATGTATGTATGTATGTATGTATATGTATATATATATATACTGAATTTATAGCAGAAAGCAATAAGTGATCTGCCAGTTAAAGGCTTACTTCCCAGGGTGAAGATAAGGAAGCACAAGAAGGACAGCTTCAATGGAAATTAAACGAGGAATTCCACACACTTTCCTAACTAGGTGGGCGTTACAAACAGCACCCAAGGAAGGCTCCAGAGGGTGGATCCATCCCGAGGTTCCTACTCGGTCCGGCGTGGACACGCTCCGGGATTCCCACCCGAATCCATCCCAGGATCCCCTCCGGGATCCATCCTTGGATTCCCGCCGGGATCCATCCCGGGTTCCCCACTGGGATCCATCCTTGGATCCCCTCTGAGATCCATTCCGGTATTTCCGCCCGGATCCATTCCGGGATCCCGTCCGTAATCCATCCCGGGTTTCCCTCCCGCTCCCGCGGCGCCGCCGGCGCGAGCGCACAGCGCCACCTGGCGGCCCCGCGAGACCCCTCAGGCGCTCCCCGCTACCAAGTGCTGTCCCTCGGGATAATTATTTTATCTAAAATACCGCTCTGAGGAATATTTCTGCTTTTAGAGATGCCGCAGATTTTTTCTGCTTTTTATGTGTGATAGGTGTCTGTGCCAGCAAAGCCGGCGAATGGAGCGATTTGCTTCCTAGAGTTTTATCCGTGAAGCGCTGAGGGAAGGCTCCCTGCGTGCCTCTTTTGCTCTCTTAGGAAATTTAAAGTCAAAAGGGCCTCAAGTTCACCTAAAATGATTTTGTGCACCTAAAAGCTGTGAGAGCAAGGAGCAAGGAGCAGCTCCATCCTTGGATGATGAGCAGGATTGGCCCCCACAACTTCTGAAATAGTGGAAATAAACCACGTTCCCTTTGCTGTACATCACCTTACCTCTATGTTAATTATGCTTAGGGAGACTACAGACAAACACCCAGCATCATTAGAGCTCACCTGTCAACGTTAAACTCTGAAATTTGTTGCATTTCATTTCAAGCATAATCAAAGGGGGGTTTTTTTCTCAGGGTGGATTGTCTGAGCTTTTGGTACTGCAGGCAGCTTTTAACGATGAAGGTAGCGCGGTGTTTGAATTTAAAAAGCAAACACCAGATACAATCTGTGTTCAGCAACATCCTCTAAAGCAAATACAAACCAACCAGAGCAAACAGCTTCGGGCAAATTAGCAAAGTAAACAACAGAAAGCAAAGAGAGCAAGAGGAGACCAGAGAGAGGCTGCATCGCTCTTTCTTTGGAGGTCTTAAAGGGTTTCAGCAACTCCCAGCTCCATCTGTCTGCAGGAAATCAGGTTTTTGCCACTGGCACGAGTATTAAAATTCTGCCATGGGACTGGGAAAGATGATGCTCCTGGTGCTTTGTAGCTCTCTAATTAGTTTCTCTCCTGCCAAAGAACACAACATCAACATATTTTAATACAGTAACTAGTCCCAGACAATTTCTCAATCACTCCTCAGGATGTGACTGAAATTTAATCCGCTGACACCAGCTCCCGAATTGTTGATTTCACTGGAGCTCCACGAGTTCAGGAATCATCACTCATTGACCAGGCTGCACAGACAGGGTGTTCTTCTGTCTACTTTGCTGGTAGAGACTTAACATTCTCTGAAGTAATTTAACTCCTTCCATAGATGTTAGTCTTGGTCTTCTGTTCTTATATGCTTACCTAGCAAATTATCTACTACTTAGATTTTTGTCCTGAGGCTCTGAACTATCAATCAGTACTTTATTATTGACAATTTTTTTTGTCCAAATAAAAGTTTAAGCCAAGACAAAAAGCTTTTTCAAGAGGTAGACTGCCTTGCAAACATGCACTAATAAAGAACAGTTCTGAGTCAAACTGGATAATTTGTGGATTTTTCTTTGTCTCTGAAAACACTACTTCAGTTGAGAAGAATTGAGGTAGTAAGATATACTTCCTCAATTCTCTGTGAATTTTAATGTAGAACCATTAGGTTTTTGTTTTTGTTTTTTTTTTTTAATCTTTAACAGACACTGAAGAAAATGCTATTAACTGTACAAATTATATTTTAAGAGAAGAATTGCCGCAGTGAGATGTAATTTTCTATGTGTGTTAATCTGTGTGACACTACAGGTGAAGATGCAATGCTCTTTAGTTTCGAGGGACATTCAGCATCTTTTAGAAACACAAGCAATCCTGTAACAAAAGGCTCCATTATTCCCCACTTTATGTATTTTCCTTTCAAATCTAATGATTTTCAGAAGTTGTTAGGGTTATGGGGTCAACAGACAGTGTAAGAGTCCATTAGGTGTAGGAGCAAGCAGAGCTATGAAAAGCACTCATGAGGAAGAACATAAAAAACAATTGCCCAGCAAATATTGGAAGTATTGTTATGTGTGGTTTTTTTTTCTTAAAGCAGGGCACTCAGACAAGGAAAAGCATCCTCAGACTCTGCAGTCAAGACAATGTTTGCCCCTTTTAGGGTTGTGGGGGAAATCCAGTGTCTGAACACCAAACACATCTATTTGCAATCCAAATTCAGAGGGTTTGTGGGAGCAGAACTAGGCTACACCCACTATTGCTGTTTTCTCTGGGCTCTGCAAGCTGGCTTTGGGGCTTGTGGTGCTTGCTGCTCTTCCTCACACCTGCAAGTTGTTCTAGCTCTTTCCTATAGCTAGGCATTGTCCTTTAATATAATTAGACTGAAAATTGATTTCCCTGGTGGTGGTGGGTTGGCCCTGACCAGCTGCCAGGTGCCCACCCAGTCACTTTCTCACCCCAGCCCTCAACAGGACAGGGCAAGGGGAAATATGACTGACAAGCTCATGGGTCAAGGTGAAGGCAGGGAGATCACTGTCACAAACAAGGCAGACTTGTCTTGAGGAAAAAATAATTTATTGTATTGGTGGTTAAAATAGATTTGGATGGTGAGAAATAAAGAGAAAATTAAAACTCCACTGCTTTCTCCCAGCCTCACCTTCACTCCTTCATTGCTGATTCCTCAGCCTGTCTTGCGGTGAGCGCTGTTGGGAGGATGGGCAATGGGGGCTGCCAGAGGGGCTGCTGGAGGGGCTGCCAGAGACCTGATCCCCTCCTCCTCTCGGGGCCCACAGGGATGTTTCTCACATTTTCCCCCTTGTTGCCACACAGCATTTTGCATTTCTGTCCCCACGCCTTCCCTGAGGTGTCACCCTGGCTGCTGGACTCAACATTTCCCAATAGAAAGTGCTTCAAAAAATATTTCAGAGATCAAAATCAAAATAGGCTGCACTTTAATAATCTTTTCAGCAAGATGAAATCTCTCAGCAAGACCACTTTTTGTGAGACCGGATTTAGACATTTCCAAGCTCAGACATGAGCAGTTTTCAACACATTTCCAGCTCTGGAGCCCCCTGCAATCCAGCTGAGGAGCTGGATTACTGGTGAGGAGAATTACTGAGAAGGAGAAATGTGCAGCCTTTTGGAGGTCACAGGGGTTCTTGAGTTGCTTTTGCTGCAAAAGCCACTGATGTCCGAATCTTACAAATAATTTCAGAAAGAGTTTCCTAAAAATTATTCCTGGCCTAATGACAAGGGACACAAGGCAATGGGGAGCCATTGATGGCTCACTGCTGCTACTGACTCCTTCCCTCCTCTTTTGTTCTCCTTGCTCTGCCTACTGCTCATCCACACCCCTTGCCAGAGTTTTTCCCAAGCTGATTTGTATCACATAAGATTGCAAAAAAATGTTTGAAAATTAGACTGTTTTAATTCACTAATCCAGAATGAAGAGATCAGTTTATAATAAGGGTGAAGGGAACATCAGATGCAGAGGAAAAAAATGGGACAGGGCTGATACCAAAAATTTCTAGGAAGATGTAAAATGGAATTGAGAGTCAGGTATAAAATGAAGTGAGAGAGCCTCCTCTTCCAGGGAGGAGGTGCCATTAGGCTGCCCATGCTGTCCAGAGACCATGCTCCATCATCTTCCTCACTCTTCTGCTCTCCCTTGGGTTGGCAGCTAGATTTTAAAAATTGTCAGCTTACAAACATATCACTTAATCCTTTGGTACACTAGAGAAAAATTACCTCCCTATAAAAAACCATTAAGATCTGTCTTCACTCACCAAGTCAGATCTCAGTAGCTGAAAGACACAAATTTTGCTTGGGAGTCCAGTTTCTCTTTTTTCTGCTTCAGGAGGTGTTGTTTTGTATTGAATTTGTGAAAAATCAGGCAGCATGGATTCAGAATGATGACTTGTCAGATAAATCTGAAATCACACCAACACACCTCTCAGACCAACCTCTTCATATTTTTACTTCCACATTTGTGAACTTCGGTCATCCTGGAAATGCTGGAGAGTCAAACCAAAGACACATTGCAGCTCCTGCTGGTGGCCCTGCCATCATTGGCACTTCTGCACATATCCTGCACTGCTGTCTGTCAAAAGACAAGAGGCTTATAAAGACAGCTGATGAAAAGGGTTTTCAGCTTACCAGGTGTCACTCTATGTAAAAAAAAAA
>JAHXMQ010012338.1:2024659-2065002 GCA_020466415.1 Ammodramus savannarum pratensis | reverse complement strand
AAAAATCCCACCAAATTCCAAATCTTTCTCTTCTTTTTTTGGCCATTTGTAATTTAAGTGAGATCTTTCTTTCCATGAACTGAATGCTGCTTTCCCATACAATCCTCCCATGCCGAAATAACAACCAAAGAGGGATGAATCCAAAGCAGTCATTTTTTTTACATGATTTAGCTTCAACATGGCCAGATTTCTGAACATTAGGAATAAAAAAAAATGAGAAGAAAAAAACAGACTTTGTCATTTTTGATAAATTATCAAAATGGACATTTGAGACAGTCTATTCATTCTAAAAATTCATTACTAAGTACTAGATTAATTCTCACTTAGGACTGAGAAGACCAATGCACACCAAACTCTCACCTGAATTTAAAGGAGTGTTTTGTTTTGTTTTTTTTTAATGCTCACCCTATATTCATTTCACTCATGCTAGTTTTGCAGGGTTCTGTTGCTCAAAGCTCCTGATGTCTCTGGAGCCTGAACAGTAATACCATTCAGCAAATGGGATTTTTTTGTCTTTCTGGGCATCTGGATTTAGGATCCACCTGAACAGATTCCTATAAAATGCTGTATGTCCCAGGAGATTTACATAGATTGCATAAGCTTCAGGTAAACTTTTGAACCAAATTTTGCATCTTTAGAGGATTACTTGTATGCTGTAAGTATGTAAAGAAGAAAAAAGTAGTAAGCATTTTATTTAAGACTGACTTAACTTTTATTTAAAACTACTTAGAACTGATTTACCTATCAGACATTGGCATTTAAGATCACAGAGTTAGACTTTTCCCAAGCTTAAAAAATTTGACATCTCAGTTATTGACATTACCTAGATGTTCTCAAAAATTAAATAACAGATTTCTGTTTCATTCCACTTTACTACATTTCTGGAAGTAATTAATATTCCAGATAACTTCTGTCACGTGTTTCACTATTGTTGTGATGGAATTATTTGAAGAAGAGATGTCTTCAATGCTTGTGGTAAGGATGAGCACTGCATTTTAAATGTTTTGTATGGCAACAAAGAGGGTCCCAGGCTGTGGAATGAAGAAACTGAAGAATGTAAGAAATTGTAGAAATCCCATAGCTATTTTATCTTAAAGCCTGGCTATTTTATCTGACATTCTCTCCAGTAATTCTGTTTTCTGATCTACAAAGGAGCAAGAACTTTCTGACAAAGGGGATTATGAACTTACATGTCACACAGCATCTGCCCCATGTTGGTATATCTAAAGCAGGGAGACAAACAGGTAAAAGAATCAATGACAACCTTGTTTTTAGGGAATCTTGGCCAAAGGGTGTAGGGTAATTTTAATCATAGCTTTCAATATCTGAAGTACAAAAGGAGAAACTCTGAGGTATGCAAAAATTCCTGGATATTGGTTGTGTGACAGTTGAAAATCACTGTCTTAATAATTCACTCCCATATGGGTAGTTAATTAGGTAAACACTTTGTAACCAGATAAAAAGGTGGCTTTGTCTGTGGGTTGTTTTAGTTCCTGTTGCTATTTCTGATTTAGATCTGAGAGCTGAAGGCAACATAGCCAGTTCAGCTCAGCACCCAAAATACCACGGCTGAATTTGAAGAGGTTTAACTGTTTTACCCCACGCAGCTTACAGCAGTAAAAGACAAGCAGCAAATGTCATCTTCTCACAGCAACAAATATTTTGAACAACACTTGTTCTAGTTTTGATGACAAAGCCTCTTGAAAAGCCCCTTTTTTCCAAAAGTAACTGTACCAAAGCAGGGTGACTTTTTTCCTCCTCTGAGCCAACAGCCAGAATATGCATGCAAAAAAAAAAAAAGTTGTTCCAGATGTATTAGATGTTTTTAGTCTGTTATACCTACACAAAGATTTAAAGGAAGGTGCTGTTGTACTGCAAAAGAACTAGAGGGTAGCATTGTATAGAGTAGTGGAAGCTATCCTAACTAGAATGCTTCACATCCACTTACAGAGCTGCTGAACTTCAAAGAAATCAATTACAACTCCAGGATTTCCATGGAAACCCTGTGAAAACAAACACAAGATACAAAAGAAAATTAGGCTAGGAGGCATCAAAAGAAGAGCTCTAATTATAGAAGCAACACATAATTGGAGGGAAATATTAAACTATAAGCGTAAGCACCCACCTAGTATGTGTCATAAATAAATGCCACATTCTAAGGGGAAAATTCAGCAGTCAAATCTGCAGATGTGTGTCTCTGACAAGTGATTTAAGTAAAGTTCTTTGAGGTCTCTGAAACATTAAATGTATTCTTTGCAGGAATCTTTTTAGGCTCCCAAGCATCCTTACCTCCAGACATAATATTCAGCTGGTGTGCCCTGGAGAGAGTGGAATTTGAGTAGAAAGGGTTAATTTTAGCACAATTCTTCTTATTTTACCCCATCTGATCTTTTGCTTCCTTCATCTCTCCTGCTGTTATTGCAGGAATAAAAGGAAGCACAATAAACCAGGCTACATTTTGGAGCAGCAGTCCTACTGTGCTTTAGTTTTTTTTAAAAAGTTACATCCTGATATGTTACAGGAAGACTAGAGGGGTAGCAGAAGATGGAGGTACATCATTTTAATGCAGAGAGAACTAAGAAATTACAGTATTTTACCAGAGAATTTGGATCCCAAGGACTGTCTCATTATACTGCTGAGAGAAATCAGTTGTTTAGAATGAATCAGTTTTAAGTTGAATTTAAGTTATAATACTGTGTGATACAGAATATAATAGCTATGTTTGCTGAAACCTCAGGCTGCAAGCTGAGAACTTAGGCCTAGATATGTGTTTAGATAGAATAATTTTCTCAGTAGTTTTTCTAGTAGCTGTGTTTTGTCTTTAGTATGAGAGGAATATTGATAACACACTGATATTTTTGTTGTTGCTAGGTAACATTCATCCTAAGTCTGGGGCTCCTTTAGTTTTCCATGCTCTGCCTGCGGGCAAGTGCACCACAACCACAAAGCAGAATATAAGGAGGAGACAGTTATCAGCAGAAACTTCAACTTGACAAGATAATTAATCAGTTACAATTAATGGCCAGCCTGCATGGGCACAGAGAAAGAGCCCAGTAAGGTGTTTGGAGACCTGAGGCCAAAAATTACCTCTGTGCCAAGAGGCACATGCAAGACATGTGAAGAGTGTGTGAGGGGCAGGTGCAGAAGTTGAAAGGATATAATTTCCTGGGGATTTCTTTATCCTGGATCTCCCTCCAGTGTAGCCACATTTCTCTTCACAGAGAAAAGCAAGGCACGGCTTCCCAAGAATATTTCTGAGATTCACATTCTCTGAACCTCAGAGAAAGGAAAACCAATTCTTATCTCAAGCGCTGTGCCTGTATTTGTGTCAAAGTAGAATGCAATATGGGGATTGTTTACCCAAAGTGATGGAGTCTTGTTCCTTGGCCTGTCACAGCCAGGTGTGTGTGTGTGTCGGGACTGTCAGGGGACAGACACGAGATGGTGTGAGAGTGCAGCTGAGTGCTTGGCAGATTCAGTTTAGATGTAATTTAATATGTAATATAGTGTATATATTCATTAAGTGTAATATAATATAGAATAACATAGTATAATAAAGTAATTAATTAGCCTTCTGATAAGATGGAGTCCTCCTCATCATTCTTCACTTTCGTCAGGAGCAAAAATATCTAACTATACTGCAGAGGCACCCAGCTCGAGCTGATCTGCTGGCTGGAACCACTTTGAACCAGTTGTAGCTGGTTGGAATCAGTTTGAACCAGTCAGAACCGGTCTGAACTGGTTTGGTCTGATTTAATTCTGTGCTGAGCCAAGGACAGGCAGCAGAGGCACAAGCACTCTCAGCAAGGGTGAGAGCAGAATGAGTATCTGGGGTGTGCAGCACATCTGGGGAGAGGGGAAGAAGTCAGAGAGACCTTTACAAATTAGAGGGCTGCTGTTGCTCTTGGGTTTGGCCACAGTGAAAGATAATTTTGGCAGGCCCTAAGACTCTGTGTGAGAAGGACTGCTCAGCAGAGGTAGAGAGGAAATGGGAAAAGTGGGAGGCAACTCAACATAGTCATGGAATATGAACGGTTGGGGGAAAACCAATCCTGACAAAGAGTATTTAACAGCTTTTGCCACCAAAAAATGAATCATAAACTGTTGCCTGACATGCCAGAAGTTCCCAAATATCAGACTGATCTCAGAGTTGGCAGTGGACCTATTTCCATTTTCAGTAGCTGCTCACAAACTCTGCAGATGTGCCATCTATGTCTGGTACAAACATTTACTGGTGACAGTAGAGCAGCTGTCAGACTGACTGAAGCCTTTCTGACAAGGAGGGCTGACATAGGAGTAGTAGTAAAAGCCTTGCTAAAGGAATTTATCCCTAGATACATGGTTCCAAAGTCAAGTGAATCAAACAGAAGTGCTCATTTTATAGTGAATATAATTGATTTAAGTGTATCACTTTTGGGGGTCAGAGAGGCACTTCAGGAGGCACCTACCAGGAACTTACATCCCAGCTAAGGCCAGTGTGTTGGATGGAGCTGAATGCTTGATCCTGTATAAGTACTGAATAATCAATCAGTTCATAGTTACTGATTTGAGAATCCTTTGTGATGTTACATTAATAATGATAATAATTTCCACCCCATGACAATCCTGTTATCCTTCATTCTAGAATAATTATTTGTAATAATGTATGTAAGGGGAGAGGTCAAATGCCTTGAAAAGTTTCTGTTTTTCCTTTTAGTACATTAGCAGGTGTGCTCAGTTAAAATAAGGGGAGAACTGTAAAGGAGCATATTCTGTGCAGGTGGCTGGGATAACTGCAGGTCAAGCTCTGGGTGGGAGCCTGAGAAAAGAAGCTGCGAACTGCAAACCCTTGGCATGGGAAAGGGTCCAGGGACAGGGGGACAGAGGGACACTGAGGGGCACAGCTGAAGCTGACTGCCCCCAAACTTTTGCACACTTAGACTGTGAGGGTATAAAAGCTCAGAAATTCCTTTGCTCAGGGTCCCTTTTTAGTGACACCCAGCTCAGGTGGTGTGGGTGTGACTGCCGGAGTGGCTCCTGCATGGTCGGATAGGGAAATGTCCATAAAATAAAAAAAAAGATAAAAATTCTTTGAGTATATTATCCCCTACCTGTTATTCACCCAGTTTCACCTAATCTTCTAGCCTCTGTAGGTGTCCAAGGCAACTCTTCAAAATTTGATTTATTTTTGATCTCATTTAGAGGTTGCCATACAGCTGAAAGGTGTTAGTTCCAAATAACTACAGTTCCAGAAATGAACAGAACAGAACATATCAATTCAGTTGCTCTCTAATGAAAGAATAAAATACCCTAAAATGTGTGATATATTTGAAACATGAAAGGCTGCACATGCTGGAAATAAATTAAATTCTTTTAAATATTCCTGCTGTTCCAATTCTCCAGTTCTTTTCTGGTTCCCTTCATTTAGTCTTGTTAGGCATGAATGAGAATTCTTACAATACCATAGAATTTTAGTTCACTAAAGAAAGAGGTGTTTTTCCCCTTCATTGCTAAACTCTATCCAAAGTAATACTTTCAAACTTTTCCTCAAATGGAACAGCAACCCCATTTCAATGATACATAGAGGTTTTCTCAGTTTTTTCTCCCTTCTATCATCTCCACAACCTTTAATGCCACACTCATTAGCTGGAGTCACAGACTTGAGGCAAAATGCAGAGGGTCAGGATGTAGCTATTGGACTCAAAGAAGTCAGTCTACTGGGTTAAAATTTCCTTAAGCAAGAAGGTCAGCAGATCTGATTTTTTTCCTGGTTTTTGGGTGGTTTTTTTTGTTGTTGTTGTTGTTGTTGTTGTTGTTTTGCTGGGTTTTTGGTGGAGTTTTTTGCTTGGTGATTTATTTTCTCTTTGGGAGTTTTATCTGAGTTCCAGACTTTGTCTTTTCCTCTAGGTTTATATACAGGCTGTACCCATGATGGATTTAGTTTCAGAAATCTCAGTCCAATACTCAACATGTGAAGATCACATGGCTATGCAAGTGCAGCTCTGTTCCCTAGGCTTTTGCTCTTGTGCAGTGGCTCTAATCTATCTGGGAAACTATGAGCAAATTGCACATGTATCACTCATCTGACTTGCACATGAGCTACAGCCCTGATGTGTTTGGAGTGGATCAGACAATGCATCAGCACATTGAATTCTGTAGAAAAATATGGAAAATATCAATTACATTCCTTCTTTTCCCTCAGTGGATTAAACTCATATATTCAGTTTCAAGGAAAACCCCTTTACCCTGCAGTCTTGTATTGGAAAGGAGGGCAGAGAGCAATCCTTTCATCTAGTCTGCTGTATTTTTAATTGTGTTTTGCTAAAGGATTATGTGCAGGATGTGGAGCTGCAGAGAGGTGAAGCTTGCCTGAAATGAGAATTTTCCCCCCAAAGACAGTGGAATGGTAGCACTAATCTAAGGGGATGAAGGCTTTTATACCCAATGAAAGGGCTTTGCTTTTCAACAGGAGGCTGAAACTTGTGCCCTGCACAGTCCCCGGCCAGAACTGCCTTGTGCTGCAGAATTTACTCCATCACTTACTCCAGCGAGCAGGATGCTCACTTGAGAAGTAAGTTATAATTACAAGTTGCAGGGGATTCTAGTTTATGTTTCCTGTGCACAATTGTGCTACAGAACAAACCAGTGTCAGCTGGAGAGATTTATGTTTTCTGGCTGAGAGTAGCTGGGATGTCAGTGGCTAAGGGAGCAGAGTCAGGCAGGGGTGGGAGAAGAGATCTGTTTAAAACCTCTTAGGCAGAAGGTGGAAGCTCCTTTCACTTCCAGGGCAGATATGGAGAGGCCATACTCCTTTTTGCCTCTCTTGAGCTTTAGAGTCCAGAGAGAGGGAAGGAAAAGAAAGATATCAGGGATTTCCCTCCTCAGAAAAGGTCTAAAATTACTCTTGTCTATGTCGAAAAAAAAACCCCAAAAAACAGCACTTTAGATTTTTGTTTAGAGGAAGAATGAGAAGAGGTAAAATCTATTTATGTTAAACCACACTGGAATGTTTTCTAGCATCTGAGTTCAGCTGCCACCCAATTAGATTTAGGACTAAATAAACTGTGTGAAAAGTGAACATGAAATCATTCCATCAGCAGCATGGAACATGGCAGCTTTGACTTCTTTTATGGCTCAGCCACAAATGTTTCAAAACAGCTACTGATACTTGATGAGAATAGAACATACACCTGACTAAATAATGAAAAAAGGTGTAAATCTGACAAACTGTAAGCTGTAGCTTTTAGCACAACAAACAGAACTATAAAGTAGTGGGAGATTAAATCCAATAAACTGAAAAAGCTGTTCTTACTGCTGCTGAATGTGACATGCATAAGGTCCCTGAGGAAGCTAGGCATGGTTGCAAAAATCTTACACTAGGGACTTTAGGTACTGGAAATCATCTTCTGTGAACTTAGCTTGTCTGGCTGCAAGAAAAGGGGTTTAAAATGATTTCTATCATTCATGAAAGAGCCAGCATAGCTGGTAAAGGGAAATCAGATCCCTGGTAACTCAGCCCAGTCCCACTGCCTCAAACCAGGAGTCTGATTCTCAGCTGAACCTCCTGCCCTTGCTTATGGCACCTCAAACTTGCAGAAATGATTTTACACTCAGTTTGTATCAGCATCAACAACCACAGAAACTTTCCCCACCGCATATCCCAGATGCATCAGCTCACAGTGAGGTAATCAAAAAAACTCTCAAAAAACCAATCAAGTAAATGAGATATGTTTACATGGTGGTCGGTAGGAATTCATTTCAGAGCTGAATTTCATGCCTCTTCAGGCAAGGGGAAACAAATTGTGAAGCCACTTGTTGGCCAAACCAAGCCTCTTTTGAGGCTTGACCATCTGCAGCAAGAGTGGAGATCTGGAACCAAGTAAATTTTAGAATGTGGAAAAAAGCCAATAGAGAATCAATTTGACAGTCTGGCCCATAAAATATGTACTTTAAATTAATTTTAAGAAAGCAGCATGTGTGTTTTTTACAGTGGCAATTTGCCCATATGTATTAACATTTGGGTGCCACCAAAGCAACTTGAAAAGTTTGGACTACTTGCTAAAACTTCAGCAAATTTCTCTCCCTCTCACTGGACCTTCATTTTTGAAAGATGAGATTTAAGATTGTTCTCCTTTTCTTCAGTTTGAGAAAATGCATAACACTTGGTTTCAAGATATGGAAACATACTGGAAAAAATATGGCTGATATAATGATGTGATTTCAAACAATTTCAGTCATTTCTTAACAAAGAAAATGCCTTTTTGGGAGGGAGCTGAAAAGGTGTCCAAAAAAGGAATACATCCTTCTCACCCCAGTACTGAGGATTTTTGCCCTTTTCAATTTTTGGGTGGTTCAGAGGACAAATGTGCCCAACTAGACCTGCCACAGTAAATTTTCTAAAACTGTTAAGTTAAAACCAGGCTTGCTACACTCATATGTATTCTGTAACATTGTGCCTGTAGGGACGGTGGCACAGAGTTTTATCTGCAATATTATTTTTCTGGCATTTGTGACAAACCATAAACTACAGGACTGAATTTTTAAATGGAGATATTTCCCATTAATAATCTCGTGAAAGTAGGATTCTGCTATTGTAAACTATCAGCAAACTTGCTCTCAAACCATATTTCCAGTTGCTCTCATTTTGCTGCAGATGTAAATTCAGAGAGATATATGTTTCTCTCATCCCAGTGCTACTGCTGAATTAAAATATCAGCAATATCTATGAATTAAATGGGCCTCATCAACACTTTTTACAGCAGCTGAGATAGCATTTAATATTTTTTGTTTACAAACAGCAATAAATATAGTCATGTCTATTGATCTTTATTATCGTTAAGATTTATCAAGCAGCTCTTACGCTCCTGGCCTTGCACAAAAGGAAGAAAAAGACAAAAAAAAATTCTATGAATCCCCTACATGGAGTTTCTACAATCCATATTTAAGATGTTGGAGTCCTGCTTTTGAGCAAGATATGTATCCAACTATGCTTCTGTTCATTGGCAGGAGTATGTCTGGGACAAATTCAGTAAGATATTAAAGGGTCAAGAAATCAGCCCCAATCAGAATTTAAGCATGTAGCCCACCATTATATTTTATTTCCCTCTTTCTCCCCCTTCCTCACCATCATGTGGAATTTACTCACATCCACCTAGAAGTCTGGGAGCATTAAACTGAAGATCTATCTGCATGAAAAAAAAATTAAAGCCTTGACCCATCACCTGTCATCTGGATGAAGTAACACCTCAAAAAGAGCTGTGCTTTTCAAAAAGGCACAGCTTTGGCTAAAGGTTGCTTTCCCAGATGTAGCACAATCCTACTAATTTTAATGGAGCATGACAAGTAACCAAAGGCAGAGTCTGATCATTAATTTGCAATTAGAACCACTTTATTTCTACATTTAAGGATTTTATCCAGTGTTTCCCATCCAAAACGTTATACCAAGCCAAATTAAATTGGTTCAAGATTAATTTAGTTAAAGTGGTGCAAAACTCCCATGTAGACATTCTTAAATTGTTTTAAACCTGAAACATCAGCCCAGGTTAAATTGATTCCTCACAAGATTAGCGAAATCAATATATCATCCATTTTTAACCTGTTTAGTGGTACCCACTAAGTAAATTAGTTTAAAAACCTAATAATTTAACAACACATACTGAGACTAGTGTTTGTCATGATGATCACTATTGTTTTCTTGTTTCCTTTGAAGCTGGTAACTCAGATCTTGTACCCAGTCTGGCATAGTGAGTGTGGTGGCACTGAGGCACTCCTGGGTACAATCACAGGGATTTTAGCACTAGAACAGTGCAAATCTGCATGAAAGTGTGGCCTTACTTTCAATTAACCGCCCTAAGGAATGGATTGCCAGCATTTGGGGTTTTCTGTGTGTAAATGCTAGACTTGTGTTTTTAATTTTAAAAGGCCCATTTAGATCAAACACTGTTCAAATGGTAGCAGTAAAATGCTGCCTGGGGAAAAGGAGGTTGAGGGGGGAAGACGTTGCTGTCTACCTGAAAGGAGATTTTGGTTAGAATTTGTAGAATTTATTCCTTCTCCCTGGTAATCAGCAATAGGATGAGAGGAAACAGCCTCAAGCTGCACAAGGCGAGATTTAGCTTGGGTAAATTCTTGTCAAAATTATTTTTAAATTGTCCCTAAGGTACTAATCCATGTATGGTGAAATGACAAAGAAAAATAAAAGAAGTGATACAAGAATTGCGATGAAAACTTGAGCTTTTAATGGATTAAAACAATCTACAAAATTAGGAAAGGCACAAATGTCACCAATAACATGGCTCATATGTAGAGATAATGAAATTTTAACTTAGTAGGTGATACACAGCTTCAAACAGAGTAGCATCTTCCCAGTGAGGTGCAGGAAAACATTTTCTCTGTTTCTTTCAGTTGATTCCCAAGGTCTCATCCCTTGGCAGGTGCAAATCCACACCACACCAGACAGCTCCTGTGGAAAGGAACCATGTGAGTTTGACAGCTCCACTAAACAAAGAGAAAATATCTCTCTGGGTACCGTGCTATAGCTAATGTATGGCACAAGCTTGGGAAGGGGAAAAGTAATTAAATTCTTATGATAAAATCTAAATTTGATTTTACTATTGGGATAGGATGTGATATAGTTGATCCAGTCTTTAAAATACCACTGTAAGGAATGATTATATCTTACTTCATATTTTTGCAATCAAGAAGCCTTTTGAAATATGCACCTGTAACTTTCAATATTGAATTAAGAAGCTCTTGTCTTTGATAGCCACCTAATAAATGAAGGATAGTGAATCCTTTTCCAAGTTTTATTCCAGTAAAACCTACCAGTCACTAAGAAGTTCATACCATCAGGGGTTTATTTTGTGTTAAGATTTAAAAATTACCAGAAACTTTAAGGAAAATGGCAGGATATTAAAATAGGAGGAGGAAAACAGGATTTCCCAGTTAAGCAAATCTGTATTTCTTGTAAACATTATGCAGACTTTAAGGTGTCTCCTGTCCTAGCAGAGTATGATTGATAAAAATGATCAAAGGTCCAGACAGAAGAGCACAGAGTGAAAAAACACTGAGGCGGGGGACAGGCAGAGGGCAGGAATCCTTTCAGATTGACCTTTAGCTGATAAATTGGTGATGTCCTCATTAGCAGCAGCCCTGCTGCTTGCCCTCAATAAAAGATAATGTCCTGTTGTTAGCACTGTTCCTGTCTGTGTGATTTAATGCTGCTATTACAGTGCAGATTCCATTTAAATGGATTAAGGTTTAAATGAAGACAAAATATTTTTAGATCTGCAGTGTTTGTCTCTGAAGCAAGCAGTTCACTTTCATTGCCTGTGAGTGGAAATTGGCAGGCTATAGGGGAATTGACCAGATCACATAAGAACCAAGGTTTTCACAAGGTATTACCTGTAAAAAACCCAATTTGGTTAATATGCTCTCAGTAATATTTCACAGGCAGTTCGTCTGCTTATGATAAACTTTTTAATGCACAGTTACACACATCATCATCATCATCCCTCAGGGAAAAAAAAAAAAACGAAAAAACCCTTTTCTAGAATTTCAGTATTAGGATGCAAAGTTTGTGAGGTTCAGAATATAGCAAGATAATGAATCACATCAACTACTACTGACAAGAGATACATGATTCTAAAAATACAGAAAGAGATGCCATTATTGATCTGTGACTTGACTGGGCAAGTCTTTCTTTGCTTTCTGAAGAATTGTTTTAAACAAAGAAGCTTAAGCCTTTCAGTTTGCTCTCCAGAGGTGCTTACATTTCAATACTGTACCCTGGGAGTCAATTTGTATTTTCAAGACAAATGACCAAAGTTCTACAGAACAAAGATGTTCAGCAATCTCTCTCATCAAATGTAATAATAGATTTATTTTAAATACACAGAGAGATAGATTATAGAAACAATAGCTCAGCATAACAAAATCTTGCATGCTGGTTGAAATTCCTAATAAATGATGTAGGAAGCATCATGACACAACAGAAAGCAATGTTGTCACAGGAAAAAGCAGATGATTTTAAAATTCTGATCTATTACTTCTGTGTTCTTTGCCCTTTTCACTTGTATTTATGATCCACCACACAACCCTGCACTCAGCTTTGATCAAATGCACACCAGCAGGAACCATCCCAAAACCAGCCTTCCATAAAAATGTATTTCCAATCCATGAACATAAATATGAAAACATTTTTGCTTCCAGATAGGTGGAGGCAAATGGATGTTTTCCTGATCTGGTGAGGTGCAGTAGCATGGTCTGTGAGGATCCAGTGTGATCCTTTGGAACTGCTGGGAGCTGGCACCACCTGTGGGAATTGCACTGGGGGCAGGCAGGAGGCAGATTTCCACTTTTCACAGCTGGGAGGTGGGAGAAGGGGTTGAAGCAGCACAATTCCAGCATCTCCCCTCCCTCCTTTGGGCAGGGCTGCACACAGGCAGCAGCACCAGCTGCCCAGAATGTGCAGAGCTGAGAGAAAACAGACCAACCACCTCCAGAATCTGGTCATGCACAGGCTCTTCAAATCCCAAATCTCTCAAATGGGGAACTCCCATTTCTCCCAGCTTTCTGCACCTTCCAGAGGAAAGAGCAAGTGATCTCTGCTCTCTCTTCAGGCATATTTTGTGCTGCTTTTTGAGCTCTCAGTCCCCCAGGTAATCAGCTCTCACATGTGCCATTTCTCTCTCACTGTGCCAAACAGGGCTTTAATTAAAAGGTTTGCTGTTTCATCCTGGATTTTTTCAGGAAAAAAAGTCACACAATTGCAAGAAGCAGCTGTCACTCTGCAGAAAGATATGCAAGCAACAGAAGGGCTGACTTGAATAACAATATCCAAAAGACTTGAATAATGTGAAATTATTCAAAGCGACTTGCAATTGGAACTTGTTTCCTTTGAGAAATTTGGTTGGGGGAATGTGGGTGAGGGAGGGTTACCCTTGACATAAATTATTTTAAATAATGCCTGTGCTTTCTTTTCTTGGTTTGTATCTGAAAGTAGGAAAAAAAAAATCTATCTCTGTTATCCTGGCAAGAGCACAACCTGGATTTGTTGTGCCAAGTATGGGCTGTTTTGCCTGGTGTGCAAGAAGCCAATCCACACACAGAGCAGAGATATTTATTTCAAGTCTGTATTGAGCTGGATGCTAAGTGGCAAATCTACACATCTAGCACAGCCTCAGTGTGCCAGCTGCTTGCTTTTGTACACTTCCAACAGGAAAGGATCCACATTTCCCACACATGCAACAAGCTAAAGCTCTAAGCAATGGCTACAGCTTCCTTTGTTTCTGTTTCATTATACTGATCATGAAATTATCAGTATAATAATTGGGTTTTAAATTTAAGATGCATCTTAGGAGAATAAGTGTAGTTTGTGATTACAGGTAATTGCAGAACACCAGAAACTGCCTTTTGCCCTCTCAGGAAGGGTCTCAGGGGGACTCTTCCTCACCCCAACCCCTAAAAACAAAAGTTTTTTACTATGCATCCTCTATTGGGAAGGAGTTTATGTGAGATGGGGGCTTCTACAGGTGGATATCACTGTAATAATGGCTAAATATTAGCACAAAGTCCAAGTAAAACTCTTCTTTGGCTCTCTCAGCAATTTTTTATGGTGTTATCTCTTTTCTTGATTGGATTTATGATGCTTCCTATTATTGCTTTTTAAGTCTTGGCTCCTAGTTCCTACTTGCAGAGATAAAACATGTTATGTATTGCAACAGATTTGCCAGAACCTTTTCAGAAGATTTTACAGGATTCCTACTCTCATAACCAGAACTGCTGGAACTTGGTTAAACTCCATTTTGCCACTTTCTTGGGAGTTTCATATCCACATTAAATGGCCCAGCACTGCCATGAAATATAGGATAAATTTCAATATAAATGACTGTCTGTCCCTTGGTGCTGAAAACCTGAAACTCAAGATCTGCACAGTTTTAATTCCTCAAAATCACCATTGAATAATCATGGCTTAGTTTTGCAATTGTTTTTATGAACTTTAAGTATATTTAGATGGGGACAGAATTTTGTTTTTACTTATGATATTTCTTTTTTAAAAATAATATTTCCTTATGATCACAGCTCTTACAATGAAATATTTGCTGTCATGTATATTCACACATAAAGATAAAAATGTTTCTGCTTGTGACATCCCACCCTTAAGGTGGAGGGGAACATCCAAGATTCATAAATGCTTATTGTTGAAGGAAATGGAAGAAGTAGGAGGGTCCACCAAGAAGTCACAAAGTTTTATTAGTAAATTGCATATTGGGTATGAAAATTTTTATAGTAGTCCCTGACCTACTCTATAAGCCCATGACACTGGATTTTGTATAAGAGTGAAGAGAGAAATTAAGAGATTAATGAGAGAAAGAGATTTGTTTTTTAATTTCCCCTCCAAACATTAAAGATCACTGTTTGATAAGCTGCCCTTTGAAGACATAATTCAGCAAATTAAAGATGCACTTACAATTATTAATTTATCTACACATTATTTCTTTCTCACTCTATTTAACAGTAGGAGGTTACTTTATAATTTTATGAACTTAGTAGGAGTGAGAAAAAAATCTCTTTATATTAATAATGTAATTACTTCTACTGTCCTGTTCCTGTAATTACCATTGTTTTTCTTGATTACAAAAATAGCTTTAAAAATGAAAATGCTTTGAAGTTATATCTTCACAGAAGCAACACAACTGTATGGACAGAAGAACTGAAATGCAATATCAATGTCAAATGCTATAAAAATTTGGGAGTTTTAAAAGGCTTTGTGAAACAAGTTTTCAGTGTAACCTAAACTCAAGGGAGTATTTAAGAGTGGATTTTTCTTTTTAAGTTAGTGGTAATTTTGGGGGGTTGCATTAAAAATCAACCAGTGTCAGTTAAATCAATAATAATTTATTTTTTGCTAGCCTTTTCAGGAATCACTGCTGTCCCCAGCATGTTCAGGAGGTAAAGATCACCTAAACTTTTTATGATGATCAGAGGTAGGTTCTGTCTCTACAGAAACCACTGGCAATGCTCCTCTTCCTCTAAGTGTGTTTTGCTTGATTTCCCCAGTTGTTCTGGTGTTGGCAGTTTTTCACTGAAAGTATTACTCTCATTCTTTCAAGAAGAGTTGGATGTAATCTAGACTATCCTTAATATTTGGTTAGCAGTGTCATCTACACACACTGAAAATCTAACAGGCATTAATAGGACTAGAGCACAATGCAGAATTATGAGCTGGGAACACAGCAGCAAGGCTACTGAAAGTCTTCAAATGCTGTGGTGTATATTTTGTCAATCAGAGTCTAAAAATAATGTCAGATAATTTGGAGACTGAGAGCATAGTGGCTGTTTTTACTGCTAAGTGACATAGAAAAGCAGCAAGGGATGGCAAAGTCATTCCTACTAACATCTGACACCGTGCCCCCAGATTATTATGGCACATCCTTGCCACTGCCTGCACACAGAATAAGACAGAACCACACTGCAAAATCATCTCAACAGAGAAAAATGCTAACAAAAAACCAAACAAACTCCTCCAAACAAACAAAACCCCAAACCAATCCCCACACCAAAAAGCAACTCCTATCCAAAAATTAAATAGTTCTTTCAAATATCTTTTTCTCCCTCAACCATTTTGCCAATAAATGGCTGTATAATTACCAGCTTAACTTCAACAAACCAGATTGTTTTCAATGGGCAAAGAGTAAATCATACATTTTTTCAGGAAATTGGTTTCATTTTAAACCATAGGCTCATTTTTTCTTTCTTCTCTTCCAACTATTTGCTGAATGCTATTTGCTGATATGCAAGCTGAATTATGCAACTTGGGGGTCTTTCCTTCTTTCTTTCTTTCTTTCTTTCTTTCTTTCTTTCTTTCTTTCTTTCTTTCTTTCTTTCTCTCTCTCTCCCTCTCTTTCTCTCTCTCTCTCTCTCTCTCTCTCTCTCTCTCTCTCTTTCTCGCTTTTTTTCTCTCTTTTTTAAAGAAATTTGGGGCATGGCAGTTAGTGTTGGATTCTTTTGACCATCCTCTGAAAAGAAATATTTTGAATCTTTTTCTGGATTTCTCCAGTGGCAATAGTCTACTAATTGCAGAACTTGAGGGGTTTTTTTGTGATGAATCTTTAAAAAATCAGATTTACATGTAGGCAAGTATTTCAATTAGGGTGTTATTGGTATAGACAATATGTGGAAAAGCAGCAGTGTAATACAGCTGGAAAACAGAAGCTTAGTCTTTGGACTAAGAAAAAAGATAAAGTGGAAAAGTGGAAAGGATTTTTAAAGAGGTAGGTAAGTAAGTAAGAGGAGCAAGAAAGAGCAAGCACTCTTGGAGGTGTAAAGGTGCTTGATTCTTTCTTTTAAGTTAGCCTTGAAGGTTTAATTCTGGAGTGTTTTAAAGCTGGCAATGCTGAAAGCAAAAGGAGCAATCCACATGCAGCTTTTTGCCAGCCCTTGCAGTGAAAGTCTAAGCCATGATTCACACAGGCTGCTGAGCACTCAAGGGGAACCCCTTGCCTCGTGTGTGAGCAGCTCCTGGGGGAGAATTAGTCACTGCACACAGCTCCAATGATGGCTTGCCAGTGTTAAATTAATGGCATCCTTGGGGAAAAAGGTAATAACATTTTTTCTTATTAACCTAACTGGCTGCAGGACTCTGCTCTAGTTCAGTTCAAATTCATCAGCAAAACCATTTTTTTGTACATTGCCTTGAGTTGGAAATTTTGGTTCTCAGAGCTGAGAGGGCAAAAGGCAGTTTCTGGTGCTCTGCTGGCTTCTGTAATTACCTGTGATCACAAATTTATTCTCCTAAGATGTAGCTTAAATGTAAAACCCAATAATATTCCATAAATCCTCAAAATAAATTTCTCCATCAACAAATCATTCATTTAGCCCTTTTAAATCAATCACTCATCTCCATTATATGAAAAACACCATAGAAACTAAAGCTGAGTTAGGAAACTGAAACAAAGAGGAAAATCTACAGGTTAGAACAACACAGTTTTCCAGATGAAGACCTTATATATTTATTCATGTAATATGCACTGCTTTATCAGCCATGGAGAACAATACTTTGCCTCAAAAGAATGAGTCCTGTGAGAAGAAATTTAATTGAACAGAAAAGAAAATCAAAGCATGGACATTTTCTTTCAGAAAACTTTTCTCATTATACAGTACTGTGATACATGCACACTCTTGGAAAGGAGAAGGAAAAATGTTCCTGGGAAATTCTGTGCAATATTATGTCAAAATTCAGTGGAATGGAAAGAGGTTTATGCTACCAAAAAAGCACCTAGGTTTTCAGAATAAATGACACATTTAGTCTTCCTTCTTCTAAAGCATCTCTGTAGTAGAGTTCTTTAACACTATCAACTAAATTTTGACTTGTTACTAATAAACTTGCCTCAAGTGTTGAAGTCTATTATCTGTAGCATTCTGAAATTGTTGCATCACATGAAACATGAATTTCACCAACAAACAGTAATGCTACCTGCAAGACATGGGAAGTGAAGGTGTTTTATACAAGAGTTAAATCCTGCTTTTTTTTCTCCTGTGGACGGATCCTCTGGGTCAAATCCTGACTTTTTTATTTGTGTTTCAGAATGTAAGATTTTTCGTATGTGAAGGTAAAATCAGAGGCCTCAGCAGTCAGCCCACTTGTTTCAGTAATTGCTGTAACTGAACTAAGATGAGCAATGCTTGGTCCCCTCTTAAAAGCTGAGGGAAAATTTCCTGTGGTGAATTGCAGCACCACTACTCAGGCTGCAATGTGGTGATAAGAGTGTCATGAGGGTAGGACTGTCAGCTCTCTAGAGCAACATCAGCTGTAAGAACAGAAATTAGACTAGAATGCTATTGCAAACTAACTCTGGAGAGGTATATTTAGAAAATTAATTCTCTTATTAAGCTAATTCTCTGCTAAAGCACCTTGCATTTTTCTTTATAAGTCAATACAAGTCACTTCACATCCTATTACCCATGAGAACTTTAGAAAACTCCATTTAAAATTCATGGGAGACTATTATCTAATGATTTATTTCATTAATAACTCATCTCCCTGGTTTCTAGGCCACAAATGCTCCAGACTCTGCAGGCTTCTTATGCCACTGGTTCACAAGAACATTTTAATTGCCTCGTTTTTGGCAAACGTGGAAGGCTGGATCAGTCTATGAAATGCATGACAGTAGTGCCAGAGAAAGCTTTAAGCACATAAAAAGGGAATCCACATGTAATGATGATGTAGGATTGCTCCTGCTGCTATCCACAGGAAAGGAACCTCTGTTTTAATCATCTCACTTTTTAAATATATAGTAAGAAAGCTAGCAACAAGAAAAATTAATAGCTACTGCTATGTGAAAATAAAATCTGATAAGTGTTTTAAGGATATTAAAAAAGGAAGCTAAAGACAAACTGAAAAAACCTTAACCACAAATTCTCAAATTTCTCTTAGGTATGTACTTCTAAAAGCAGAACTATTAAATGTATCAGGAGCTGGCTGTTAATTACAACTGTTCTGACTAAAATCTCATGGCAGGAGTTGATACACGATGGCCTCTGTACTCAGTACTTTCAGCAAGAAAGCTCCAGGTGTTCAACAATGCCTTCTCCTGCAGGTGGATAATTCCATTAAACACACTCTGCTCTCCAGAACCTCTCCTCAGGTAGTTCTGCATGCAGCAGGAGTGGCTCCCAGCTGCAGAACTGGTTGGGGTCTGCAAATCCTTCCTACCTGCTTGAGGTCGAGGTAAGGACATTGTTTTATTAGTGGGTTTTAGTATTTAAATATTTAGTATTTAGTATTAGTGGGTATTAGTATTTAAATAATCAAGTCAGGCTTGTCTGCATGTTTCACATCTGAACTAACACTCAAACTGGGCTTAATGGAACAGTTTATCCTGTCCTTTCTATACCAATGGTAGTTCTCCTGCTTTCTCTGCTAGGAAGCACAACATTCTAAGGTTTTTTTGGAACATAAAGGTACAGAAAGCAAAGTTCGGTTTTACTGATACAATCTCATATTTGAACTCCCAGATTTGATAGCTGGATGTGGAATTGCTTTCCCCTTGAACACACACACTTGAGGGAACCCCAGTCTCTGCTGAGATCCCCCAGGGCCTGCTGCAGCACATTTAACATCTTTGCCAAGCTGCCAGAACAACAGACAGGTCTGGGGGCACCCAGTGAGTGCTCAAATACAGATGAGGAGCACAGAGCTGGCACACAAACCCTCCTTTCTGTGCTTGTACTCATTTTAAAGAGGTGACAACATCCATTTGATACTTCATCCATTGAAGCTTTGTATCCTAGAAACTGATTGAACAAGGAGTGCTCGGATTTTTTTCAAGTGGGTGCCATTCAGATTTTCATTGATCTGAGCCTCCAGCACTTTTATGTGGATTTTTGGGTTTGGTCAGGAGTCAGATGTGCTCTGCAGAATCCTCCTCCTCCTGTCTCATCCCACATGAGTTTCTGCAGATTATCCAACTCAATATGAACATTGTTGTTCCAGGAAAAGCAGTTGCTACATTTCTGTTCTGAACACAGCCTGAATAAAAGGATTTACATGGTAAGTGCCTCTGAATAACCTGGAATCAGCATGAGGGGGATTCAGTCCCATCTTACATATTTAATTGAAGCATCTCATAGTGCTCTGGACCCCACAGTAATTCAAAAATGAGCTAAACCCAAGGAATTACTGCATTTCTAAACAAATCATTTTGAAGTAGACAGTCTCGTAACCAGAGGAAAGTCATTAAATTGGAAATCCATGCTGAGCTGTAAAGTGCATTATATATTCCTTGATGTATTACTAGAAAAATACTTATTAAAGCAAAGCATGGTAAGAATATTCAATTAACTCTACATCCATACAAATTAATTTTCTTCTGATATTGAATGTTTAGAGGCTTTTCCATTTCTGTAATGGGTTTAATATTACAAATAAACCACCAATCCACCCTCCCCAAAAAAACCCAAACTAAACCCCACAAAACCTAAAACAAAGCACAAAAGAAAATTGTATATTTTTAAAAGCAATACAGGCTTTGTAAGGTTCCCCCAGATCTCAAAAAGAAAATAGTATTGGTTTCTAGTGGTACTTTGCAGAAACTGGTGGACCATTTAACAGTAGGATCTTATTATTTATTGGTTTTTTATTTAATTTATGAATTTAGTTAAAAAACAAGTGGTTTAGGTAAAATAAAGTAAAAAGACATCAATAAAAAAATAATTTATTCTGGCTTTCATGGTTCTCATGTCAAATATATTCTTCATAAATTAAACACAAAGAGTCCCAATGTTACCTCACCTGAAACTGTTGAAATATGAACAAAAACATTTCTACTGTCATTTGGTGGAAAGAAGAAAATTTCTTTAATTTTTCACCCTCTTGTTAAGATGTGTGCACCTATTTATTGAAACACTAAAAGATACAAGTATCAGGTGCATATTTCTTGTAAAATTAATAGCAGTAAAATTACACATGAGGTTAATACTTTCCCTAAACCAAGGAAGTATTGATCATTAAAGCCTTTCCTGTTGGAAGAATCCAGTGGCCTTTCAATGTCCCATGACCATTTGGGATTTTAAATAGTTTTAAATGATGCCTGAGAAATCATGTGCTTCGAAGAGCATAAATTGGTTTGGGTTTTATTCCAATTTTTGAGAACTTGTTTCCAAATCTTAATCAAAGACTCAAGCTGTTATTTCATTGAAATCAGCTTCTTCTTTTTTTTTTTTTTATGCTGTTGAAGATTTTATCAGATTTGGCTACTAAATCCAAAGCTCAGTTATGTGGGGTTATAAATACCTGTGCTCAGATTCCATCATGGAGGAGCTAGCTGCATAGAAAGGAAGGTTATTTATCAATAAGTAAGAGGAAAACAAATAAATCTTTATTCTTTCCATAGAAAGTGAATAGTAATTTCACTGAACACTAGAGTTATAGAAAATATAATAAAAATGAAAGAAAACAAATTAATATCATATGTATTCCAATTCCAGCCAAGCCCTGAAGAGAATAGGTAATTATTTTCAGATTGTGTAGCTGATGTGGAAAATTTAAACTGCAATTGTTTATTTATTAGTTATTTGTAATATCAAGGAAATGCAACTTCATCTGGTTTGGGAAGAAAATCTACCTTCATTATCAGGTTTTTCTTTTAGTTAAATTTTTCTAACATCATGCATATTTATATTCATCATATTTGTATTGATGCCTTTATTTGTAAAGGAGAGTAATGGAATTTTTTAATGCATTCTTGTCTAATATATTGAATGCAACATGTTTAAATTGTTGTGCTTCTAAGGAATATCTTATTATACACATTAATTTCAGGAGTGTCTTCATGCAAAACTCACTTAATTTTATCATAAATTAAAATAATAACAAAGCTTATTCAAAACTAAAAAGGTTAAAGCTGTTCTTGAAAGAGCAATGATTATTAGTTTCAAATTTCCATCACGAGATTAAACCTGTGCAAAAAACCTGAAAATATACTTCTGCCAATAAGTAGCAAATCAATCAAAAAACAATATGAGTAATGAAGCCATAAAAAAATCCAAACCAAGAGAATGTGGATGCCACTTTGTCTAACTATTTTTTTTTAATAATTTAATAAATGGAAGAACTATTTTATGTATTTTTTTTTTTTTGCTGTAACTGGGGAGGTTTGACTCTTAGAACCCTTTGTTCAATAGCAGCCTTGAGATGGGACACTGCTTTAATGTTCTCTTCATATATTTGCCTAAGAGAAAAACCATAATGGGATCTGAAACAATCACTATAAAAAAGAAATAGATATTCTTAGGGAAGAACAAACCCAACTGTCCAAGAACACATTTCAAGGGGCTAAAAGACTTGTCCACACTAAAATCTGCTAAGGAGTGGGAAGGTGTATTGTGAAGAGTGAGGGAGAATTGATTTTCCTTTTTGTAGCTGTATAACACAGAAGGCCAGTCATTTAATTTGTTACCATCAAGTCAATAAGCCCTGGTTTTGAACCAAGAGTAATGCTGGATAACACACAAACAGCTGCAGAGGAATGGGACAGCAGGGGAGAATATTTCTGGTGAAAAAATCTCTACTTTAAATATATCCAATGTCTTTTGTCTTTTAATTTTTTTGTTGGTTTTTTGTTTTGTTTTGTTTTTTAATAAAGGCTTATGGTGGCAGTAGCACTGGTAGCTTCAGAAGGTTCCATCAAGCCTTTGCTATACTTTATTCTTATTTCATGCCAAAAGAAACAGAATATTGATAGGAATTTGCTAGGCATTGTGCTAAGCAGTCTTGTTTAGGCATTTGGTTAAGAATTCCTGTTCCTACTAAAGTTGTGAGATTTTTGGATGAGTAGAAAATTGTTGAAGAATGTGCAGGCAATCGCTGAAGTAAAGAGGAAGCAGGAAGAGGTTAATCCCCCATCTTAGGGCAAAATTAGTCAAAATGAGAAAAGTAAAATTGTGTGTGTTAAAGTGTGTAGTAAAATATGAGTTTGGAGTTTCTTTTAAGTGCCCATAGTGAAATTAAGAAGCTCTGCTCAGAAAGAGTTTTACCAGACACCAGCCAGGGCTCACAGGGGCTCAAAATACCTTTCAAAGGAAAACAAAGCAAGCTTTGTATTCTCATTCAGGAGCTCCTAATCAATGCTATGACAGGTCGTTTTGCAATTGCATAAAGACAGAAGAAGATTAGAATTGGATGGTAACTTTTTTCAAAAATCCAAACCCTAGTATAAGCATTTGAAAAGCTGCTGAATTGATGAGGAATAACCTCAGCAGTCTCCAAGGATCCAGAGATTACAAAAGATCTGTGGCTTTTTATTCCTTAAGGAAAGAAAAATCCCTAGACTTGCCCTAATGACACAAATTATCTAATTAGCAGATCTCTTTTAAAACCAGAGGGTAAAAACCAAGAGTGCTTTGTATTGTTTACACAATAGCTGTGGAAAGACCAATGAAAAACCCAATATATAGTCTTCTGACAAAGAAAATTAATGATTAGCAGCATTTACTATTGATGACACCCACTGCTTGCCAGGGCAACCAAAGTCACAATTATTTGACCCTTTGGTTTTATAATACTGACTTCTCTTGCCTCTTTTTCCTCACCAACCTTTTTCTTCTGAGTCAAAGAGCAGAAAATATTGTGTACAGTGCGTTAGCACAAATGAAATTAGCTAAAAAATCCCAGTTATGAGAGCTTTTCCATTGATCCTCAGACATCAGAGATTAACTACAAGGTTCATAGGTCATTTCCATCTCTTCCAAATGTGTCATGGCTTTAATCCTCTCCCCCAGTGGCCTGAGGAGGAGGGTGAGGGATGTGCAATGATATAGCAAGGGATTAGCTTGTTGCTCAGATTTTGCTTCAAATTGTGTGACTGGATTCACAGTGTCACAGACTGGGTCAGCAATAATTAGCAGTATTTTCAGAGTGCTCACTAACAAAAAAGAAAAAGAAAATGATTCTTGGAGCATTGCCCTGATGGAGGCACAAAGGGCATGTGCTTTGGTTATGCTTTTGGTGACAGGTCATATGTACAGCAGACAGCAGAGACATTTTTTGTTTTAGGGACAACAAGATAATAATTTATCAGGCAGGAAGATATTAACTGCAGTATAACAGGAAAATTATATTTTCCACCTTTATATTTAATTGGAATAATTAAAAACCTGGACTAGACTATAAGAGCCATTGAATCCGTTGTCGTATTAAAAATAAAAATTTAAAAAAATAAACAAAACTGGATTTTGAGAGAAAAAAATAAAATTAAATTTACATAAATGAAAAACAGCAAATCAACCAAGTATTTTTAAGTACTGAATACACCAGAAATCACTTTTAAAGAGAAACTGCCTGCAGGCAAGCAAAATATAAAAACAATAAAGTGATGTTCCAATAAGAATTTTCACAGATTTTCATATCAATAAAATAGTCATTCTGTGGTTGTTTTCTCCTTATAGTTGTTTTACTTGAACACTCAAGCAAATTAGTTTATTCACAAGGATTCCAAGAAAACTTTATTACATTCATCAAGCAATTTTCAGTCTGTTTTAAACATCTTACTGTGAGTATTTTTATCAGAGATCTATCTGTTTACAAGGAAAGAAAAAAGAGAGTTCCTTGCACTGAATTCATCCAGCAGCACATCTCAGAGTCTGATTTTCAGACAAAGAGCTTGAAGTGCTGTTGGTGTGATTAGACATTGTCATGCCAATTACTCACATAGAGAGTTCAGCATAAAAACATTGAAAAACAAGAATTCTGCTGCACTTTCTCAGTTTTATCACTGTCTCAACTTTGCCTCACCACACCACAGTAATTCCTGCTCCTTTTCTCCCCACTGCACACCTCAGTCTTCCTCTGGGAGCACTCTGGGGCAGGGATAATTCACTCCTGTGCAGCACAGGGCTTTTTCTGCTTCTGGAATTTGCTTTAGAGCCCTGAAGTCTTCCATAAGCCAATTCAGAGAAGAAAAATGGCAAAAAACAGGCATATCAACAGCATGAAACCAAAAAAACAAACAGAAACCTAAAGTCTGCTTGGGAAATATTCAGCATAATATTATAAATTTTTCTCATCTTTCTGAGGTGCACTAGGGAAATAAAATATTTCTTCCAGGTTCTGTGTGTTTCGTTCAGCGACCTTGAATCACTTTATTTTGTGAGTCCTGTCAGTGTAACTTGCAGCAAACCATTTTATGAGCACTCTGGATTTTCTCATTACTCAGGGTAGGTTTGGAGGTTTTCTCTTACCTGGGGTAGTGCAGTGCTGGGAAATTGGACCAGGGAATATATTTATTCTGTGTTCCTTCCAGACCTCCTCCCTTGCTTGCCCCCAGCAGACCTCAGGTGGCACCAAGTCCCACTGAAAACAAAAAAAAAAAAACCAAAAAAACACAATCTAAGAGTGTGGAAACTTTCAGGGCATTTGAACAAAAGAATAAGGAAAGATCATACTTTGGGGATTTTCAAAACCTTAAAGGAAACAAACACCACAACTTTGGTTTTTTGAAAATTTCTCAATTACGTTTTGCTTCCAATTCTACCAACATAACCTCCTACCCCCTGAGATTATCCTAAATTTTGAATTAACCATTGATTACTAAGGAAATAAAGGCTAAATTTTATTTACAGTAATTGGCAAGAATAAAAAAATTGGCAAATTTATTCTTACAAAAATTGGCAAGAATAAAAAAATATTTGCTATAACCAAAAGGCATTTGAGCTGCTGTTGATCTTGTTGTCACAGATTAATGAACAATGACAGTGTGAAAAACAAAAAAGGTAACATTAGGAAAAAAATCAGATTATTCCATGGACTTTCTTTCATGCTCGTTTGCTAATGGATATTGTATTAATAGACACTCTAACCTTATGTAAAAAATGCTTAATTAACTCTAAACTATCTTTATGGTATGTTTTCTGCAGGTTAGTTTTTTGAGGGTTTTTTGTTTTGGTTTTTTATTTATTTTGAAATTCGATTATATTTTTTAAAATAGTTCCAAGGCAAGAAATGGATATTAAAGAGCAGCTGTGCAAAAGTGATCAGCTGTTGGAAGGAATCACAACAGATTAAAGTAAAAGAATTGTTAAACCACACATTTAGAGGGTTTAAAGACCATTTAGGTCTTTGCATGCAGGAGTATTTCATATTCCAACTATGAATAAATTATTCTAGTTGAAAGGACATAACATCCTACACTTGAATCTCTGTGGGATTTACTGAAGAACTTTAAAATGACAATGGTAGAAAACCGGAAAATGAAGTTTCCTCAAGATCACATTGCGGCTCATCTTCCTTTTTCCATTAATGGTCAGCTATACCTGCTTTCTTCAATGGTAATGCCATCAGCAATGCATGAAAATGTGTTGTGGAAGAGAATCTCAGGGAGAGACCATAAATTTTAGACAGCAGTTCCATGTACTTCTGGAATCAAATGAAATTAAAATAAAAATTAACCTATTTTTTTTTACATACACAATTTTCTGAATTCTAACCTATATCATGGTAATTATATTTCTATTTTGGTGTACCCTGTTTCAAAAAATCTATATTCCAGGATTTTGGTCATCCAGCATTTTCTACAGAAATATAAAATGGCTATGACTTACTTTTCATATTTCTTTCTGTAGAAACAAAGTTACCCATGCAAAATTCAACAAAATAAATAATATTAATTAAAGAGGATGCAGTGCGTATTCTGCTTCATTACACTTGTAACAAATCATTATCATATAAAAGTGAAGAAAATTAAATTGCATTAAAAAATCGGAAAGATGAAGACACCAGTGATTTTATTCAGCTTTAAAACTTTTCATGTCATTTGTAGACAATTCAAACTGTCAAGCATACCCCAATAAAGAAAATCTAAAATGGCAAATTACCTTTTCAGATGAAAATTATTACTAAGAAACCATAACCACATAATATTATATCACATCATATCTGTTATATTAAAAATTAATTGAGAAATGACTCATTTGTTGCAAGAGTAACGCATGCTCAAAATCCCAAATTAGATATAGCTTCAATTCATTACAGTTGAAATTAAATATTTAGGTTATATGATAGAATAAATAATGCTGGTGAATTCTTAACTTATTAAATGATATGTTTAATTCTACACCAAAAGAGCTATGAGGAATCAAAATCTTCAAAATTAATCCAGTAAAAAGTAATTAACTGATCATAGATTTTAGCTAAATTTCCCTGTTATATATACAGAGTTTGAGCCTGTGTGCAAGTATACAGAAAATAGATATTCTTGCCTCTTTTACATATTTTGAGTTCTCCTTGCTGAAGGGAATTAAGCATAGGAGTCAGTTGATTTTGATTATCCTTTAATGTATTTGCACAGATGAAAACATCATTTGCTCTCCCAGTGTTGCCCATGCTACACATATCCATGAGAATTAGAAACTGCAATAATGTTCCATGTCACACCTCCATTTAATGACTTCATCTTTAGATCTCACTTATCAGTAGAGATTTATTTGCCATGGAGAGAAATAACTCTGTTCAATAATTCCCATCACAAATGGAGGATTAAGTTTTGTTTGCTAATTTGTATGGATACATGACAGAAAACTGTAGAGGTAATGTAGATGTTAATGTGATTATATCTTCAGCTTCCACAACTTAGACATGAATTGCCACAGGAAAAAAAAAATACCAAAACCAAACCAAACCAAAAAATGAACACAAACAAACAAACAAAATCCCAAATCCAAATAAACAAGCAAAAAGAACTGAGACATCATGACACTGAACTGCACATAATGGAATTGGGTTTAATAAACAATTATCTCAATAAGTACTTAGAGTTTTCAATCAATAAATATCTGTGGAAATGTTGAGGTCTTGGAATTGCCAAAGTTCTCCACAAATTATTATTATTCCTATTCCACAAACAAGGGAAAAGAAAATTAATAGGAAGCATTTATAACTATATAAACTGGTTTGCAGATGAAAAACTTTTAATATAAAGGATACCCAAAATAAGCCATGAGGAGGTCAGCTTCTCTGTAATTGATTCAGTACTTACACCAGTTTAGTGAAATAGAAATGTTTTAAAAAAATTTGCCTGAAGTTAAATATTAGAACAGCCATGGGGGAAATCAGATCATTTGGAACGTATATAAAGCACACAGTTTTGAGGTATTTTTTCTGACTAGCAGCACTCTTTAAAGGCTAATTTCCTTTATGTGATACAAGAGGACTGAAACCCAAGAGAAACAGTTGCTGACACCTTTTAGTTGCTGTTGTTTTCCCTCATGATGTTTTTGTCCCCTCCTTATTGTGTCAGCAGAAGTGTCTTGGTGCATACAAGTTAAAACTAGTTTAGAAAGAAATAAAAATTTAGAATTGCTCTTTGCAGTAACAGTTAGTAGTAGCTAAAGGTTCCTGAAAGTTATCCTGCATCCTTTAAAGCTTTCTTATTATTTTTACTTGCTTGGAGGATTTTATTTCTTCTTATTGTTCTGTTAAATGCTTAAATCTTGATTTAGGGAGATAAGCCTAAATGAGACTGACAGACCCATAGTTTCTGGGATGAGTTCAACCAGCTTCCACTCAGGTGGGACCTCTCTGGATGCTCAGGACTGCTCAAAAATCACTGAGTCCTCACAGATGATCATCTTTCTGTCCCTATATGTAGTACAACTGCTTATCTTCTTGGAGACAGCCATGGACAAGAACAGATAGATTTGAGGAGCAAATTTATGCCCTGGTCTGGCCACAGAGGACCAGAAAGAGGCAATGGCTTGAAACCAGAGTCCCCTGTGCACACCCTGTGCTCCTCTTCTTCCAGAGAAATTAGGAAATCATGAGCTGCGAGAGACTGATTTGGAGGGTGCTGAGTAAAAACTTAAGAGCTGTGAGTTCACAGCTCAAAATCAGCCCCCACAAAACCTCTTACCCTGACTGACTTGATTTTGTAGTCCTTGTGGAACTCTTTTGGAGGAGAAAGGCAGAAAAATGTGCTTTCCATTGGCATCCCTGCAGAAAGCAGGCCACAGAGGACAGGGAGTGGCTGCTCATGGAAAGAGAATGAAGGAAACTTGATGATACATGTAGCAGAATAATAATATTCTGAATTAAGGCTCCCATAGGGACTCTGGGAGGGTCTAGAACCTGCAAAGCTGAAAAGGGAATATTGCTAAGGGTGACAGGGGATTGTGGGGATTGATTCTGAAAAGTCCTTAAGAAGGACTTGAGTCTTTTAGGAGTGCCTGGAAACCTCAGAAAGCTCCTGAAAGGAATGATGGAGAAAGGGGGAAATTCTTTGGAGCTACTGATTCACCTGGACACCTTCACCTAAAACCTTGTTTAGGAAGTGGGTTACACCCTGTCCCCTTTCGGTTGCTATGAGAAATACATTAAGAGCCACAAAACAGAGCCATCACTGCTCTTCCCTTAAAATTTTATTTCTAAAGTACTTAAGCAGTGGCTAGGAAGTGGATTAATTATAGCACTTTAACAACTTGTCTCCAAGCAAATATAGACTTACTATCCCAAATACCTTTCTCTTGTCTTCTTCTGTTTTTCTCCAAAACAACCCATGAAAAACAAATTAAAAAAAAAAAACAAACCCAATGTTATAATTTTCTGCTTTTCACTTAATAAACATGCCTGACATAGCTCTTATGGATTTTTTTTTTCTCATTGAATAATTGCACCAGTGTTTGTTATTTTGTTTTGTTTTGGTTTGGTTTGTTTTTTTTTCACTTTCCTGTAAATATTAAAACAATCACACTCCTGTTTCTGCGAGACAGCATTGCTGTGAATGATTTCTGGAAGCACAACCTGCACTGAATTAACCTTGCAGGGGAATTTCAGCAGAAACAGGCTGCTCTCTAGAATTAATAAAAGCTCAGCCCCTATTTGTGTTATACAACAGTCCTATTCATCAGCAGCTTTTTAAATTATTATTCACTGTTTTTAAGACTGAATCTAAGTTCATCTGACCCAAACTGAAAATTTCCTCAGAAGTGAGAAGTTCCATTTCAACACTGAATTTCAGGCTCTCTTAATACATTTTCTCCAATACTAATGGTTTTCATACTTCCCAAAGAGCCACAGCAGTTTCTTCCTCTAAAGCTTCTCCAGCAGAAATGCCTTTGACATGCCATCTTAAAGAACATATTGTAAATAGGAGAATTGCTAAACAAAGCCACAGCTCTTCTGTTTGAGACCATAAAATCTACACTAAGCTGTGCATTTCATACCAAGAATTTTCACTATAGGAGTTGCAGCTCCTAGACTAATTCAATTTGTGAGTATAACATTGAATATTAACACGAAGCTAAAACATTGTTCTGGTGCCTGCTAGAGCTTTATAGCTCAAAACAGTTTTAAAATATTCAAGTGTAACCAAATCAAACTGTCATTTCAGAATGTATAGCTGAATAATATCCATAATGAAATGAGCTGTATTAAATAAAAAGCACCCTTATTTCTCTATTGGCAACATAGAAATTAACTTGAGGGAAGCAAGCTATAGTATTTATATGCAGCTGTGGTAGTGATTTTACTTCATATTTGCATATTAAAACCTGCATTCCAGCAAAGCAAATGACTTTGATAAATTGCCTTACACATAATTATTGAATATTCTTATGCATCTTAGAAGACTTCAGACACTTTTAAAATTAATCTGAAATTTCACACAAGGATAATTTTATACCCTTTCATTGTTTTAAACATTTCTCTTTTCTCAGAGTGATTTGTTAATGAATCTTGTCATATACTTCTAAATTAAAAAGTTTATGAACTGAAAATTTGGTTTGGTTTTTTTTCAGTCTGTTTTTCATTTTCATTATTGACTGATAACCCTTCAAAACTTGTTTAATTTTATACATTTTCAAGAATGGTGACTCCTGAAATGTTCTAATATAGCAGTATTTTACAATCCTAGGTTTGTGGTACTTTTTCTTTCCTTGCATACTGGAAGCTTATGTTCTATACTATTTTTCTGACTTGCCATGTACAGAGCTATGTCATGAGAGTATTTCTGGTATTATCAAAGGAAATTTCTTCCATATTATTTGTTATTTATGAGAATATGAACAAAAAACACTCTCTATCCTCATGCTAGGCAAGAACAAAAGATACCCTCACCATCCCACTCATGGTTTTATAAACCAAGATGTCAAATATCTGCCTTCATGGGATTCATGGGATTTATATGGACATTTTATCACATTTTATGGGGGCTTTTTGCTTGTTTTCTTTTTGCTGGTTTTTTTGTTTGGTTGGTTGGTTGGTTGGTTTTTGTTGTTGTTTTGTTTTGTGGGTTTTGTTTGTTTGTTTGTTTGGGTTTTTTAGTTTCTATTTTGGTTTTTTTTTCCATACAACACTATCCTAGTCAAAGTAGTCAGCCTCCTGGAGATGCTGCTCCCTATCTTTGGCATTCCCTTTTGCCATTTCTATTTTAGCAGCTCTAAATGAGGAACTCTGAGCTATGCAGCAAGGTCAGAATGCAGAACAGCATTGATTGATATAGTGTACTAATGATGTCTTAATTTGTTACTTATTCCTTTGAATCCTAAAAACTTGTCATTTATTGTGCTTTCTTGGTCCTTACTAAGGACAGACATTTATCTCCTGGTTTACCTGAGTGTTGCTAAAGCTCCTCCATCACCCTTTCCTTGTCCCACTTCCATTTAGGCAATTGCCACAGCAGAACAGATTCCAGCCAGGTCCAGACACAAAAACTAGATGCTCTGCTGATATTGCTGAATAATCACTTGTCTTTATGGGCAGAAATTTATACTAAAATGCACAGTTCCATTGTGTAAGGTTCAATCTTTGAAACACTGGCTCTGCTATGCCCAAACAAGGCACATTTCCTGTGCCTCCATGCTCAGCCAAAATTTCCTCAGCACAAACCATTTGCTCTTTCATGTATCCTCTCTACGTGATGGAAATGCACAATGTTGGGAAAACTTGCCAGTAGCTGAAAACAGGACTTGTCCCTTTTTTTATTCTTCCCAATGGAGTGACAGTGTCTTAAAACCAAGCTGATATCCCAAATCTGGTATTAATCACCATTGAAAAAAATGAAACATTTATTCAGTAAACAGTTTAAGTCTGGTCAGTGTCACAGTTAGGGAGACTTTACTGTCCTATGTATTAGTAATGAGGAAGAGAAAATAATAGTAGTAGTAATTAATAGTAATAGCAATAGCAATGCAATAGCAATAGCAATAATAATAATAATAATAATAATAATAATAATAATAATAATAAATCCCCTGAATGCTCTGGAGTGCTGATGGAGGTTTTGCACACTGGCACTGCTTCTAATGAAAAGTCTTTAAGATGAAGTTCCTGTTGTATATCACTGTAAATATCTTCCTTTTATTTATTTTTTTTAATCTTTCTTTGTTCTCTGCCTCAGCTGACTTTTTTTCATTTGGACTAAGGACGTCAATAATTGTTGTTTATAATTGTTGTTTTGCTTAGTTTTGTTTTTTTTTTTTTTATCATTACTATATACCCTGTGTCTTAAATACACTGAGCATAAATGGATTCTATTGAGAGTCTAAACACAAGACAAATCTAAATGGGAATATAAATGAATACAAGGGGAGGACATTTAGAAAAGTCTTTTAAAATAACAAATAATGTTTTGAACTAAATGCCTTCATGCAACAGAATTGTTTTGCTCCAAATGCAAACTAATCTCCAGAGGGTTTTTTCCTGTTCTTGTTGCTGTTTTGTTGTTTCTTTGAAAATTAAATTTTCAACTTGATATTTATTTAAGCCTTCATTCTTTTTGTGTTTTGACTGTGCAGTTAAAACTGCTGCCAGTAGTAATAGTACCTCCTTCCTGAGAGATCCTCAAGAAATATCTAACATTTCTCTCTACTGAATGTTAAAAGGTTGCTATCAATATGGTAAGAGGTTGGCATTTCAGATATCTGCTTAAAAATGTGATAAAAATACAAAATTTCATTGTCAAACCCATGATTTTCTGGCTCCTTTGTCCACAGCAAACTGAAACTCTGCAGCCATTTTAGGATGATATTACTTTCCTCTGAAGGTCAGGTGTGTATTTGTATTCTAAAGGATGACTTTTAAGTCTTGATTGTTGTAAAGGATTTTTTAAATAAATTCTTTCATAGGCTTTGTCTGGCTGAATCTGACAAATGTGTCTAATGCAAAAATACTAGTACACTCTCACACAAACAAATGCTTAGTCCTTCTTGAAACCAAAGTCATGAAAGAAATTTATTTTCCGATAATAAATAATAATTCCAGGGTATAATTTTTTCATTAATAAAGGCATCTGTAGAAGGCTTTGTGCTTGAATAATAATTTTTAAAGATAACAAAAGTGAAATAAATGATGTCCATTTGTCAACTTTGCTAATTTAGTTCTTCTATTTCTCCCAGAAACTTGTTTTCATTCTTCTTGTAAACTCTCCCAAGTCCAAGAATGAGCTATTGTGTATTGCTTATTAGACTTGTCAACTTTCCCCACAGACAACTTGGAAAGTCCTCTCCCTTTTTAGAAAATCCACCTACTATCTAACAAAATCAGTCAATCCAACAGCCATTCTCTTCTCCTCTATCATCACAATATATATTACTGTCTGTAGTCTAAAAGTACATATCTGGTGATATTTTTGGTAAAGAAATCAGTTTTGAGTAGATGAAGAGTGAGAAGAATGAAAAAAAGGCAATGAATTTTGACCTCTGGTTTATAATAGAATTTATTTTTGTTAATTTATATTAGTTAAGGTTTCTCTTAAATATCCCATTAAGCAATTTAGTGAAGTCCATGAACTAGTTTAAGCAATAGCAATATGAAGAATTAATTTTGAATAGAACTTGATGCAGATTTCAAAATAGAAGAAAAGTTGGGAGGAGTTCGTCTTTATGGTCCCTCCCAATTCAAACCTTTCCAAGATTCTGTGGTCTTGTTCCCTCTACTGAATTTTGCCACACCTGGGACACATGGACATGCTCCTGGGACACAGCTGTTACAGGACATATTCTGATTCCCCTGCCCACTGGGGAATCCATCCTCATCTTGTAATAATGCAGGGGATTTTCCTACACAGAGAATTAAATCCCTAATTTGTTGTAAGTGCTCTAGAAATTACAGGCTTTCACACGTGCTAGTGAAGGCATGTGTCCTGAGAATAAAAAGCTGAGTTTTATAAAAGGAAGAGAAAATTCACCATCATCTGCCATCCTCACCTGAGTCAAGCCCTGCTCCCCTGAAGCATCTCCAGTAAAGGTTTTTCATATTGGCTGTGTCACCACAGGGCAAGGTTTCCATGGTTTTGTAGTTCTGCAGAAAGACTTTTCTTAATAAAAATGAAATCATATTTGGACAACACTCACCAGACAAGTCCATGGTGCTGGAAGGGAAGGACACAGGTGGTTTGCTCTCAGTGCTTTTGCTGTTCCTTGTGGAGGTGGGGACAGAGATGTCAACAAGCCCTGGTGCTTCTGGCACAGACATCAAATCCAAGGGGGGCAGAGCACAGCCCTGGAACAAAGCACTGGCTCCTCTCCACAGGTGAGGAAATACCTCAGAATAGGGAAGAACAGATTAATTAGTGGATCAGCACTATTCCCAAAAAAGGGGTATTTTTGCTGATGTAAGGACAGTTCTCCCTCAGCATCTTGGGTGCCACTTTTAATAGTGACCTTCCTAAGCAGCACAAATCTACAAACTCAAGGCTTTCAGGAAATATTTTGGCAAACTTCCCCTTCAAAAGTTATAGTACACCTTATCTATTAATTTCTTGCTTTGAATATGCATAATTCTTGCTTGCCTCCATCAGGATGACTCCTTCATAGTCAATGCTATTTATGCAATGTGTATGTTTATGCAAATAAGAAGAAAGTGCTTTTTCACAGAAGAAAGTAGACTTAATGAAATGCAAATCAAAGCCACAAAGGTAAGGCACAGTTCAAGTCTCATTGCAGAAATACTGATGGCAGAGTGATCCCAGTCTTTATTGCTGTTATTTTCTCTGGGGGCAACACCTTGTTGTTCTAACATGAGGATGGGCTACGTAATGCAAAGAATTCAACATTCAGCGTTTGCATTTAGAGTACAACATTAAAATGAGGGGGGTAAATCAAGTAGTTTATCAGCAGGATGAAGACTTGGTGTTTTTCCTGTTCTGCTTTTGAGCAAGAAGGATGATGGTATTACACCAGAGCTGGGAGGTGGGGAGCGGGGAGGGAGAAGCTTCTACTTACAGATGATATGTGACAACCAGATAATCACAGAATTATTCAGGTTGGAAGAGACCTTTGGGGTCATCGAGTCCAACTGCAAACCCAGCACTAAACCCTGTCCCTAAGCAGAATATCTACACATCTTTCAAATGCCTCCAGGGATGGGGACTCCACCACTGCCTTGGGAAGCCTGTTCCAGTGCCTGACCACCCTTTCAGTGAAGATTTCTTTTTTCCTAATATCCATCTAAACCTCCTGTGGTATAACTTGAGGCCATGTCCTCTCATCTAATGTAACTCTGGGTTTTTTGGGAGGGGGGAGACTTCCTTTAAATCCTTTATGTAATCTGACCCATTTATGGCACAGGAATTCTCTTTAGACCGTACTTTATGGAAACAGGGAAATGAACAACACAGCCTAAGTAGTAACAAAAATAAAAAATACATTGGAAAAAAAAAAAAAAACAAAGGCAGAACATTGCATTGGCAAGGTTTTTATATTATTAAGAAAATATGTTATATGCAGCAGGTAGGCCACAGCTTTACCTTCCACAAAATTAAACATCTTATTAGAAAGATTTTTCTCCAGTTGTTGTTGATCAGACATTTAAGTGTGCATCCTGGAGGAATCTCTGATATTTTCACTTTCTTTTAGTTTTAAAATCTATAAGGAACATAGAGGATTTTCTTTTTTTAAGTGAACCCAGGATCTTTTCTAGGCTGTGGTATGACTGAACTCCAGTTCCCAAATAAACCACAGAGTAATTATTTTCATGAAAATGATGATTTTCTGGAAATCACTGTTCCCTTCAAAAGCCAATCTGACAAACTCAGCTTTTGATGAGCTCTAAGCACCATTTCTTCTTAGCCTGGTCTTTCTTTGTTCCTCCCTGCTGTCTGTTCTGTGAAATCATGCCTGAAAGCTGTAAGTGTAATACACTTACCAGTCATACAATTTTAAACAGAGTTGTGCTATCTAACAGCTTTGTGAGCTTGGAGTGTGCCCGTGACTCCTGAGACACACAGAGCAAGAGACCTAAACTGTACCCTTATGTCTATATAACTGTTATTTCCTATTAAGGTACATATTTGAAAAGAAAACTAATGTTGATGTTATTTCTGATACCTATTTCTGATAGTAATAACTCTTTTATGCAATAATATTCTATAATTTTATTCTCTGGCACGTGAAAAAATATTTATCTTAAAAATTATAGTTTTTTTTCTCTTTTTTGAACAAGAACTGTAAGTCACCAAACCAGTCTTGCCAATCATAGTGTATTTTGCCTGTCACAGAGAGTGAATTTAATTGTGCTAATTAAAGCTGAAAATCAAACACGGGTCTGACCATAAAGGCAAACAAGCCCATTCTTGTTAAAACAGACAAAACGTGAAGGTCACAACTTATATATTAATATATTCTTCCATGTGACCTTCAGTTGTAAACAAAGAATATTAAATGTTGTTATTCATCTTCTGCTAATGAACATATATTACTCTGGAGTCTAATGAATAGATAAAACAGCTCTGTTCATCAAATATTTATAAAAGTAATATTTTCTGTGCTTACCAATTAAAGGGGTATTTTATTACAAATTTAGAGCACGCCAGCTTCAAAATCCTTGGAGACTAGATGCTTGAGAGTGCCAGGAAATGAAGACTGGTCATCAAGTCATTATCTTCACATGGCTATTTCCAATAAACAAGTAGGAAAATGTAATAATAAACATAGTATTAAGCCAAGTGAATAGCCAGTGGGTTTATTTATTCCTCTCTCAATCCCTGGTCTGGCAGCAGCTGATGATTTTATTATTCTCTGAACATGTCTAAATACTAACCTGCATCAGGGCTATTTGCAAAGAATTTGCCTCTACTCTCATCCCATTAGAAATATTCAGATCACCATCATCCAGATAAACAAAAATAATTTTTTTAAAGTATTTAAAATACATATGCATACACCTATAGCTAACATTTAATATCATGAAAGCATAAATATAATATTTACATGGCAAAATTAAAAATATTCACATGCTTACATGGCTTCCATCCCCATCCCACTCACCCCTTGCACCCAACAGAAGTTGAAAGTCTGAGGGGCACGAGGTCTTCACAGCAAGCTGAAATACCTGTGGTAGGTGCTGTCTGTTCAAACAGGCATGTTAATACAAAATAAATAATAATAATGAATGCAATTAATTATCTGTGTGGATTCTACTGTTTGTAAACATGTCACCTTCAGTTTATGGATATAAAATTAAAAAGTATAAATGCATAGATTTCTACAGCCTAAAATTTTCTCTTCTATTTCTACTAATTTAGATGATAATAACTGTCACACAAATCACAATTTACTGAGTCTTTAAAACTTTTAAATTACTGATATATAAGGCACAGAATGTTTTCTATGAGGAATAAAGACTTGGGAGGTGAAAGGCAAAACTTCCCAAGCAACAAGCTTTTATGAATAGATTACCTCCAGCAAATGTGTGAGCAATAGATTTTGATAAACAGCAGTTTGGACATTTTTCTTGTTTCTGTCTGGCATCAGATAGTGGAAGCTGCCTTTCCTTCACAAGCACATATCTGTAGCACTCCAAAGAGTCAGCCCTGAGAATCTGCTAAAATTGACACATTGCTTTGGCTTTGTTGCATTAAGCTGGTAAGAGCAAACAAGGATTTATTGGGCATTTTACAAGGGGAAGAAAAGTCAATTTTCCTGCAGTGCAGGCCACTGGTGCCCTCTGCTGTCACTCTGTCGATTATCACAGGTTCACTTCGTTTCTCTCCAGTCCCACTCAAATTCGTTTCCAAACTGCTGTCAGTGTTTCTCAATTACACTTGGAAGTTATGGTGCCTATGTAAAAAATAAGAGGTTTATTTTTTCCCTTTCAGTCTTTGCTGCTTTTATAATAAAAATTATTCTTCCAGACAAAGACTTTGATAATTTATCTGCCCTCTGTGGTTATGGAGCATTGCATCCACACACAGCAAAGAGCTGAACATACAGTCTGGAGTTTTTCTCTGTGTCCTGAGGTTTCTCTGTAGCCTTAAGAAATTAGTTGGCATCCTGCTCAAAAGTTTCTCAGTCTGCATTCCCAATAAGACAATGAAAGCATTTTTTAATGACCTTAACATGCTCAGTGCCTCAAAAGCCACTGCTGTCCTATGCTGCAATCTGTATATTTGCACATCTATGGTTAAAACTAAAAGCTGTCAAATTTCAATGCAGCCCTGATGCTGGATAACTCCTTGGGAGGAAAGGTGTGCTTAACAATGGGCAGCTTTATCCTGTAGTCTTTAACTTCAGAAGGAATTTAAGGTAACTCCCACATCCACATCCAAATGTAGAGGTGGCTTCAGGCCACAGCTGCCACCTGTGCAACAGCTTTTCTCTGATTTGTACCTGGTGCTCAGACATGATGATGATGGATGTGTCAAGGAATGTATATTCAGGTCCCATTATCAGCCAGTTATGAAGATTTAAGAAATGGACACAAAGGTTTTGCTGCTGTTGTGAGAGCAGCATGGCACACCTGGTGCTGCAGCTGCTCATCTGTGGCACTGAGCTTCTTAAAGACCTGAAAGCACAGCTAATTCCACTCCTGAAGAGAATTATGCAGGAGACTGAGAGTCAGAAGGATGATCTGAGTCCAGGAGTGCAGATTTAATTTTTAGCCCAGTTAAATATTAACGAGATTTTTAGAAAAGTGGAAGAGATTAACAGAGGAGATTGCTCCCCTATGAAATACAAACCAGTGTTATTGAGAGTTTGCATTACTTCCTTTTTACATGGTGGAGTTCTCCCATCCTTTGTTTGACTAGAAATAAGGACCATTGACCAGGAGCAGCATGTCAGAGGCGCTGAGGGTTCTGGCTTTCAGAATATATTCACAGTCTGCAGGCAAAAATATCAAAAATTAGTAACTTCTCGAGTCATGAATATCTGCAACTCTTTTTGTGACAGTTATTTTTAATTTGTCTCAAAGAAGAACAAACTGGAACTTTTGCATAACTGGAGGTAAATGAAAGGAATAACAAATACAGAAATAGACTTCTTAAAATTTTTAACATTTTTTATACATTTCTTTTGAATGTAGCACTTAAAGTCTTTTCTGGGTTCATATTTATCCTGAGATATGTTTGCACAAGAACCTTTATTTTCAACTAAATTCAGTGTTTTTGTCACCCTTCATACTTCATTCCATTTATATTTTAATACATTTATGATTAGAAAGCAAAATTGTAGACAGAGATTCTACCTTTAACCACCTTACCTCAGAATCCCCATTTTTTCTGCAAAGTGCAAACACCTCTAATTTGTCTCTCCATTCAAAGAGGCAAGGATCTCAAATTCAAAACGCATGACATAAAGGGCAAACTAAATAAAACCAATTTCCTATCTCAACAAAACTAATTTAAATTTCCTAATATAACAAAGCAGCTGTGAATCTGCTGCCTGGAGGCACAGGCACTGTGGCACACTTAACAAATGGCCAAGCAGATGCCCCTGGTGTGGATCCTCAAGAGACAGGAGGTGTTGCTTTTGTGCAACACGTTGGTACCTCAGAAAATTACCACTGAGATCCCCCTGCACAACAGCCAAAGCTGCTTAGGTATTCACACTAAGAGCTGCAAAGTTTTATGTATTCTAGTCTGGAGCACAGCTGCCTACTTTTCTTAGTGTTCACCCTTTTTGTGGGGTCTTAAATCACCCCAAAATTGCTGCTTACTTCAGGATTTGCCATTCTTGGGGCTTCAATCTAATTTCCTGCCAGTATCAGAAAAGGCAGCCATTTGAAATGGCTGTAACACTTGTTGGGCTGGCTGAAAATGTTTTCTCAGGTGTGATATTTCCTGCTCCAGAAGCTCAAAGCATCTTAATGGTGGAGGAGTGCTGGGGGAGTTCTCACTGGCAGCTTCCCTGGTGCCATTTTGAAAAGGCCTCTGTGATCTATTTTCTGAGAAAAGTTGGTTCTTGCTCACAGCATGAGAGTGACCATTTTTTACTGCCAGGTCAATAAGAAGGGTAAGATCCATTATCACATCTAAAAGAAAGGTTCAGGGAAGCCTAGTTCAATGCAATGAACTTCCTCTGTAACTGGGTAGGAGCATTTTGTGTCCTGTTCAGTGAATTTATGAACAGTGTGACCAAATAAACCTGCAGGACACATTTATGACTCCCTCACTGGTGTACTCTTTCCTATTTCCTCTCAAATAGATATAGATATAGATGATAGATATAGATATAGATATAGATATAGATATAGATATACACATAGATGTAGATATATACATAGATAGATAGATAGATAGATAGATAGATAGATATTGATATATATCTATATATATATGCCCTATCCAGTACTCTAGTCCATATTCCATGCTCTAGCAGAAATGTAAGACTTTTTTCTGTTAATAAATCACTGTCCACTTTTTTCTGCATTATTTTTCCACCCTTTTTCACATGGTCCTTATCTTAAATACACCTTCCAGGGTTATATATGCAGTTCACATTTCTTGTTCAGAATCCTGCTTAACCATTATTGGACATGTGGACTAAACCATTGCTCTTTTAGAGGCTGAAATATATTCCTTTCCACTGTTGTTGTTCTTGGGAGCTACAGTTATTACATGTGTGTGGTGGTTTGACCAGGAAGAAGTGGGAATTCTGGG
>JAHXMQ010012338.1:1980507-2019693 GCA_020466415.1 Ammodramus savannarum pratensis | reverse complement strand
CCAGCCTTCTTTTTTCAACTCCTTTTCTCTTTCTGAGCTGTTCTGTGGTTGATTTTCCTTCACCACTTTGTCTCCTGTAACTTGCACTCCTTGCTATCTGCACTATTTAACTCCTCAAAGCACAACAGTTGATCTGATCAAAATAAACCTCTGGAATCCAAAGAGAAAGATTCCTCCCTGCCCTGCTGTTTCTTGTCCCACTGTCAAGCAACTGGACAGAAAATGTACGATTCAGTTTCTAACCTTAAGTACAAAGGGGAAAAAAAAAAGCTGGACTATGGAAGTTAGCCTTAATCAAAAAACACACTTAAAACCTGTGAGTTTGAGAGTTTTTGTTTTTAAATACCTTTAATATCAAGCACCAGTTGCTCACTGAGGTATGAACTGATGGTTCCATCTTCGTTGAGTCTCCACTTTTGCCTGTCCCTCCCATGTTCTGTCCTGTCCTGAGTTGACTATATGATGCTTTTATCCCCAGTCATCTCATTCTGTTTGTGTTGAATAGTAAGTTTTGCACCTTTAAGAGTGTTCCAGAGAGTGAAGGCGGGGAGAGAAGAAGCAGCAGTTTGTTTTCAGACACTGCACTCACTCCTCCACATTCCTGCTCCTGGACTGTGTTGTCTGCGGATGGACAGACAGCAGGACAGAGCTCTTCTTTTGCTTTTTAGTTAGTGTTAGCCAGCTGAGGCAAAGAAGTTCCCTGGATTGTTTTTTTCCCTTTTCTTTGGACATCTTGAAACTGCTCTGGACTGACCACCCAGGAGAGCACCAACAGCTGCAGCTGTGGCCCACCAGGCCAGGCCTGGCCTGCGACAATTCCAGCACTGAGGGATGATCAGAGACTGAGTGAGCTGAGCTTCAACCCGGGGTTTTCTCACTTTGTCATCTCTTTTAGAGTGGCAAGGGGTCTCATTGTTTGATATTGCTTTGGTTTTGTTGTTTAATAAACAGGTTTTTTCCACCTTTCTCCAAGAAGGTATTTTTTCCCTCCCGGACCAGTTGCGGGGAGGAGCTGATTGGATCTGCTTTTCCCACCGGAGCTCCTTTGGGGGATTCTTCCCCAAATTTGCTCTAAACCTGGACAAGGCAGATCAAAATGTTGAACAGTGTGGTCATGTTCCAGAGACACAATTATCCATTAACATCAAGTCCACCACCCTCCAAATTATCTTTTTAATATTTTTTTCTTTGAAAGAGCTATGCTAAAGGAATATGCAAATTCCAGGTGACAACCACAGCTTCTAATTGAATCATCTAAAAGTTTTAATTTTTGAAGTGATGCTGAAAAACTTTCAGACACCACATATTAACTTTAAACAGTGAATAAAATTTTTTGAAAGAACTCTGTTTTGAGTCAGAAGGAAAAAAAATATTTGTTGCCTTTTTTTTTTTTGTGTGTGGAAATGATGACTTTTTTTTTTTGGGTCAGTGCTGGAAATGATGACTATTGAGTGACATCTAGTGGATGTGAAGATGCTGAACAGCAGCTTTTCAAAAGCATAAAACCTTTTGAAATACATCAGAGTTGAGGTGCTCACAAAGGGACTGCATAATTAAAATGTTGTGCATTGTAGCAAGGTGTAGGTAACAAATCAGAGAGAAAGATCCCAGCTCTTCAAGGAAACAGAAAATTAACAAACCAAAACAAAAAAAATGTCAGATTTCTCTTTTTCACATTACTCCAATTCTGATGTAAAAAAAAAAAATCCCCATCCTACTGCCTGCTCATTGTCCTGCTTCCAGTTGTACTTTATAAAACCTCTATACAGAGACCATTTACCAGCACACTCCCTGGAAACCACAATCTGTCACACAGTAGCCCTGGTATGATGGCCAGTGCCCTCTGATACGTTTTGGATGGATATTTTCCCTTTTTCATTTCTGTTTCCTATTTTACAATTGAACGTCTACTTATCCTTGAGGCTTACTGGCCACAATAAATCCAGAGATGCTTTATAAGTGAGTCAATGACAGAAAAATTGTAGTTTTTCATGAGAGATTATTGAAGCAGAATACCTGAAATGCTTGCCTGCCTTAACTCTCTTTTTGGGAAAATGTATTTCTGAGAAGACCACATTTCAGAAGCTGAGATACAGAGACTTCAATTTTGGAGCTGAAGGGAAAAAATGTCAACAGAAAGCTTTTATATTCCAAGGGCATGATTCATAAGGTGTCTTAGAGTACATGTAAATTTATTGATCTTTAAGTGTGTAATTATGATCTCTGGATTTTTCACTGTGACCACAGAACCTTCACAGGGCTCTGTAGGAACTAGTAAGCTCCCACTTATTAACTTTGTTTCCCAATTTCATAAATGTAATTTCTTCCTTTTTTTTTTTCTTTTCATTTTTATCAGACACAATTTAAACAAGTCCCTGGATGCAAAAATCCCCAATGATAGTCTATTGATAAGCTAAATCCAAAAGTCTGGCCCAAAGCTTTTTAATTCTCTTTCTCCTGCTCCTCATCCACCCCCTCCCCAGAAGAACTACAATGGCAGTTTATCTTTAAAATGGATTTTATTTGATTGAATTTTGTCTTTTCACATAACCTGCACTATATTTGCATACAGATATACCTTTTCATATCTACAGATATATCTTTTCACCTCCTGGTTTTTCTGTGACATTTATGCCTTTGTGTAGGCCAGGGCTATACTTTTAATTTAGAAGAAATTAGATTTTTAACATTCAAAGCCGCTTTCTCTTTCATTGCATATTATGTTCAGTTCACTAAATAGCTAAACTTAGTAATAAAGAATAATTTAAGGTGGAAAAATCCTTTTAAGATCATCGAGTCTCATCTTCGACCAGTTTTCAGCTGGACCACAGCACCTGCTGCCCCTCCCTCGGCACTGATCTGGCTCTGCAGAGCTGTTCCTCTCACATGTTCTCATCCTGCTCTTCTCTGGCCACAATTACATCTGTGCAACAACTTAATTCTCTTCTTAAATGTGTTATTACAGGGGATTCCCACCATTCCTGCTGGGCTCAGCCCTGGCCAGCAGCGTGCCCATCTTTGGAGCCACCAGGGCCTGGATCTGCTGGACATGGAGAAAGATTTTGGCAGTTCCCCTGCAGCCTCCCTGCTACCAAAACCTGCCCCTATAAAGCCTTATGGATCGTCTTGGTGCTGCAGCTGAAATGCTTCTGCAGCCTTTCAATGAAATAAACCTGGGAGTACTAATTGAGCCTTTCAGCTCAGCCACACGATGTGTCCCTTTCATATTGCTGAGCTTTAATGGCAATTTCATTGTTTCTCTCTCTGTCCTTCCTCCTTCTTTCCATCCCAACCCTGAGCTCTGGTCTGAAAACTGACAGATTTATCAGTAAAAATCTGATAAATAATAATAATAACAGATACATCTGTTAAATATATATTTAACAGATATTTGTGTTGGAGGTTTGCACAAATGGGACAGGACTGCTGGGATTCTTTCCTTGAGCTTTACTGCAGCATCAGCCTCATTACAGGATTGAGACAATTGGAAGATGGCAACAGCTCACCTCCTGCCAAAGATTCCTTTGTTAGAGAGCATTTTAAAATCTTTCTAGCCAATAACTTATTGTTAAGCTTACAGACAATTGTTCAAACTAATCACTAAAAGTACATGTACACTGTTTCACATAAAGCTTGCTTGTATGTCTTCTACTAACAATACACAATACTCCATTATTAAGCCTAAAACCTTCTACTATCTTTCCAGGCATATTTTGCTGCAGTTTTAAGGTCTGTCTTAGCCAAGCCTAAAACTCAAGCTATTGTTTCATGGCCTTGCTTGCTGTACTATTGTAACTTTCCTGCTTTCAGACACTGTAGCTCTAAGTTCCCTGCTCTCTCTGTTTGCCAGGCCTGCTTTCACAGCTCTCTGAAACTCTTCTTACCTTTTCTATGCTTCCTAAAATTCCCCCTCTTGGTACAACTACAAAGAAACTCTCTTAACTCTCTTGTTTGTTAACTACTTTGTGTTACATAGCTCTGCTATAGTATGTATTTCTTTACTAAATAAGTTTTCTACACAAAGGCACATCAGCAAAATTAAAAGTCTCTCAATACTCAATGAATTTCTTTTTGCTTGTTTAAGGCAGTTTTCTTGCTTGCTTTAAGCATTGCTATTTTACACTACAGCAATTTGGAAAAACCCGAAAATCTTTCAAAAGAAAATTATCACAGCAGTTTTCATTTTTCTGCCACGCTAGAAGGACTGTGGCCACAAGCACTGCAGCAGAAGGCATAGTCACATGTTTGATGGATACTGATTGAAAAACACTGCAGAAGTTCACAAAATAGGATAACTTAAGTCATCTTGAATGACCATCTTTGTATGAGGCCTGCAGAGTTCAGATATACAAATAAGAAGCAAAAACTTAAAGCATTCATTCTATCAACAGATTCGACTCTCTAAACACAATGATCAAACTTACTGAGACAATGAGACTTTACCATTTGAACTTTAGCCTTTATTCTCTGTTTTAATTTCTATATTTCTTCTATGAACCCAGGATTCTGAAGGGTGTAAGGTCTGCAAGCTCATCAATACACATAAAGACACATTTCTAAGTCATTTACTTTATTGCTTTAAAGTTTACCCAAAAAAGCAAACGCCTTGGAACCTACATAGTATGTATATGTATATTTTACTGCAATTGTTCTGATTTTGAGAACTCCACATATGTGGAGACATTTCTGCTCACCTGGGGTTTTCTGAGCCTTTGGGGCAGGAATGAAGCAGAGCTGAGGGCAGCTGTGACCCTCAGGGCTGTTGGATCCTGGGTTTCCAGTCAGAGCTGCTGCCGATTCCAAACCTGGCTGCGAGCTGAGTTACTGCACACAGACTCTGCGTGAGCAGTGGGGTCCTGCAGAGGAATCATAAAAATGCAAATAAAAGTGCTGCTGCCACGAGCCAGGGCAGCTGGGTGCCAGCAGCTCCTCTTGAGCTGGGAACATGGAGCTTGGTGTGGGGCGCAAAATGCAGCTGGAAGGTAAAGGACACCAGCTTGGGGCTGGAGCACACGTTTGTGGTTTGTGGGCTGGAGCTGATTCACAGCTGGAGAGCAGGGAGTGTGCAGATCTGCTGTCAGTCTGAAAGCATCTCCTCACTGCTCTCATCAAGTGTGTGCTACCAAATTAACAGTGTTCAGTTCCCAGGAAGAGTCCAGAGAAAGGCTTGAAACTCCAACCTGAGTGAGATTTGCTGCAGAGTTGGGATTTTTTTTTTCAATTTGTTTTAAAAATTTTTTATTGCTATTTTAGTAGCCAATCTAAAAACTGACTTCAGATTTTTTAACACCTTTGCTTATCAAATTGGTCTGACCTGGACCACAAAACCCAGGAACCACTCCTAAGGTTGTGCACTTTTCCTCCAGCCATGCATGCTGCTGTCCTCAGCAAGGAAAAGTGACAGAAATCTTTTTACATGGCAATTGTATAGAAAGGATTTCTTTTGTTATCAGTTTTCCAAGCATGAAATTGTTAACTTTGCAGATAGTTTTGAAGTTTAAAATGGTTGGGCATTTGAATTTATTTATTTATTTTGGGGAATCAATATCTCATCTACTTCAAATACTGTTAGACTCATACTTGTCAAAAAAGTTTCCACTCCAAATCTATTTTTTCTCAGCATGCATATAAAGAATTTCTACTTTCAGCTACTGATGATTCAGATTTTTTTTTTTTACTTCTACTAAGCCTGAAATATCTGTGGTTTTAAGTCTTGTCTCAAATAGTGCACATGAATCAGTAGCCCAACTCTCAGTATCCCAGTGTGGATTTGTAAAGGGAAAAAGAATCTTATTATTACAAATTCCAGTTTTCAGAATGGGAATAATTGTCATATTTCTTTTCATTAGGCACAGTTTGGGGAGCAGAACTAGATGAGCTATAAAAAAATTACCCTAATCTTAGTTTTTTCTCTTTTTTTTGGTCAGAAAACTCTGATCCTATAAATGAAGCATTGCAGGAGAATCCCCATTGCTGTGCCAGTTCCTGCTATCATTAAAACCAGTTGGTCATCAAGATGTTGGTCACCCTTTTCTGATTTTGGCAAACCTACCTTTAGCTGCAAATGCTTTGTTAAAAGCCACTTTGCTAAATCTCAGGACCACCCCTGGCATTGCTGAGCTGGGTTTGCAGGTAGCCAAGCACACACAGTAAAGAAAAATGCCATGGGGGCAGCTGGTGCAGGGTTTGATTGTTCTGCTGTGCTGCTTTTTTATCAATATCAACCTGACCCACACCCACACTTCTAAAAAAATACCTGGAGGAAGGAGGTGCTCTTGAAAGCCTGACTGATCCCTTATTTGGGGGCACAGGAGGTAAAAAACCTCCTCCCTTTCACTCTCAGTGACTGGGGGAACTCTAATTCTGTATAGGATGGAGAATTTGTGGAGAAATTTGATACCAAAAGCCACACTTAACCAGCACAAAGGATAATTTAAAAAAGCATTAATATTATTCTCCCTATGAAAGACAGAAATATTTTCCCTATTAGTCAATAAAAGGTATCTTCTAGTGAATATATTTATGTTTTATGGTACTTTATGGTTTTATGGTATGGTTTTATGGTCTTTCAGTGGTTACTAGAGTGAAATCTTCCCATTTAACTATGTTTTACAAGAACAGAGTGACCATTTCTATTTAGCAGAGGTACATGCAAAGCAAGACAGGCCTGTAAGACCTGAAAATGAGACAGAAGTTAGTAATGCTTGTTTTATTCTGTACAAAATCTTTGGAGAATGTGTCTTTCTTTTGTTTCAATATACTTCAAAAGGTCATCATTCAAATACCCAAATAAAACAAAGCTCAATATTTTTGCTTGTTCATAGTAAATAATATACTACAACTGCAGTTCAAGCAGGCTCAGGCCTGAACTGAGCCTAACTGAATTCTTATATTAAGAATTGAGAAAGACCAGCTTTCTCAATTCTTAATATAAATAGCTTGAACATCTTTAAAAATGTGTGCCATAAAGAAAAGGAGAATTAGAAACTTTAGAGTCAAGCTGTACACAACCATCCTAGTCCCAGTGTCAAGGTCTTGTGTGTCTGAATTTACTCACATGATTTACTTGTGTGGGCAAGGCTGCTCACAAAGAAAGAGCATTTGCACTTCTGGAGCCATAGTTCTGCCCTGCAGAGAGAAATAGAAAAATGTTGGTAACTTTGGCTATGGCTGTACAAAGTGCCAAAAGCAAAAATGTGTTCTTTGCACCCTGATCAATGATAATAAATCATCACAAGAAAATCAATTGTTTCTTTGAGTCAGGATTAAGAGCAGCTACAGTCACTTGCAAAAGTGCCATGAGCAGGCAAGAAATACCAACAGCATAAGCAGATGAACAAATTAACACCAACTGCTGTAGCATCCTTCCCTTTTCTGATGGGCAGAAAATAAAAGTGCAGGAACAACACAGCAACTAGTTTTTCTGTGTCAAGCATCCCCAATGTTTAAATTAGGTTCATAAATTAAATTAGACATGTTATTCTATACTAGTTGCTGTTAAAATCGAATGCTGCTTACTGCTGGTATCAATATATTATCCAATTCCATTTGCAGCTCCACCAGTGGTCATTAGTTTGCCTTTGGCACAGCCTGCAGGGATTTTACACAAAAGCTATTTAAAACATGCACCTTTGCCCATAAAGCCCAGCCATGAAACCAGTGATTTGAAAGCCTAACGCGACTGAATTGCTTTTAAGAATAGTGTCCTGAAAATTTACAAGCTGTCAAGGTCAAATTACAAAGTTGCAATAAATGAATATGGGACTCGACTAGACACTGTTTAGTGGAGGGAGAACCCCTGCATATCCAACTCCCATCAATATGCACTTCCCTGGCATCCACTGCAGCCTTCTCCACCTGGTTCCCACTGTGATCTCCAGGAGATTCCATAGGAATTTATTGCACACTACAAGGTGATCATGGGAAAAACCCCATGGCAAATGTCTGGCTGCTTCCCCCCTCTGTATTTTGGCAATTTTCAGAATGGCTGAAAAAGTTAAATTGTTATAATCAGAACTAAAATTAAAATAAAATAATAACATAAACAGTTTTCTAGCGTGGCTGCATTTACTTTTTCTCACTTTCCTTTTCCTTGTCTCTTCCTTTTCGTCTTTTTCTCTTTTCCCCCTTTCCCCCCTCTTTCCCTGTATTTTCCCTTTATCCTTTTCCCTTTTGCCCTTTTTATCTTTTCCCTTATTATTTTTTTAAAAATTTTAACTCTTTTCCCTTTTTCTTCATTTCCTTTTACCATAGCAAAGGACAAATCAAATTCTGGGGGAGAGGCTGTGGGATCTTTGTCTCTTGTAGCAATGACCATCAAGGAGGGAAAGTTTCCTGCAAGGACTCACACTGCAATTGATGAAGGTTGGTGAGGCATTGGCAAAGACAATCTTTATCTTTGGCATTCATTATTTAGTGAAGTTAAACATGTTTTAACAATTTTAAGCAAAAGGTTAGAGGTTAGAAAAAGTTTCTGAGGTTAGAAAAAGTGGGCAAGACATATAAAAGGCAAGAGAGTCCATGTAGGCAAACCCACACTTAACCATACACAGTTTCTTAGTCCAGACAAAACACATAGTTAAAGAAGCAGCATTTTATTTCATTTTATACTTTGGTTTAGTTTAGCCTCCTGCTTTGTTGAGGTTCTTGTAACAACTTCACCAGCATTGTTTCTAGACTTCAAATCCCTGCATATCTATAGCTGTGATTTTTTTCCTCTCATCATTTCCTCAGGGGAAAAGAACTCCTCAGTATGGAGGAGTGTTTATTCAAGTATATATTTTTTGAAAGGTCTGGAGTCCATTCTGTGTTTATTTTAAAATGTATGTGTTTTTGTGTATTTATGTGAGAGAAGGCAAGGACAAAGAAAACTGTGGGTTGCGTTAGCAGCACTAGATGGTGCTGTGAAGAAAAGGATCCAAGCTCAGTCTCAGCAGCCTAACCTGGGTGCTGAAATTTGGATAGGCACCTCTGTTAGCTGAACAAAGCAGGGATGCATCACTGGTTAGGATTGCACTCTGTTCCCTGTAGGATTGCAAAGTGGTGGGAGACATCCTCTGATCAGCACATGGAAGAGGTCAGGTCCTCCAGGCAAGCACCAGAAAATGGAGATGTCTTGTGTGACCTTTGTCTCAGTCCCAGGTGGCTGCTGAGACCTCCTCAGATGAGAACCAAGGTTAGGACAGGATTTTAAAATCGATGGGGCATCACCAGAGGGAGGGGAGCAAAGCTCCTACAGGTCTGTAGCAGGCCAAAAGATACAGAGCACTGTTCTGAACCAATTAAGGCATCAATGATTTGTTATAGAAGGTAGGAAAGTGGTACTTACAGTTGTTGCCAGCAGAGAGCTTCACACCAGGAGGGAAAATACTCCCCCAGCCATTATTTATCCTCCTTCCTGACTGACTTGGTCACCTGCTCAGATCCAGCCTCTGGGCTTTGTCTCCTTTTGAGGTTTTCCCTTTGTTCCATCTGTCAGCAGAGGGAAAGGTCTGAAACTGCAGCTGGTGCTCCTGCAGCTCTGTGGGCAGTGCTGCTGAGTGCCCTCTTTCCCCACTGCTGCCTCTCATATCTTCAAACCATAAACCTCCAAAGTGGCCCAGTGCTGATGGTGAGATGTACTCACCACTCTCAAATCTGCAAATACTTAATTTCTCAAATTACCCAATCAATTAATTTTCCCCCAGAACAAATGATGAGACAAAGCTCAACCCCTCTGTCACTGTATTAGACATTTCCAGTGCCACTTGTCCCTTCCTCATCACCATCCCTTCATTCAGAACAATCCCCTTCTACTCTTCCTCTCCCTCACTGCCAGAGTCCCAATCCATAAAAATGGATTCACACAATTTTATTTTATGTTGGTGTTATTCCTAAACTTTAAGAGATGTAATTTATTTTGCCATCTTTATGGTGCTCCCACTTATTCTTAAAACACTTCAAAACACAGCAGATATACAGAAGGGAACTTGAAGGTCTGGTGAGTGGGGTTTTTAAGTTAAAATTATAGTATTTTAATACTTCACATGCAATGATCTCTTTGTAAAGTTTTCATAATGTCAGAGAAGTTCACAGAGTAAATTAGTTTGACTTCACTCAGAGTGCTAACATTTATAAATCTACAGCGCTGCCTTTCTGAATATATTTATTGCTGCAGAGAGGAAGGGGGATCAAAGGGCTCTAACACTTATTTCTGCCATCATTTCTCATCTCCAGCACAGTTTGAATTTTGTATACATAGCAGTTTCTTGCTCCAGAGATGTCAGAAATTACCTGGAGACTGTTTACAGGACATTAGAATAGAATATGGACAAACCTGCAGAAGAGGAGATGCTGCATGCATTAAATATTGATGGCCCACATAAGTCACAAATCCAGATTTGCTTGCAGATTTGTTGTGTGGTGTATTTTGCAGTGTGAGCAGAGGAATAAAACTAAAGTCTGTCTTTTCTGAGTGCATCTCTCTCCCACATGTTATTTTAGCCTTGACAATAATAACAGCAGAGAAATAAATAGTGCAATATTAGTGATCAAAAGCATAAAAACACACGAGGAAAATGTCTAATTGTAAAAGATCACCAAAGTAACAGCAGTAATTTCTGGTTCTGCAAGGACTGAGGCCTTGAGATGTTAAATTTCCAGAATTTGGGAGGAGTATTGAGTTCTCAGCTTCTCACACCAAGCCACCCAACAATATGCTCTTTTTCTCCTCAGCAAAAAGGGAATATTTGTTTTAAGTTTTCAGCACCATGGCCCACTCTAGGATAATGCTGTTTGAAAAGCTCCACCAGACTGAGTTTTATACAACCTCAGGGGAACTTTATGGTTTTTATCAAAAATGTTGATGTGACGTCTAGGAGTTTAACCCTACCACCCCAAGCAAAAAAAAGAAAACTCACAATTTCTCAACTGCTGTTTCTTGGCATGGAGTTCATAATCTTTTTAGTATTTTGGGATGGCAGTACCCTGGAGACTGCACCTGAGATATCTTATTGTCCCAGTTATTTCCTGTGTGATTGAACAAACCACACCACAGCCATTTGAGGAATCACAGATGCCTTAATCTGGGTGAGAGGGGATGGACTGAGGATGGGCCACACCCATGGTGCCTGGTTTTGGGCAATATTAACATCTGTAGTTAAACAATGAATAAACAACTGCTGTGATAAATTCTGTGAATCTGGAATTATTTGGGATCATTAAAGCCATGGGGCTTGGCCTTTTCTGTAGCACAGACCAAAAATCTCCTCAGGAGCCAAGAATATGTGAAATATAACATTCCTTGTGGAAAGTAGCTGGCCTTGTCTTAAATGATTCCCATAGTTGCAGTAAAAAGGATGAATCTTTTAATGCAATTATTACCAAATGCTATTAATAATGTTAGAGATCTAATGACAGGAGTGAGACCAGGATTTTTGGGTTCCTTTGTCTTACAGCAAGTTTGCCTGCAGATGTCACTCCAGACAGTCTGTCTAATCTGTTTTTTAAGAGATTTCCAGTGCTGAAGGCTCCATAGCCTCCATAGGAATGTGGCACTTAGGACACAGTAGGGCCCTGGGGACAAACAAACCTTCCACTTCTATGTTTAAAATGTCAGAAGTCAGTTTCACCTGGCAATGAACTGGGGGAAGGTTTAGACTGCAACTTTTTCTACAGGTGTTCTCCATTTCCACATTTTACAGCCTTGACAGAAATGCCTAGCTCTCTCCAAATTGTCTAGTTTTCTGTAATTGAGGATTTCTTAGGAAGCACATTCAGTGGCTGAGGGCTTTTGTAGGAATCAGAGCTCCTCAGTCATCTACCAGAATGAAAAATTTGCTGTTTCCTCAAAGCCAGAGAAAGGGTGCTCCAAAGTGATCTCAAGATCTCGTTTCTTTTGTAGGAGCTGTGGAGTAGAATTGATGCAATCACTTACCCACACATCAGCTAAAATTTCTCTACTACCAATTATAGTTAAACAAATGTAATTTGCTTTCTTCTGACCTTCCACAGCTCTGAGCTGCCAGTTTCAAGCCTTCAGTCAAAAGAGGCCACCGGGAAAGCAAATGAACAAAGTGTGGGTACTTGTTGTGAAAATCATGTTCCAGAAAGTCACTGTGCATACATTTGGGGAGGTGGGAATTTCATTTTCAGGCACAGCTCCCTGCACAATCTGGCATTGTCAGGGAGCAAAAGAGATATTAGGGGTCGTCTCACACAACTGCTACATTCCTTTAGTCACAGAAGTACCCACAAATCAGCAGAACCCTGGCATTTGCAAGCAGCCTACCACCTTCTGTAGTGCTGTCCTCGTTAGCAGAGAAGGCAGAAGCGAATCTGTTAATCCTCAAAAAATGGGGGAGGCAAGACTTTGTAACTAAAATTTGCAGCATGAGGAAATCAGCAGATATACTTCTGATACTGCAGCATGGTGAGGTTTGTTCCTTCCTCCTTTTAATTTGCCTTTTTATTTTCTGAGGTAAATTTTGACAAGTAATTTAGTAGAGCATTCTGATTTTTTATTCATTACTGAATTATAATACCATCAACAGTACTACATGTAATAATAATAATAATAATAATAATAATAATAATAATAATAATAATTTATTTTACTTTATCTTCATGACCACACAATGCAGCTTCTGGAAAAGAAGTGACTGCTGGCACTGCACCAACAGCAAAACAAATACAGAGAAGCGTGACTAATATTTAAACATATTCACCTATTTTCCATGCAACACTTTAATACCATTTGCTTTACTGCTTTATGTGGCAATTTTATTTCCACCCACTGATAATTTAGAATTGCTTTCTACTTGGATTTTGAAACTCATCCTGAATTATGCAACTTGAGTCTGAGATCATCAGTATTCTCACTTGACAGTTTTACTGACACTTCTTAAAATATCAACATATTTCCAAGGAAGGAGTATGAAATATTTACTTGTAACCTCACTTGGCACCTTTGGGAAAGGAAAGAAAGTAAAAAAAAATATAGAAAAGTGGATAATATAAAAAAATGCTACCAGGAATATTGCTGTGGCTAAACAGCCATACAGAGGAGACTGGAACCACTAAAATGTGAAATTTAATATCAGAATTGTAATTTAGTTTTGAAAAAATGTTTTTCAGTCTCTTGGTATCAGGAAATAGTTACCAAGCAACACTGTAGATATTGGTAATGCAGGCAGATCTATTCAAATAAAAGTTATTCCAAACATTGTCATTATCAGCAGAGCTATGTTATTGCTGGATTCATAACCCTTGGTATCTGGACCCTTTCATATTCTATTTCTTGAGCAAAAATCTGCTTTTCCTGAAGAATGTGCCCTTAAAGTTTCCTCTGTTAGATGAGGCTTGCCACCATCTGCTGTGGTTGCACCTGTGCCTTGCTGGGCTGAATGCAGCAAAATCTGCCAAGCACTGAAGGACAAGTAGTTGGTGAGTTCATGCACAGTGTGTGTGAGGAGCAGCAAGGGAATCAGAGCACTCCTGCACCTTTTGAAATGGGATTTCAGCAAGAACCTTTGCATTGAATTCAAATTGTTCAGCCATTCCTCAGGAAAACAGCAAAGAAATGGTTGGGATCCAGGATGATCTCCCTGTTACCCAGAATCAGCCTACATTTTTCTCAGAAGTAGAAAGCCCAGCTGGGTGGAAGTTACAGAGCCAGGAATTGCCATTTTCTTACCATGTGGCTTTTGGGACATGCACCACGGATGTTGCTGCAGATTGGGTCAGAATGGTGGGAAAGATTATTGTCCTTGGCTGCAAGAAACTCTAGAGCAGGCAGCTGAGTTAATTGTCATCTCCTGAGGCCAGGAAGGAGCCTCATCCCTCTTCAAACCAGAGATGTGAGACACTGGAACCCCACTGGCCAGAACAGTGGAATTAAATTTCAATTCTGTCAGGAGCAGGAGTGTTTGGGTGACACACAGACATCACAGACACTCAGTGATTGTTGCACCAGCACTGCCCAGGTGCGCAATGTGAGTCTGGCCCAAGGAAAGGCCCTTTCAGAAAGGAGATTTCATTGCATGTTTTTCAATTCCCCTAGAGTGGTAGAAAAGAAGATCTTGCCTTTCCTTGAGAAGGTGCACAATTATCTCCAATTTATCTGATACCCTCATCAATTTCTTCTCCTGGATGAAACAGACTCTAAGACCCTGAATCTTTTGCTTGACCACTTGCACTGAGCATGGAAATGGTCCTGAGGCCTGTGATAAATGGAAGAAAAAGTGTCAAGAACTCAGGGCAGAGCTAAAAAGAAACAGAAGCTGCTTGGAAAGTCTGATTTACAGAAATAACACCCAATCACCTCAACCTGTGCTCTGAAGACACCTGGAGCACTCTCTGCACCTCAAAGGAGGCCCTTCTGTGCAGTGCTTTTTTCTGCATGAAATGGCACAAGGAGTTTGGGACATCCCATTTCCAGCTGGCATCTGGCTCATCAAAACAGGCAATATCTGGCACAAGTTAGAAAGAATTGAGTTTGAGCTAAACCAGCAAGGTGGAACCGAGTTGTGAAAATTTGCTTCTGCAAATTGTTTTTGGGGACACTCATGAAAGGCTGCAGGAGACAAGAGGGGTGTCTGCTCTGCTCTTATCAGTCTCCTGATCCAACAAACCAGCACTGCTGGACCTGCCTCAGTAGTGCAAAAAGCAGAAAACAGCAAAAGCCAGCAGGGCAGGGATATTTGGTTTCTAGCTCCTCTCTCCTGTGAGGACAAAGAAAGCTGGGGAAGCCAGCAGCCTCTTAGTTCCACTTTTAAATTTAGGCTTTTTAACATGTACATCTCCTCAAATGTTAGTGACATCTTTCTTTCTTGGTGTGAATTCTTGCAAAGCCACACTTGTTTAGATCCTCAAGGATTGCCTGCTGTGGGCAATTAAAAGGTTCTGATAAACATAAAGACAATCTTCTATCCCAGACATCTCTCTTCATAGGCAGTGGTAAGAGTATCCCTCTCAAGGGGTGATAAACATTCTGAGCTGATGATTACAATTTTTAAAGGCAAACCCTGTGACAGAAAGCCACAGTGCTGATCTTATCTTGCAAAGATGCTACATGCTGTATGTTTCTGAACTTCTGTCTATGTCTATCTTCTTATAATGTAGAGAGAAAATTATTTGTTACAGTGTTTGTACCCAATTTAATTTAAGATGAGAAATCAGTGAGTAGGAGGAGAGGGTGGAAGGAGGGGGGCAAGACCTGCTCCATTTACAGCTCTTAAAAATAGCATGTGAAGCCAGAAACACATATAAAGCTGAACTAGCCCCATCCACACGCAATGCATTTCCAAACAGAGGAGATCTACAGTGCTTCCCAATTATGTTCAGTTCACTGCTGCAGGTGACCCCAATTTCTCTGAAAAATCTTTATAACAGTCCTTTTTCAGAAAAGCTGCATGGGGTGCTCAGAATAAAAGCCAAGGCCATAAGAGTTTCACTTACTTGGGCCTCCTTCAGATGGGAGTGTATGCGTTGCACGGCCGGGGAGAAAGCTGGAGGAGGATGAGGATGGTTCTCCTGCACGTGGGCACTTCAAGCCAGTGGCAAGATGAGCTGAAGACCATCAGAATGAAAAGCTGAGACATCTGTTGTGTTCACCCCCTGCAGGATCTCTGCTTCCCTCTCTGGCTGCTCCCATGGGCCCTGTGGCTGCTGTGGGTTGGCCCTGCCCGTGGCAGCCAGGTGGGGTTGATGATGCTGGCCCATTCCTGGTAAAGGAATGGACTTGCTTTAGTTTCATGTTAATAATTTCATGGTTTGCTGTTAATAAAGCAGTGACAGAGCATGACTGGTTTTATTCTATATCTATATCTATATCTATATCTATATCTATATCTATATCTATATCATCTATATCTATATCATCTATCTATCTATCTATCTTTAATATTTAGGTCTGGTTTTATTCAATATACATATATATATATATATATATATATATATATATTAATATTTATTTGATGGCCACAAAGGGCACAAATGAAACTGGCTGATGGCACCATGAGGAGGCACCAGTGTGAAGAGAGGTCCTTGTAGGGATGCCTGGGATGTCTGTACTTGGCTAAATACTTTTCCTGTTCAACATCCTTGTTAAAGGAATGGACTTGCTTTAGTTTCATGTTAATATTTTCATGGTTTGCTGTTAATAAAGCAGTGACAGAGCACGTCCATTTTTATTTTATATATATATATATATTTAATATTTAGGTCTGGTTTTATTTAATATATATATATTTAATATTTATGTCTGGTTTTATTTTATATATATATATTTAATATTTGGGTCTGATTTTATTTAATATATATATATATTTAATATTTAGGTCTGGTTCTATTTAATATATATATGTTTAATATTTATTTTAATATTTATTTCATGGCCACAAAGGGCACAAATGAAACTGGCTGATGGCACCATGAGGAGGCACCAGTGCGAAGAGAGGTCCTTGTAGGGATGCCTGGGATGTCTGTACTTGGCTAAATTCTCTTCTTGTTCAACATCTTTGTTAAAGGAATCGACTCACTTTAGTTCCATGTTGATAATTTCATGGTTTGCTGTTAATAAAGCAGTGAGAAAGCATGTCTGGTTTTATTATATATATATATATATATATATATATATATATATATATATATGTGTGTATATATATATATATATAAATATATAAAATTTAGGTCTGGTTTTATTCAATATATATATATTTTAAATATTTATTTCATGGCCACAAAGGGCACAAATGGAACTGGCTGATGGCACCAGGAGGGGCACCAGTGCAAAGAGCATCAGGCTGGCAAGGGAGGCAGAACTGCACAGCCTCAGGGGGAAAAGTAATAGAAGTGGAATTAAATTTTATAGTGCAGAGGGTAAATGGGCTTGGGCTTGGGGACCATTATCACTTTTTTGCTCTTTAGTGGGAGAGCATTAGCTAGGGATGGCTGATGTTGAGAAGGATCAGGGGGTTTTGGCCATGGGACAACTGAGAGCCACCAGAGCTGTGAAAAGGCAATGACAATCCAAAAATGCCTCTGACAGGTTCCTTGCAGTAAGGATGAGGGAGAGTTCATGCCATTTTACTGCTTAGACCTCATCTGCAATGCTGTCTCCAGTTTTAATCAGCCATAGCTTAGAAAGATGAATTCAAATATGAATAGCAGTTTGCTATGAAAGGTTAGAATGTATCTGAAAATGAAGGGAAAAAAGTGCTTTAAAATCATCATGCTGGAGGAAAATGCCAATCTATGATGTTCTTTAATTTGTTACCTCAGTTTTTTGTTTTTTTTTTTTTTTTTTCTTTTAATACTGGACATTGAAACGCTAGATAAACAAAATACAATTTGCTTTACAATGGAGAATAACTCCTCTACCCATTTGCAGTAACGAAAGTGTGTAGCTTTGTGCTAAAATGGCCAATTTAAATTGGATTCCAAAGCTGTAGTTTGATCATCAACTGGCAGTTTGTAGTAACATGGGCTTGAATATCTAAAATAATTTCCAGTGGTGCATAAATGACTTTATGGCATTTGGAAATGTGTACAGGAATGGCTCCCAAGCCAGCAGAAGTTAATGAAAACAAAATTTAAAAAAAAAACTAAAAAGAGGAGAATTAATGCATTTTCATTACAGCCTAAATTCATTGTTATGCCTACCAGAACATATACCATTATTATGCAGCCATGGCTGTATTTCATCATCTGTGATATGCCACCACACACTTTGTGGGTGCTTTATCCCCTTTTCCATCTGCATGGCACGGTGGGCTCCAGGAAGCTGGAACTGCTCATCTTGGCCATAATCTGAGCACAAGCAGGAGCAGAGCAGCACAGCTGCCTCCTCCCTCTCCCTCTCTGGGGCCAATGCTGGTGTTGGGAGGGGGCTCAGAAGTGCCCAAACCACTCCCCAGTTTAGTGCAGGACCTGGGCAGTTCATGGCTGTGCCTCTCATCCCCAGCTCCTGCAGAGCCAGCCTGGGCTGTTATCAGTGGGTGATGCTCAGGTTTTCAGCTCTGCTGGATCCAGGGGCCTGGGGGGAGTTCAACTGCTCCTGCTGCCTGCACTTCCTATTTTCTAGAATTTCCATCCATTTTCCATAGGCTGGTTGAGGAGGGAAAGTCTCTGAGGATGCTGTCACTGTTTTCCTTTTCATGGGAAGTATGAATTTCACTTTTTGCACTCAGATCCAAATTTGGAAAGTGGATGCACTCCCTTATAAAATAAGGGAGGATCTGGGACTGGGCCATCTGTTTAGGATAAGAAAGGTAATGGATAATAAATCCATCTGTGATCTTTTTCCCCAAATCTGCATCCCCCTCTCTCCTCACCAGCCTTGGAGGTGAGTGATGGTTCCTGTGGGACACATCCCAGCCACTGCTCCTTTCATTTATGGACTAAATACTGTTGTTTAAAGGAAGTCTGGGTGATTTTGATGTAAAGCCTAAATAAATGAAAGGTCTGAAAGTTTATTAAATAAACAATGCATGAGCAAACATTTTCTTATGGGCATCTCAGGTCAGGGAGCAGGCTGTAGCTCATGAGCAACCCCATACCCAGCTTCCCTCTCTCCTTTTCCAAAGGAACACTCACAGCCTCTCCCACTCACCTTCTCCCTTCTCACATCATCACTTGATGAACACTAAAATTTGGGTATTCCACTTTTGTGACAAGTAAAACCATGGTTATTTTTAAGAAGCATCAATATGCTTCAAAGCATATTGTTCCTTCCCCGTGTTATCACCTGTCCAGATGCCTAACCCAAAATTGCTGGGGTATCAGCACATCTGCATTTAGACCAGCTAGAAACTGATATTCTGTCCTGTAAGAGAGGCTTGGAATAGTCAGACAACCTTCCCATATCTTCTTGCAGGATACAAACCCTGTCTCAGTCAAAATATTGGGCTCCAGTAGCCAAATGTGGCAGCACTGCTGTTTGTATGAGACAGAAAAAAAACTTTCAAGGCTTTAGCTAGGGGATACATGGAAATATTTGCATTGAGCACCACTATGCAAAGTCTAGAAAGCACCTGCTGCGACGTTTTGTAAAATAGATTTTGAGACTGAAGGGACAAATGATGTAGAGATGTTAATCAGCTAAACCCATCAATATCTGTTTTCTGAGCATGGGCCAGAGAACAGTATCTTGGATACAGCACAAACTGACAGACAATATTATTGTCAAGCAGAGAAACTATCGGGTCATACTTTAATTCTTCTCAGCTGTCCAGGGAGTTTATTTAATCTCCAGTGCAAAGGGAGGATTCACAGATATATCTAGCTGAGGCAGAATAGATGTTGTAAAGGCATATTTAATGGCATGTTGTTAAGATTTTATCATGCCCACATGTGAGCTTGGAAATGTGGAAGGTTCAACCATTCTTTTGGCACAGCAAAGAAGATACCCTTTTTAGCATAGATTTTAATCTGAAATATATAATCTTTACTGCAGATAGCATCCTGAAGATTACTGGTTTTATCTATTTCTTGGTCAGTTTGAACTCTCCTTTATAGTCTGTAAAAATACCTGCATGCACTTTTGTACATATCATCCAAAAGTGCTTATAAAGTGCAGGTCTGCTTTTTTTTTTTTTTCTCTCCTCATTTCTTCAGGGATGCTTCTGTACTACAAAATGAGTTTAAAGTGGTTCTAGTCTGAAGTATCCCCATGTAACCAGGCTCAAATAACCTCACAGATGGAGCCCTCAGGAAAATATGCAGATGCCAAAGTCTCAGGCTGCAGGCAGTGCCAGAAACTGGCAGTGGCACTGGGCAGCAGGAGAGAGGAAAGCTGTGTAAGATGTGACCAGGTGAGTGATGGGGGAGAAAGGTTAAACCAAGGAGAGGGACCAGTGGAACAAAGCCCTGACCTCCCCAAACAGCAGCAGAGACCAGGAAGAAGCAGCCCATGAGCCTCAGTCATGGACCAGGATAACACAGAGCAGCTACAACAAAAAATTTATTTACAAGTAGTTTGAACTCTGCAAATTTAAATTTCTGTCCCTTCTCACACAAGAAGGAGCAGAAATTTAAAGTGTGGTCTTTTGGATGTTTCTCTGACTTGGGCTTTTCTCATGCAAGCTACATCAGGTGTAGCAAACCCCACAGTTCTAAAGGTGCTCTGTTAGCACTTTTTATTTAAACAATTCCAAAGGGCAGGCATTGCTTGGTATTTGTTTACTTGTCTAGGTTTGCCTGTTTGCTTAAGCCTTTGATAAAGCATCAAAGGATGGGCAAGCTGCTGTCACTGCTCCCCAAGTCACATTTGTTACATCCCTTTTTAAATCAGCAGCACAGTTACCACTGTTACTCATTCTTAGCCTTGGAGGTGATTATCCAAAATTTCAACCCCTAAACCAAAGAAACAAGTTAGTCCATCTCATACTCAGTTTAAATTTCACAGATTCTTCTTGCCTAAAACTAAAGAAAGAAACCCCAACCCATATTCACAGTAATTTTATCTATGTCAAGTCATCATGTTAGGCATAAATTGTTTCACTTGCATCTCTAACAATTCACAAATCTCAAGAATTATAATGCTAACAAAAAATAAATTAAAAATAAAAATCTACAGACAGTACCTTTGTGGGGAAGCCAAGCCCAACAAAAGCCATGTGTGTTTGAGGAGAGCTCCCAGACCACAAGCAGGGCCAGCATTAAAGCTGGGTGACACAGCATTCTCTCTGCTTCTGCATTTGTTAAATATCTGATGTGCAGACAAAAAAAAAAAAAAAAAAGGGAAAAAAATAAGGCCACAGGTGACAGTGCTATTGTGCTGGCTTCTTTCTCAAATCCTTGTGCTTGGGGAAGAAGAAAGCACGGAAAACACTGCTGACAGTTCCATTGCATAACACTGAAAATGCTGTCCCTAGCCTTTCTACAATCACTTTTGCCTTTAAACGTGTGATTTAGCTACAAATTATCACCCTGACCACAAGCACTTTCTCCATAAACTCACTGAAAAGCAAATTAACCTTTTCTCTCTGGAATGAACTCTCCTATTAATATGAAAATCAATTCAGTCCTTTTTGCTAGGTTACCCCAGCCTGTTTGCACTTCCCAAGCTGAATAGGGACTGCCCAGGCAGTCGCTAAAGCAGAACTCATTTTAAGAGCCAATTAAAAAAACCCCAACCCAATAATACAGTAAGTGATCTTCTGGCAAGCTTTTCATTACTGTGTGGTTTCTAATTGAAAAACAGGATGTCTAATTATTGCCCTGATTCTTCCTTGCTGACCTTGGAGCAGCTCCACAGGTGGTGAACACCAGGGCAGTTTAACACAGCAGCACAATTTAACAGCAGCCCATGGCACCCACACAATTTCCAGCTGGCTGCAGATCCAGCACGTTCCTGGGCACATCTCTGAGGTCATTTGTCCATTGGGTGATTTATCAGGAATCAAACATTCATTTTCATGTTGTAATTATTATTTAGCACCTGCATAAAATCTTGCTTCTAGAAACATGTGGGCTTTTTATTACCCAAGGAAAGGATTGTTCAAAGAACAGAAATGCACCAAGATCAAAGAAACAAAGCCTTCACACAGTGAAGACAGAGCTGCAACAGGATCCAAGTGCTGGATGGACACACAGGGCAATGGGAAAGGATACACAGGTTTTCCTTTGTTCTCACTATCCTACAGTCACAGTAGATGCTAAGGAGTATTTTCTCCTCTGCTTGTCAGGCTATCATCTCTCCCACCAAAACCCAAATAGGGTTAGTAGAAAAATATTTCTGCCTTTTGTGCTCTCTCTTTCATTTTCTTAGACTCAGTGACATAGCTTTGGTTTTTCTATCCCCATCATCGTCAACGTGCTCCTCTTTTGCAGAGAAGAATATCTGCATTCTGCAAGATGCAGCCATATCCAGTCTCATTCAAGAATGGGCTCTGAAAAGTTAATGTGTTCAGACTTGTGATTGCAGCAAAATAATTAAATCTGCAGTAAAACACTGACTCATGTGGTACCTTAGCAAAATGTCAGATTTCATGGTGGCACAGCATCGCTCCTGTCCCCAGGCTCTCAGGAGTGTTGTTTCAAACTCTTTGATGACTCAAAGGAGATTAAAAGCATATGTTTTTAGGATGCTTTCAGAAGCATATAAAAGGCAAAAAGAAAAAAAAAAAAAGCTGAGATTCTGTGGCAAAGGCTGAAGGTTCCTGCAGTGAGAAATGCTGACAAGAGCTCTGCCACACAACTCCTGCCCACTTGCAAGCTCAGGGACATGATCCAAACCCACATCCTGGAGCAAACCCACTGATCAGCATCCCAATTCTGGCCCTGCCCAAACACCACTGGCAACTTTCTCACCTCTCTGTAGGTATATAAAGAATTGCTGCATTTCTCAAAGGCTCAAAGCAGAGCTTGTGTCAGCTGGGGCATAGAAACAAAACCTCCCTCCAAATGAGGACTGATCCGTGGGTTTTTGGAGGGCATGGAGAGGATACAGAGGCAGCAGGTGGTTTTCTTTTAAAAGATGGCCAAAGGAGGAGGTGAGCCCCCTTTTCACACAGCAGCCTCGTTGTGTGGGCAGCCACCCAACAGACAAGAAAATGGGAGCTGCTCCCAGGGCTGTAGCAGTGTTTTCTGTGCTTTGGAATAAGCCAACATTGGATAAACACCCTTGGAAATGAGGGGCCTTCTCTTTCTTTTCTGGCCCATTCTGCACCTTGGGTTAATTTAAGAGAAATGCAACACATTAGCTTTGTGTCTGTGACCCAGCAAATATTTAACTATTTCTCACCCAGGAAAATGTGAGGTCTCTTCCATTTCTCTGGGAATAATTGCCACATTGCAAACCCAGCAAAATCTTGGAGACTGCAAAGAAGAAAAAGGAATTGTGAGAGCTCTGCTGGTTCCTGGGGAATAATTGAAGACCCCAATACTCACGTGGGCTCATTCTGGCTGCCATCACAGGTTCTTGCTGCCAAGGACATCAAACACTGCATGCACGTAGGTCTGGATCAATTTACCTGGTGATTGGGAAAAGGAGAGGGAATTTAGGTACAGAATGGAAAAGTTAACAGAGGCAAGGGAGGGGCAAAGTAAGGAAGAATTTTCCTGCCATTGCACATCCACATGCTGCAGAATTTTGGGCACAAATGCTACTAAAAATGTCCTTCTTATTGTAATTGTCTCCTGGAAAAAAACCAGCCCACCAGTGCACTGCTCAGAAATTAATCTTTACCTTTTTGCCAATGTGTACATTGAGAAGGGAACACAAAATACTTTCCAGAAGTATAATGTTAGTATCTGTAAATTCATTGCTGACCTCTTTATCTTCTTGTTCTACCACTTGTCATGTGCCCCAGGCCAGTGTTGCTCTAACAGCTCTATTGAGCAGTACAAGCTGAGCTGGAGTTTTGAGGTAATTTTTTTGTCTGTTCACTTGTTAAGTTTGTGCTCTGCTTTTTCTAATGGTGTTAAACTGAACTCCCTGGATTAAGCAGTTAATACAGGTCAAAATTATTCCTTCAGGGACAGGCCAGCCTTGGCTTGTTGCTTCTCTCACCTGCAGAGTTGGCTGTTTGTCGCCTCATGTAATTTTGTGGTGTTGCTGGGTAATTCCCAGTAATTTCAAATACTGGTGGCTTTGCTGAAATCATCTGTCAATAAAGCTCCTTTTTAATAAGCTGCTGCTTCATTACTAACTTTTTTAATGCTGATTCAGACCTACTTTGTTAAGGAATGTCCACATATTGTCTTTGCCTTGATGAATAGAAATGCCTCCTCAAAGCTTTCAAAACACTTAGCTGCCCTGCATAGTGTGGTGAAGAGGGTGAAATAGAATATATTATGAAATGTCACATCCAATTCAAACCAGATGAGCAATTAAGGGAATGAATAATAATTTTGCAGCACTGTTTCTTCTTCAGAAACCTTTAATTTGGACATCAATAGGCATCATACATATCTCAGTGTGAAATAACAACTTTATAGCTTCGGTGGGTCCTGATGATAGCAGTGCTTAGGAAACAAAATAGAGGCATCTATGACACTGTTAATGGGATGATTAAAGCTGCAGATGAAAATGCACAGGAGAAGAAATGTTCTGTTAGCTAATTTGCTTTGTACTTCTATAGTGTCTCCTGTGGGAGAATGTGGGATTCCAGAGTGACTGCTAGCTGCACTCTGGTTGTGCTGCTCTCTGTGTTGCCACTCAGAACTGCCCTGTCTTGTTAGGCAGAATTTTGTGAATTAACCCTGCTTGTTCTAAATTAAAGTTATTACAGCTCCTCCTCGCTGCTTCAATTCCTCATAACTGAAACTGAAAACCCTTTTTTGCACCAACACCATCTCCTGCATTGACCTTCCTTGTTTTCTTTTGAAATAAAGAGAAAGGGGACTTTGTCCAAATTTAAAGGCAGTTGAGCTTTACAGCCCTCAGTACAGGATCCATCATTAAAATTAAGCATGTACTTAATTGGTTTCCTGAATACAGATGGATTTAAGCACATGCTTAAATGCCTTGCTCACTTGAGACCCTAATGGACCATGCAAATTTAAAAGTTCACTTCTCATTGAGATAAATGGAGTGGATAATCATAGATTCATCAGAACAGAAGCTGCTGCTCACTGTATGTGTTGGCAGCATCTTGCAGCATTGTCCTCTCCCTCTGCCTGGGATATCTAGAACCTGCTGAAATAGAGAAGTGGCAACAGAATAAAGAACTGGTTTTCTTCACTCAGAACAGATCATCAATACAGTATTTGATGGCAAGATATCTGTGCATCTGCCACAGAGAAATGTTTTCCAATATGAAATCTCATAATTAAAAAAGCACTGGAAATTAGGTGGAAGCAAAAACCCCAAGGAAACAGAAGGGAAACTTGAGACTTAAAAATCCACCAGCTACAGCATGGCTTTGCTCTGTCTTTCCCAGTAAGTTTGTTCCACCTGGATAAGAGTTTTTACAATGGTTAGCACTGAACACTGCCCAGCAATCCATCAATCCCAGCAAGATGTGCCCTGAGAACATCCTAGCCAAAGACCAGAGAGATGCAGATTTGTGCCTGTTTTTTTTCTTGAATTTGATGGGATATTCTTGTTTTTTATAAGGACTAAACCCATGTTTCCTCAGTAAGAAATCAGTAGTTTCTGGGGTGATTTGCCCTGTTTTAAAATAGGCAAAGTATGGGAAATAGTCCAAAAACTTACTGGAAGGAAGAGGAAACAGATGAAAACAATGTACTCATAGAGATACCATGCTTTCAAATGCCCTTCTTTAGGAAATAAGAGTATGAATTTTCATTAAATCTAATTGTGGTGGACATGTGATGGATAATCCAGTGATGGGCTCTGGGCATTTGCTGCTTTTTGAAGTGAACAGAAGATTCTCACCAGTTGTTGCCTTTGCTTATACAACACTCAGCCTCTATCAGCTTTTTTCATTTCTTTATATGTTACAATTTCTAGGTTTGTTTTGAGCCATATTGGATCACAGAATTAAAAATGCCAGAACCTAAAATAGCAATAAACACTGTCTAGAAAGGTGACAACCAGGAAATTTAGCACCTTGTCCCTTATGATGCATTTCAGCAAGCTATGCATGTTACATTACATAACTATTTTGTTATCACTGTCATTTCACTGAAGATCACAAAACAAAGTAAAGGATTTATAAGAATTGTAGAATTACTTGGAGGGGTGAAATTCTTGTTTAACAATTAAAAGCATAAAGAAGACAAACCTGCTTCATGTCTCTAACAAAAATGAAAAGATATTATGTAAGAACATGCTGTCATTATATTGATCTGTAATACTGCATTGCTGTGGCCATAAACTTTGCACTGAGTCTGCAAAGTGTCAGGACTTGCTCTGCCTGAATTTTTTGTGACCTGCCTATAGCCTTTTCTCAGTTGGTTTGGTTGTGACAGGAATTTCTCCAGCTCTTTAGGACATCCTGAGGGATTTGCTTTACTTTTGTTTATCTTTCTGTGGTGCCACCATTGTTTCACCAGTTCTGGTAAATGTGGCCAGGCAGGATAAAGGAGACACAGAGTTCCATGTGGAGGGGCAGAGATTTAGGATGATGGAATGTGGAACACAGACTGGACCCTAAAAGCCCCACAGCCAAAGAAATGCAGGTCTGGAGCTGGGCTACTCTGCTTTTTAGGATAAGAAAGAAATAGTATCCAGCAGATGTAAATCCACCTTTAAAAATGGCTGTAACTCAGAGCTGCAGATCAGTGAAATAAAGCCTGGCAGTAAAAGAATGTTAAAAGTGACCTCAAAAAATTCAACACACTGAAAGAGGAAAACTTCAAAGGGAACTTTGTATTCCTCCTGGCAAAGGCTTTTGGGTGCTGACAACTCACTGGGAACACAGCCACCATGAGAAAGAAACCTCCATCCCCAGGGGTAAGAGGGACACCAGAAGGGTGAGCAGAACATCATGAAAAGAGGCAGAAACTAGGTGCAAGAAATCACCTACAGTATCATTTTCATTAGTGAATATTTTCTGCACAGACTTATTCTTTCCCTTTCCATAAAAATTATATGTGGAGTAATAACAACTCTTGGATGAGACTCAACATTTCAATTGTACTAATGATAAATTTTTACTTTATGTATAACCCATGTTTCCTCTTTGCTTGTAAACAAGATTTTAACTACTTAGGGGAGAAATTTTGAAATCATGTAGCTCTTCTACACTAGCAGAAAACAGTGGTCAGAACTTCATATAGTGAAATAATGAAATAATTTATATCTGCTGCCAGCAATAATAAATACATACTAAACCAAAAAGCAAACTGTGCAAAACAGGAAAATGGGAAATGTCAGACAGGAATGTGCACACTGTTTTGGCTTTGTCCTTTTGCCAATGGCAAGCTTTAGGCAAGAAGGAAATAATCCTGCAGTTCACGAGGATAGCCTGCCCTCCTTTGTACTGTTGCTGGGGTGTTGTTTCTGCACTGGCTGCCAGGATCTCTGTTTGTGTTCCCACAAGTTTTTTAGAAGAAGTGTGGCTTGCTCAGGCTCGTGGAGGCTTTCCATCAGGAGAGCAGAGCAGGATATCAGCTCCCTCCACGCTTCTGAACACTCAAGCTCAGAATAAAAAAAGAAAAAAATAAAATAAAAAAAAAAAGCTCCTTGCAGTCCTCACTGAAAGACCTTGGCTTTTCAGGGCTTGGAAAGATGTACACAGAATAAATTTTTACTGCCAAAATGGAGCTTATTATTTGGAGTGGTTTGGGCTACATTGTACAGCGCGGCACGTAACTGTTCTTTGGAGAGCGGCGGCGAGGTTTTATAAGAACATGGAATGGAAGCAAAGAGGTCGCATTAATTTGTGCTTTCATAATGTTGGGACTGTAAGGAAATATATTTTAAATAAGAATTGACATTGGAGACCTTCGTGATAACAGCTTATATTGAAGGAAATCATTCTTATACAAAATATTTCTCGAGACTCATAAAAGATAGCAATAACAAACACCATTATGCAGTATCTGGGAAATTCTATTTACTTAAAATGCTTTCTGCTTTTATTATTATTCAGGCTTGTTCCTTCAGTGGAAGTTGTGATTGAAGCTTGAGCAATGTGTATGATCTCATTACACCAGGGCTGCATTAGAAAATCTGATAGTGATAGTTCCAACAATGGCACCTCTCACTTATTATCTGTCACTTGGCCACAACAAGAGCCGTGCAAATTTCCTGCCATCAAACCCTGGCAGGTGGCTTGAAACCAATATAATATTCCACATGTACCCTGTTGCACTCAGGGGGAAAAAAATGTGTGTTCAATATCCTGAGTGTGGCTGGTTTGCAGGACAGGCTGCCCCATGGGCAGTGTTGGGTCACAGGCAGGTTTCTGCTCTGCTGGGGAGGCTACAAAAGGCCACCATGTAATATGGATGCACATCAACAGGAATCTGTTCACTGTACACCTGCAGGTAAGTCACAGGCAGCTTTTAGGGCTGTCATTCATCGATTTCTAGCAAGTGATTCCTTGTCTCCTCATTGTCAGTTTTCTGCTGCATGCACATGCCCAAGGCCAGCTAGATTTTTGTCTTTGAAAGATGCAAGAGGCTAGGCAGCGTCACTTGGCTACACATCTGCATGTAAGCACCTATCTGCTTGCAGATTTTAGAGAGAGGAAGGGGGAAGAGTTTCCTCTCCTTGTCCCGTGCAGCCCTCCTAAAGTAATTCAACATGATTCTTTACCCATCCTCTGCTTTTGTGGGGTTTGTCAGTACTGGCAGCTACAGCTGGTGGGGTAGGGTTACCTGCTCACAGGACCTGCACCTTGAAATTAAAAGCAAACCTTTCCTATTAAGCTGAAGTTAATAGTTTTGTAACCTTTTAAATTAGAATTAATTATGGGGAAAAATTCTGAACACCTCACATAGAGTAAAGCAAGATAGCAGGCTAAGCAGGAAAAATTCAGAACTTAAAATGTGAGTAATGAAACATATGAACAGCTGGAAAACAAATATCCCTTTTGAGAAGATTGGGTCCTTTTCTCCAGGCTTTCTTTCAAATTTTTAGCAACTTTGAGTGCTTCTGTGTTTGAGATAAAGTGTCCCCTCCCCTGACTTCTCTTTGGAGTCCTCAAGGCCATTTTCTGCTGTTTCTGAGGCTTCTTCTACATCTGCCCTCCTCTGCAGCAGCCTCTTGCTCCCTTCAGAAATTCTCCAGCACCCACTCCTTCAGACCTTTCCCTGCTTTCCTCCTCTCCCACCACCTGTCCTGCCCTTCGCTCCACAGGAATTGGGAGTCTGGCTTGCTGGGATGCTCTAATGGAAGGTGTAGCTCCCCTTCCTCTCTTATTTCTGGGTTGTTTCTCTCCAAATCACAGCACAGGCTCCAGCACCAGACTTTGTCTCTGCTCTCCCTCTTCACAGCATTCCTGTAATGCTATCACCCGAAATAAATTCCATGTGCCATTGTGTAAGTGCCTGCTGAGGAACTAAAGCCACGTTAACCAGCCTGGCCTGCTCTGAAATCTGTTTTTGTGGTAAGGGCAGCACAAATCCCTGGGTGAAATGGGCACATTGTCTCCTCCCATTCTCCTTTCTTACCTTTTCCTGGTTCCATGATGTGGGGTTTTCCTGGCTCATTTGTTGATAAATCTTGGTGGAAGCCTCATGCTGGTCATCCTGAAGACATTTTCTGACAATCTGGTAGCCAGGCTTGCTGAAATAGAAAAGTTCCATATTGAGAATGTTACTTTTTCTTTTTTTTTCCCCTGAAGGACTAGTAGTATGAGAGCAAAGTTGCTACAGAAAAGCTATTGCTTTCCCTTTGTTTATAAGTGCACATCTTGATGAAATTCTGTGACTAGTTAGCTGCCAAAACCGTTTAACGTTATGAATTAATAAACCCATGAATTTTGTATAAGATGTTTTCTGGATTGCCTTTCTTGCTGCTGATTGCCATCTTTCTTAGCAGAATAAAGCCTCCTGCTTGGGGTTGTTGCTGACACCTCAAAGTAGCTCATTTATCCAGGCAGTAAAACAGATTTAATGAACCATGGGATACACAGGATTTTTCAGAAATGACCATAATGACAATGGTTGGTGGATAATAACAGGCTATTTACCTGTGCCTGAGTTGCTTCAAATTTATTTTCTTTGGACAATTTCCTAACCCTGGCCATGGCGACAATGTGATAGAGCTGTAGGTGTACAAGCAATTTGTTAATTAAAATTAATGCTGCCTTATTGAGCTGTTGCATTAAGCAGATAGGCCTTCTGAAGGAAGCATGATCAGCTAACCAAGCAAATCTGTGGCTCTGAGCAGTGTAAGAGATGAAGGATTTCTCTCATAAACTGCCCTCAGCCTTCCTGGTGGCTGTGAGCACTTAGAATCAGCATATCCTTGGGATTATTGATGCTCCCCTGTAAAGTGTAAAGCTTGTTTCTCTTGATGTCCAGATCATTGGACTGATGTGTTTACCAAAGGGAATAAGAAGAAGTTCTTAGTTCTTATGTGAACTAATCAGATTTACATTTAATCAGGTGGAGTATGATGGATTAGATGGGTGGGTGATTACTGGAGATGGAATCAACACTTTTATGGATGACAAATGCTTCCTATCCAGAGTTACTGAACTTTAGATGTGAAGAGAAATTAAGAGATTGGTCTTACCTTTATCAAAACTTGATTTGCCACATAGTACATCAGCAGTTATGGGGTTAAAATGCACACGTGTAAGGAATAGAAATATATATATAAAAGTAATCAGGAAAAAGCAGTAGGAAACAAAATCAATTCAGCAGAGGCAGTTAGATTTCCTGGGTAGGTTTTATGTGAGATTTAGACATTGAATCCAAAACCACAATTCACAAAACCCTTTATTAACCTTGCTGGCATCCAAAAGGATAAAGATACTTGGATGTTCACCAGAAAGTTCCCTGGTGTTCCTTTCCTGCATCTGATCCTGCTCAGGAGTGACAAAAAGCAATCTCCCTCCTGATATTCCCTCCTGGATGAGGATTCTCCTTGCTTTGAAGGCTGTTTTGTGGTTTCATTTAACTGCTGCAAATTCAAGACATGGGCTGAAGGACTGTGCTACATTTTCTGCCCCTTCTCTTTGTCACCAAAATCAAATTATTTTGTAACAAAATAGGAAGAAATTGTCCATCTATAGATGGCAGATTTAGGAACCTAAATCCTTGAGAATACTTGGGTGCTTTTTATTCTATTCTTAGCCAGTCTTCTGATGAAATCCTTCCTTCTATTCTTTTAGTATAGTTTTAATGTGATATATAACATAAAATAATAAATCAAGCCTTCTGAAACATGGAGTCAGATCCTCGTCTCTTCTCTCATCCAAGAACCCCTGTGAACATCGTCACAGACCTGAGTTTGGATTTAGTTCATGTTAATATTTTTATGTAGCACAAACACATGCATAATACAGCTTTCTCAGACAAGCTTGCATTCCAAAATAAACTCCAGCATCTACATGAGACAGAAGATGAATTCTAAGCATTTTCAGGAAACAATTTTGGCACTTGTGTAAAGAAGGAGAGGCAGGGAAAAGAGTTGCACTGATAATTTCCGAGTAATCTTGATACTTTTTTCACGTGCATCCCACACCTTCAAAAGGACACATTCAGCCTCTTCTGTGAGAGGAGAGTTTTGAGATGTGCAACACTTCCTGTATAACAACATATCAGTTTCGGGTTGTGATGAGAAAAAAATTGCTTTCAAATATCACGAGTTCAAAAGTGCAGCTGAAATTTGAAAGTATTAGTTTCACATTCTGCTTAAGAAAAACTGTGAAAAGAGAAGCAGAGAGGAGACTGAGGATAAAATTCCAATAAAAATAAGATATCTATATCTAGCCAGACAGTTGGTATTATATATATCTATATAATACTGTGTGCATGACAAATATGGTAACAGAGCATTAAAGCTGCATGGTTAGGCAGTCAGAAGTTTGGAAACAGCCTAGTTAAGGTTGCTTGCTGTGCTGCTCTTCTCTCTCACATTGTGAAAACATTATGACTTTTTTTTTTTTTTTTAACTCCAATACTTCTCTGCATAGTCTTTTTCGGATAGAATAAATATTTCTTTTATATAACCTCAGGAAACTTGAAATGTTGTTTATTCCTGTAAGCATTTGTGCATTTTCATTATCAGAGTGGTGCAGAGAGTAACACAGATGCTCAGGCTGTTTTTTAGCCTTTTGTACCATTCAGATGGCACAGAAGGGCCATAAACCAGACACCACCAACCCACCTCCCCACCCTCCTCCCATATTTCCTTCTGTTGTGTCTGATATAGATGCTTTTCTTCTGCCTCCCTCCTTCTGCCACTTTTGCATTAAGTAAAAATGAAACACAGCAGCACAGCTTTCCCCTCAAATGAGGGGAAAAAAAATCTGCCAAGAGCCTTCCTCCATCATCACTCCTATGTATTAAAAGAGGTGCAAGGCAGCATCTCCTGCAAGCCTCCAATGATTTTTCCTTGTCTGTCCCTCAGGCTGGGTGGAGACTGAGGGAATCTAGGTGTGACTCGTGTTTCAGAGCAGTCATGACCATGTTTTAACCCTCCCATCCTCCTCCTCCCACAGACACATGGTGTCCTCTGTTTGGGAGCACCACTGTACTTGCAGAGAGCAGCTTTTGCCCACCTGACTTGTGAGGTGTCCCCAGCCCATTGCTGTCAGCCAACAGAAAAGCTCCCCAGCTCCTGTGCAGCCTGGAGCCAGCTCACCTGCCAATTCACCTCCCTGAGAAACACACAAGCTTCAGCTGCTGCTCTCTGGATATTTTTTGTGGCACAGACCTGGATCTCTGAATTTGATTTCTCTCATTTTCACACTGGTGGCTTGTGTGTCTTCTAACCTCTCAATCTTGAACCAGAGCACAGCATTGTAAACCTTGTGCCCACAGGAAAGGGGACAAGCCTATTGTCTCCTAAAAAAACCCCTGATATCAATGGTGTCACAGCTGAGTTGTGCTGATGAAAACCTGGACTATGAATTTCAATGACCATCCTATTCTGACGGTTCAAATATTTGCCAGAGCATCTGATGGAGAGGAAAAAATACTTGTGATATATGTAGAGCTATCCAGTGCATTTGTGTTCTACACTTGTTCTACACTTGTGTCAAGACAGTCTAGAGGGCAAGATCACAGCTGCCTCTATATCCCTTCCCTTTCCAGGCAGGAGTGGGCTAACACCCAGTGCTGCCTGTGGTTAATCAATTTACTACTCTCAGATGATTACCAGCTACTCCTGAAACTGAAGAACATGAATATTCCTTCATTCATTCTTGGACAAAAATACACAAGGTTATTTTACATCACCCTCATCACCTGTTTAAGCTAAGGTAGAAATATCTAGAGGAGGATCAGCACTTTCTACCAGGATTTTTGTCTGTGGGTAATGGCCAGTGGAAGAGAAGGGAGAAATGGGGAGGGGAGCACAGGCTTGCAGAGCAAAGGCATTTGTATGCCTTTATGGTGTCTGCTGAAGGCTTCTTATTCCTGTATTTATTTACTCAGAGCTGAGGCTCCAGCACTGCCCTGACTCTTACATGCTCTCTGTAATGAGTGTGCAGGGGATTCAAACCCATTTTACTGCTTGGCTGACTAAGAGACTGAAGCAAAAGGGGCAAAATATAAACTGTCAGCATGAGGTGGAAGCAACACATAATAAAAAAAAATTTGTACTGTATCTTTTCAGCTTCTATTTCATTTTGGAAGATAGCATAAAATTCTTACCTGAAGTGATGTTTTTAAAGCTTGAGGAACACAATGTGATGCTGTTATGCGACTTCATGATCTTTTATAAACCTGTGCTTAGCTTAATAGATTTCTATTCTAAAGTTATGACAGGACAAAAAGAAAATATAATGTGTTGAAAACTCAGAGCAAGATCAGCAGGCTGCATGAAAGAAAGAAAAAAAATGTTTAACTGGGAAAGTCAGCAACTCTTCAGCAATTTTATTACAAATAACTCAATTATATTGTATAATTCCCATGATTGCCAGAGACCTCATTGATTACTCACAATGGTACTGCATTAGGCTGCTCATAATGAGATGTTTATTTTAATAACTATTTTCTATGTGGATGTACTAGTTTGCAGAAGCACTGGGTTAAGAATACTTCAGTTAAGTGACTCCAGAATGAATTTAACATAATAAGAAGGACAGATGGATGGGCTTTCAGCTCCACAGCAACAGTAAAGAAGACATCACTGCAGCACAGATCCTCTCATGCTGTTCTTTTTGCAAATAAAATCTACTGACATTGGCTATTTCTGCTTAGGCTGGCTATATCAGAACTTAGAATTTTAATCAATAAAGGCTCAACACTTCTGACACTTGTGTTAAGCAGCAGTTTAGCCTGGGAAGAGCAATTGTGCATGTTTCTTTGACACATACTGTAGTATATGGAATTGCACTGGGAACAAGGTAATGGGTACCTTCAGCAATGGTTTCAGATCCTGGCCTATAATTAGTGATGAAAATAAAATAATGTTTGAGTTTTACTAGAGCTTCTATGAGAAAATAGATTCATTTTACTTGCTCTTGTTTCTGTGTAATCCCTGTTTTGCAGGCAAATCTGGGTTCTCTTTGCTGCTTCCCTAACACCTCTTTGGTGAGCACATTTCAATATGTGAGCTATTACCCTGTGTGGAAAGCTCTCCTGGGAATCCAGCTGCAAGTCCATTTCTGTGCTCCAAGCCATCATCTCTCTGGCACGATCCAAAGGCATTCACAATACCTACAAACAATCAGGGAACAGCTCAAGATGCAGTCTCAGCAATTGGAATTTAAAAATCCATTTCAAACACAGAGGCACTGTAATCTGTACAAAATTATTAGATTTCACACAACTACTGAGCTATTTTGACAATTTAGTCCTCAAAAATCTGTACCAATAACTATATTGCAAAATACAGAGGCATCGGCACAGCGTGATGCGAGTCTCTGATCTCGAGTTAATCTTCAACAATAAAATGACCTAGAAAGAATTTATTTTTGTTTCTTATGTGGCTGAGGGATTTGAGCCGCACTCTGCAGACAGGAGAGGCCTGGAGAAGATTTCATTTGATACTTCTTTTTGTCATTTCTGTTAAAGCTCCGCTTACCCTCATTAATCTCGCAGCAGACTCTGCCCAGCACCTTCCTGCTCAAGCAGCACCTCCCTGCTGGGAAGGCTGAGCAGATGCTTGGTAAAACTTCCAAGATTTGGGCCAGCACATCACATGTTATGGATGGAAACGTCTCTGGGCAGGTTTCAGAGGTGTAGCTGCTCCCACTGACCAAAGCCTTTGGGAGAGAGTGCCCAGGCTCCTGTAATCCCTGCTGGATCTGCACCAGAGCTTCAGGAAACTCCAGAATTTCCCTGCCCAGTACTTCCAGCTCCAATGCCAGAATGAAGCTCCATAGACCCTCCTCTTTCTGTTGCACTGGTGTGTGGTGTACCCAAAGAAAAGATCTTAAAGTCCCAAGAGTCTCATTCCACATTAATCAGCCTTATCCATCACAACTCCCTCTTAGACAATACAACTCCATCCCTACTCTGGATATATCTCTTTATAATCCAGAAGTAATATTAGTTCCCAGCAGCAAAATTAAACAAATTCATTGAAAAATACACAAGTAAAATGTTGGACAGGACTGAAAAAAGGCCTTTTGAATAAAAATGTGATGTGTGTTCCTGCATGTGAATGGCTGTGGTTATATACAGAAAGAAATTAGAGGAGATGCTGCATTTATAAACTCTTGTGTCTGACAAACAAAGTAACTGCCACATTTGTGCCTCTCCTGTTCATGGAAAAGGGGTTATAAGGATTCTCTTCAGATTGCTACAATCTGTTATGATTTCACATAAAAAAATGACACCTAACATAAATGGAAGTATTTTAGTGGATCTTGCTCACTTTGAACCCACTTGTCCATAATGCTTTGCAAACACAACCTGCAGTACAGGGAAATGTTATCATTTTTTCTCCAGAAAAGATAAAGGAGCATTAAACCAAAGTTTGTGACAGTTCATCTTCTTACACAAAGACAAAGGAATTAAACTGTACAAGGACCATTTCAGGTTCATGATATCTGTTTTAATAACCATGATCAAGGCTGAAATTTCAGTCAGTTTTTTACTTTGAGTCCTGAACTCTAAGAGGTTCCCCAGAGACTCCATTTTAACATGCATTGTAGAATATAAAACATATACATGTATATATAAAATGCTTAGTTTTAATAATTTTAACTAAAACTAATTGTCTGTGTCTAAAATTTTCCCACCCTTTTGTATTAGATAAAAGCATTAACTCTATTTGCTATATAATTCCTTTTAATCTCATCTGGGTTTTACTTTCTAAGATTAAGAATCCTATGGGGAGACTGGAAATCTCTGTTTTAATCCATACACAGATTTGTCTTTTACCATACTCAAATCTCTCTCTCATTTGCCAGAAGACATTGCAGTGACAATTTTAAGGAAAAAGCACTATGTGAAAATAAGGCTGGTTTTTAGACAAGTTTAAAGGATAAGATATCATTTGCATTATTCATTAAAAAGTATTTTTAAAAGAGCAGGTGAGACTAAACATAATTAAAAAAGCAGAAGCACCGGAAGAAAATTCATCACTACTTTGCATAATTCCACATTTAACCCTTTTATCATGTTTCTACACAAATTTAAACTGATTAGATACCTCTCTTGTATATGCCTTCAATTTTTGCAGCTCTAGATCCCTTAACAGTGAAATGGGAACCACAACACTTCTCTGCTTCACCAACCAGTCCAATTATTAATTACTAAGAGACAGAAAAAGACTTTCTAGCTTTATATCCAGTTTATACTGGATGTGTAAGCAGCCAGTATAAACTGGATATAAAGTTATAATAAATGTGTAAGCATTTATTCCCTGAAATTTTTCTTCACCTGAATAAGGTGAATAAGGCGAATAAAGTTCTGTGAACATTTTCATCGACCCTTCTATTCCTTCCTCTTTTATTTATGGTCTTCTCAGCCAGAATTTTAACAAACACTTGAACACAGAAAATTCATCCTTCATGGCTAGAAATATGTTAAAAAAAAGGTAAATGAAATCTATACTTGCCTCCCATCCTGCTTTCTGTACACCCCAGCAAGTGTGTGACATGGATGAGCGTGTGCAAGCGAAACTGCAAAATGGAATGGCTCCTGAAAAGTAGGAAAAGACACTGCTTGGTGTTCACACAGTATCAGAAGGCTAAAAGCAAATTTGCCCTTGAAGAAAAGAATGGAAAGGAGAAATGTACTGGAAGAGATTCAGGCAGCTGAGTCAAAGTTTTCTTTTTAAGTTTCAACTTTGTCTGAAGCAGAGTTTGACTCTCAGTGCTGCTGACACTGCAGAAAGCAAACCCACCAGTGAGGCTTAGATGAAACCTGTGTAAACAGCAGCAGATTTCATGCTGTTCTAATACAGACCCCTGTGAAAGCACAACTGTTCAGAAAAATATGTAATATACTTCGAGTGTGTGCACCTACAAACCTCAAGAGGCACCACTGCAATGGTTCTGGCCGAATGACTTCTAATTTGACACTGAAGAGGCAACCTACCAAGTAATAACTGTGAAAACTGCACAGGGACAATATTTCAGCCACCATAGCTGTGTTTTAAGCACAAGGAGTTCTTGCTGTATATTAGTGCTAGCCTCAACACAAAGCTTACCTTGCCATCAGATTACTCCTCTGTGTTTTAATGTGCCATCCAAACCAAAAAAACCAAAAAGCACAGAACCTGCAACAGAGCACACACAGACATGTTTACTGGCCATGTTGCATATATTGGTAGAGGAAACAGAAGTATTTGCAGTGGAAGAAATAACATGAAAACTAGAATAATTATCCATCTGAGACAACTGGCAAACTACCCAGGATTTCACTGGACAGGGCTGGTGGTGTCTCCTTAGCCAAGAATCATTACTGAAGCCCTGTTCCATTAGAACCACAAACCTTTCTTCCCATTTAGCACTTCTACACTCAAAAACCTTCCTGGGCAGTACCTGGTCAGCACAAGAGCTCCATGATGAGTGCAAGTATTGTGTCTATTCCCCAGAGGCACAGAATTCAGCAGGACCAATCCAGGCCTGGGCAGGAATTAAAGATCAGGAGTTGCTTGTAGTCTCCTTGAATCTAAAAGTAACCATCAAGGAGGAGAATAGTCATTTATTGATGATAGTGTTCATAAGATGCATGCTTAATTCCCAGCCCTGTGCTCTGCAGAGACCATGAGCACTTAAACCAGAATGTCTCATCACCTCAGTAATGACACCTCCAGGGATCTCCAGTGTGGGGCAGATGGGCCACAAAACCTGAGAAAGTGACTGGGGCTGCCTGCCGTGATGACAACGCTGACTCCCTAAAATAGAGCACAAGAAGTTGCTGCAATGTGGCACTGTTAAATTCTGAAATGAGTGTTTATGAAAGAATATGTGAGACTCATTAATCACCTAGACCGCTCTGGTTTGGAGAAATCCTTTTTTTTAAAAAAAAAAGTGGGACACGGGTGCGACAAATTAAGATGTGTAAAATAAAATAAAATCAAAATAAAATAAAATAAATATAATAATAAAAAACAAATAAAAATAAAATAAAATAAAATAAATTAAATCAAATAAAATAGTATGCTCTGCTGCAATGTGGCGCTATTAAATTCTGAAATGAGTGTTTATGAAAGAATATGTGAGATTTATTAATCACCTAGACTGCTCTGGTTTGGAGAAATCCTTTTTTTAAAAAAAAAAAGTGAGACAACACGGGTGTGACAAATTAAGATGAATTAAAATAAAATAAAATAAAATAAAAAATAAATATAAAATAAAATTTAATTTAAAAATAAATAAAAAATTAAAATAAAATAGAAAATAATAAAAAAAGAAATAAAAACTAAACTAAAAATAAAAGAAAATAAATTTTAAAAATTAAAATTAAATTAAATTAAAAAATAAAATAAAAAATAAATAAAATAATAAAATAAAATAATACAAAAATAAAAATACTAAAATAAAAACTAAAATAAGAGAAAAATAAAATAAAAATTAAATTTAATTAAAATAAAAAAAATAGTATGCTTTGCATAGAGAAAGTGCAACACATAAAGCACAGAACAGCGACACAGCAAACCCCACAGACACCTCTCTAGACAAGCACTTTGCTAACCCAGCCATCAGGACCGATGGGCGCTGTCCCTGTTTTGGCAGGGATGTGCCACACTCCGCTGTCAGTGTGGCTCAGCCCAGCGCTGCCGGCGCCCGCCGCTCCGCGGAGCCACAAGGCAGCGAAACGGGGAAAACAAAACCCATCCCGCAGCCCCGGCCATTTCCCTCTGACACCCTCTCCGGGAAACTTCGGAAAAGCTTAGCGCCTTGTGGAAGTCACGCAAGAGCGTGTTTATCTCTCTAGGGAAAATCTGACCTGTCCTGAATGCAGGTAGGGAATAATTTAAAATCCTGTTTGAGAGCTGCGAGCATCCTTGGGTGATGCAGCAGCGCCCATCCCGGTACCGCCTGGCCGCAGCCCCAGCATCAGCCCTGGGTGCAGAAACCCCCCTGGAGGTGCTTTGTGCTCCTGCCTCTCTCTGCTGGGGCTGAGGAGGCCACAAGGGCCAGCTGAGCGAGCAAACATCACAAATGGGATGTGGGGAAGGGGGAGCAGCTCTGCCAGCTCAGGCCTGGCACGGCTGTCGGGCCACCTGGTGCTCGAGGGCACTGGAGCAGATCAAAAATAAAAATGTGCACC